>CM076580.1:271003309-271485199 GCA_034641835.2 Pinus albicaulis | reverse complement strand
CCCCAATGTTACACCATTTTTTGGTCATCTAATCTATTATCATTAGATGGACCCAAGTACACCATGTAAGACCAATTTTACCCAAGTAAAATTGCTTTCACTATGTAAAATAACTTAATAAAACACATTTATTAGGTTGTTTATGGTCTAAACAGGAAACCCCAAAAGGAAATATTAAACAAACCTATATTTGTTTGATTTTCCTCAAGGAATAATTAATTAAAAAATAATTCAATTATTATTCCTGGTCATGTTTAACCCAAAAAAAAGAAATTAATTAGATAAATCTTTATTTATCTTATTATTTTCTAAGAATAATTATTTAAATCTTATTTAAATAATATTCCTTGTTAAATATGACTAAATCACCCATAAATAATTAAATAAATCATTATTTATTTGATTATCTTTCAACCACTTCCTTAAAATGATAAATAAATCATTTATTTATTTATTATTCACAAATAAAGGGATTTGACCCCAGTCAAATACTTTTTCCCTCCAACAAATATAATAAAATATTCCATAAAAGGTGGATCTAGATTTGGTTAACATTATTTTAATCATGCACCAAGATCTAGAATGACCCAATATTTTGTTATAAATAGGAGGGTTTTTCCTACCATTCTTCACCTTTTGTTGCCTATTAGATCACTCTCGATCTATACACTTGGTCCCATTTTTCTACCATTTGCTGTGTGAGCTCCCTTTGAGTTCCATTCTTTGTGTGGGTTTTCTACACCAACAAGAGAGAGAAATCTTAGATCTGAAGTGCTGAGGACTTCCAAGAACCCCACTGAGGAGAATTGGATACGCCTTCTAGTTTTCCTCCTAGGTGCCCAATTAATATAAAAATTCTTTCAAAATTGTTCTTGTCTTGTCTATTGGTATATGGAGCAAACCCTTGTTTTTTCTGCTTAATGTCTTTCCATGCATAGATCTGGTTTTTGAAGCTCTTTTCTGTCTAACTAACCACAGATCTGAAGATATTGGCGGCCACTTTTGTTGTTAGGGCTATTAGTTATGCATAGCTAAAGTGGTCCTTTTTCGTACACTTCGACCAAGGATTCATACTAACAAATGGCGACTCCACACGGTTTTAAATTACGACCGCTGTCGTTTTTCATATTCCTGCATATCCAGCTGCTTCAGACCCTAGGGTTTATTTTCAGCTTTTTGTTTTTTCTATTTTTATGTTGTTTTTCACTTATAAAACCCTCAAACATTAAAATTTCTTACTTCTGTGTGTTTCTGGCCCTATTGCGCAGGTAACAGACATCAGCCGCAACTGAGACAACAACTTTTTCTGAAATCTGCCGCCGAGACACCTAGAGTTGCAGGTCGCACTTTTCAGCTCAAAAACTACGACCCGGACTACGTGTTTCACTTTTTGGCCCATTAATCAAGATCGGGGAAGCTGAAAATGTGCCTCAAAACTCCATAATTCAGCGCGAAAAATGCAGTCAAAACTACGACCCGGATTTTTTTCGAATTTTTCTCCAAATTTTTCCGTTTATCCCCGAACCTCCGTCGTACTGTCCGACCTCCGTCTCCCCCTCCCATTTAGACTCCATTCTTGCTATCATTCTTGCTCGTTTTACTCAACTAAGTGGGAACTTGTTCTAGGCCTCAAGTACTCCTCTCCGCAATTTTCGTGGAAGAGTTTTCAGCTATTTCTTTCGTATCCGATCCCTCCTTCGGCATCCCTTTAACCGCCCTCTTCTCCCTTTCAAATCACCTCCTGAAGATTTGTTTGGATCTACTTTTAGGGCCTCCTCCTTGCCCCTTCTAATTTTTGCTGATTTCCTCCTTTTTTCCAGCCACCTTGCCTCTGCCTCTTGGCTGTGATCTGCACCTCTTTTCAGCAGCTTTATCCTTTAGATCCCTATCCCTTTTGACCCTAGATCTATTGGCCTCTTTTTAAGTGTGTTTTGACTAGATTTTTGCCCTTTTTTAGATTAGTTTTGAGTGACCCACCTTCTTGGGTTGAATCGATGCACTAGTAGCTGTTATTTTTCTGTTATTTCAGCATTATATACTGTTCTCTGCAGATTTATTTTCAGTTACGCAACACACTTTTTCTCTTGCTCTCAAAACGAAAAGGGTTTAAAAATTAAAATTAACACATGCCACACACTCACCCTAAGCGAAGAAGAGCCTGGTTTACACTGCCAGGCAAAGACTTTAAAATCAATTGACACTGCACCTATCTGCCCTTGTTTCGACATTGTAATCACTTGATTCTACACCTCCTTGCCCTTGTGGTCGTTATTCTTCCCCTTGTGCCGTATTTGTGTTGTCATCATTGCGTCCCCAAGGCACACTTCCCAGAGACTTCTTGGCCTTCACCCTCAGTTTCCGGTCGATCGACCTGCTCCGTCCCGCCATCGTCGAGCCAGTCGTCCTCCAAGTCCGCCCTCCGACTCCTCTTCTGATTCACGGGTTAGGTCGGCTTACTCGTTCTCCCTTGTCAGCTTCACTATGTCCGGGTCCAGGCTCGACTTCGGAAGTGTGTGAAGACCCCACACAACTAATGCCGGGATTGCTACTAATGGAACTGCATAAAAGAATGCCCCCCGCCGTGCCCTCGCTCCTCTGTGGCCCCCACCTCTCCCACCTTTGGACCCGTTGAAAAATGACCCTATACACCATGACGCTAGTTGGCCTGCTATGCCGACAAAGCTCCCTTCTGACATCCCCAAGTTTGAAGGCCTTGCTGGAGAATATCCTTCAAATCATGTTCGATCTTTCCACATGTGGTGTTCATCTACCTCCATTACCGATGACTCTATCCGTCTTCGGTTGTTCCAACGAACGCTTACAGGCGCGGCTTCTAAGTGGTATGTTGATCAGCCCACTTCCTCTCATACCACCTTTGTGACTCTTGCCCAGGCTTTTTTATCTTACTTCCAGCTTCCCCTTCGTTATGACACTGGTATCAAACTTTTGACTTCTTTCTGTCAATCATCTGCGACCCGCCTATCCAATCATGTCCAGGAATGGCGGAGAAGAAAGAGCCTATGTCAATCCCCTACTTTCGAAGACCGTGTCTACATGGACTGGTTCCTTAGATCTCTCTTGCCTCCTATCGGGAAAGATGTCGCATCGCATTTTCCCCAAACCGAAGAAGCCGCCCTCCAACTGGCATTAAAATATGACTTGATCTACGCTCAGACAGGTTATGTTTATATCGTTCTACCTAATCTCCCCAGACCCGGTGGTGTCAATGCACAGGGGGCACCTCATGCCGCCGACGGTATTGTTGGAGCTCTCTCTCATCCATATGCCCAACCTCCCATAGGTTATGGTTTTCCTGGGGGAGGGGGCAACACCTCCCGCACTTGTCCCCCTCCTGGTAGCACGTATCCAGGATACAACATACCTCCTCTTTTGGCCCAAACTCCTGCTCACCATACTATTACCCAACCCCCTTATTATTTGTATCCGCAGTTTGGTGCTCCAGCTCCTCCAACATCAACACCTCCACCTCCCTTGCCTTCTCAACCCCTACAACAGCAGTCACCGCCCCCTCAAGCGCAGGTGAATGCACAACAGGGATTCGTGGCTACCCAACCACCTGACGGACAGGTGGCCACTCAACCTTCCCCTTCTGGTTCCTCCAATTACCAGATCCTCATGATGAACTCTGATCCACCTCTAACCGTTGACCTTAACCTTCAAACTCGGTCTCGCCAGTACCCCACACCTTCCGCTCAGTCTGCCCCTGAGTCCCCTTCTTCAGGTTCTACAGAGCCTCTTTCGACATCCAATGGTCCCTTGCATATCCCTCAGCCCAAAGTTGAGGTTCATACCAAGATTCCTAAGGGACCATTACGCCGAAATGCTGCTTCTGGTCGAGCTGCTCATTCATATAGCATAGTAGATGATTTGGCGCAGTCTCCTGCTGCCATTTCCACATTGGAACTCCTCCAGTCGTGCCCTTCCCAAAAGAAGGCTCTGCTATCTGCCATGGGCGCTGTAGATCCTGCCGATGACCAAATGATTGTTTTCGACGCCCATCAATCAGAACATCCTCCTCTTCCTACTTCCGTCGCCTTCCAAATCCCAGTCAAAATCCGGAACGCTAACGTTTCCTGGTGTATAATTGATGAGGGGGCATCCACCTGCGTGATGTCTGCTTTGGTTTGGAAGCAACTTGGATCTCCTGAGTTGGCCCCTTCCATGATCACCCTTCGAGCATGGGATGGCCACGCCTCCCAGCCCATTGGCCTCTTCCGTAATTGTCCTATCACTCTTGCGAGCAAGACTGTTTGCGTTGACGTCGAAGTCATCGACGCCCCTCTAGATTACAACATTCTCTTGGGGCGGAGCTACACCTATGCTATGTCTGCTGTCCCATCCGTGGTTTTCCGCAAGATGTCTTTCCCTCATAATGGAAAGATAGTCACCATTGACCAGTTGACATATCATGAGCCAAAATCTCAGACCTCACCTGAGACGACCATCTCTTCTGTAGCCAATAAGCAAACCGTCGATTCTTTGACCAGTGTCTCTCCCGGCGTCTACAAAGACTCCTCTTTGCTTGGAACCTTCCCTGGTCTTCCTCCTCCTCCTATCTCTGACCCCAGCTCATCGAATGTTTGCATGATGCAATCGTCTTGGGCTGCTCTCAAGCAACCTGCTTCGGCTAGTCAGCAACCGCGCTCTCCGCAACCTGCTCCTAGCCCTTCACCTGCAGCTGGTAGTCATGAGCCTCTTTGTCCTCCTGGAATGGTTCCTCCAAGCCTTAGCCATTTAGGAGCCATCCCACCTGGCCATTACCCCTCTGGTCAGATACCGTTCCTAGCTCCCCCACCAGGAGTGTACACGGTATCGGTCATGGCCACCCTCTCTCTTCCTAACTTGACCCTTGGGATTCCCGTTTGGTACCTTGATCCTCCAGCCCCCACCTTGCCTGGTCAACCCAAACCTTATATTTCTTTGACCCCGGTTCAACCGGTCCCCATGACTTCTCCCGCTGCATCAGTGCCTCAGTCACCTCAACAGGAACCACCTCCTGTTGCGACCGCTTCGGGTAAGAAGGGAAAAGCTCGCAAGGGGGCATCAAAGGACAAGGCTGCCCCAACAAACCCTGCTCCTCCTCAGCCTCCAAAGCATACCATCCAGGGTGCTTTGTGTGATGTTGTCGGTCACGCCTCCCATACCTGTCCTGAATTACTTCCTCTAAAGCCCATGGTTAATGTCACGTTCCCTGAGTCCGCGGTCCCAGAAGCCTCTGTTCCTTCCACAACCGCGGCCAAGAAACCCAAGACTATTCACACCAACCACCCCCGTGCTTTGTGTGATCTCCATGGCCATCACACCCATCTTTGTCCCCGCCTCGAGGACTTCCGCACCTCTATTGCCGCGGTCCACCAATTCGAGGCCAAGCGCAATGAGTACACCTCTCCCATATTTGCGCATTCTGCTTCAGCAGAACTACCAGATATGACTGCTCCCATTGACATTCGCCCTCCTGATGTCGAGATGACGGAGCCTTCCTCCAACATTTTCTACCTATCATCATCCATGAGACCCTCGGGGACCATTCCATCTGAATCCTCCCCTGTTGTTTCGCTTGACCTTCCTTCAGCGATCATCTTGGGCTCAACATCGGTAGATCCTTTATCTACTTACTCTTCGGTCACCCCTTGTGACGATGCGCATGTGAACCTCTCTTCTCATGATGATGATTCAGGTCACTTCACCACGTCACGTGGTCTTTCTTCCACCAGTCACCCCATATTCTATCACGATGACGACATTATGGTAAAAATCCCCACCCCTGACTTTATCTATTCCCCCTTACATCGAACCCATGCGTTCACACCACATCCACCTTGTGGCCATTACATTGAAACCCAATGTTTGGGTAAGGGGGCACCCACATTTGAGAGACCAAGAGAAGCAATTCTCCACAACTCTCCTAGTGTATTTGGTCGTGTTGACTTTAGTACCATTATTCTTCCACATTTAGAAGAACCTCTAGAGTCCCATATCACTTCAGATCACTCTAGGGATGATACCCCTTATCGTTCCCTCATCTTACATCAGCAACCCAGTCTCTTAGACATTATTGTTGACCAACCTATAGCTTTTCTATGAGAGCATCAGTTCATTATCTCCAAATCCTCCTTTTGGGATAGTGACACCGGGTATGCCAATTCGGAAACTTAAAGTCCATTTGATCCCTATATGCAGTACCAAAAGAGATTGGTAATCCTCCATTTCCTTTCTCAAACTGCATAACCATAACGAGAACAAATGGCACACCACATCATTAAAATGTGTTTAGATTCCCCTTTTTCTAAATACATTTTGGCATGACCACACCATGCTCGGGGGCACCCATGCCCCTCAACCATAACCCTCCTCACCTTGTTTTTGGAGAGGAGACTGTCTTACCAATTGAGTGTGAAATCCCTTCCCTTCATCTGGCTGTTGAACTTCTCCTTGACACCCAACCTCTAGAAAAACGACTTATCCTGCTTGAGCGTGCCTCTGAAGACCGTCGTGTTGCATTGCAAACCCTAGAAGCGGCCAAGAAATGCACCAAAGCTCAATATGACCGAAAAGTCCAGCCTCATCCTTTTCACGAAGGCGACTTTGTTCTAGTATATGACTAGGCCCATGATGTCCTTGGTCACGGGAAGTTCGACTCATTATGGCTAGGCCCTTACGTCATTAGTAAGGATCTTGGTAAGGGGGCATACTTTTTAGAGGACTTCGAAGGCAATCCTCTTCCTAATCCTCGCAATGCACTCTATCTTAAGAAATATTACCCTTAGCATTTCCCTTCTGAGATGCGTGTTTTATGTTCTTTTAGATAGCCAACATCTTTTTTGTACTTTCATCCTTCGCCAGGAGCTATTTTGTCCAAGAAGGATCACTTCACCTCTCCTTCAAATCGAACTTCCTCACTTACAACACTTGTACTTGGGGCACCATTTTGCCTCCTTACTTGTCTTTGTTTGTGACGATTTTCGTCATGAGTTACCATCTTGTACTCATGTTTTCATGGTCCCCCACTGGGCCTTTACTGTGTGGCAGCACCATCGAGTCGCCCTTGTTTAGAGCATCCAAGTTGAGTCATCATCGCATTCATGGAGTCTATCCCGAGTCCCTTTGTACCCCGCTATAGCCCTCCATCCTTCCTTGCTTGGTCTCTCTCTTGTGTCGCATATTATGACCTTCAGTCCCACTGTCCCCTATCCCTTACGATATTGTGTCAGTCGCTGCCATGTCATTCATGCCCTTTATGCTCTAACAAGGAAAGTCGTCCATTAGCTACTCAGTCCTTTCCACTTCACTATCATCATTAGTGTCAGTCTGTCCGTCGCTCTACTCTTTTCTCTCGTGCCTTAGTTGAGGGTCTCTCATTTCCTCACCTATGGCGGACCTCCTTCTGTCGACATCAGCTCATTCATTCCAGAAGCCAGGTCTAGAGGGCGGTGTACCTTGGTTCCAGCTTCCACTCTTGTTCGGTGCCTCAGATCAGGCAAAGGGATCTCTCATTTCCCTTTGACTTGATTGTTTCTCCACTCCAGCTCTTTTCAGCATGACCGAGATCCGTATACTTGATGGTTCAGTGATACAGCAGCAGCTCTTGATGATTCCCGTGTGTGTGTGAGATGTCTCAACCCTCATGAGGGGGTGGCCCTGCAGGTAGCCCCCCACATGCCCGGATGACCTCCTCCTTGCAGCCTTCGATGCAGCTCCAGATATTTGATGATGTTGGCCTTAGCCACTTGTAGTGCCTCTTTGATTTGCATGTATCAATCAGATTTTGTGAGCCCTTCCCCATTTACAGGGGGCATTTGGGTTGTATTTGTATCTCATGTACTCAGATATTATTGTACAAGTCCTGGCTATTATCCCAGGCACAACATGTATGTGGGATTCCTCATTGTATTTTTATCTGGCTCATGATTATGCCAGCTGTACTTTATGGTTCGGTCCCTTGTTTACTGGACACACTATTCTTTTGTACTTTGTCTCGGCGGGCATAGGTATGCCTCCCCCGCCGCCTTCAGCACAGGTACCCTCTCATAAAAAGAGACTTGTTGCACCCGCGAGTCTCGTCTCCTCAGGTTCTAGTCCTTCAGCACACTATCTACCTCACATTTCTCTCTCTGACATCCCTTTTGTTGTCTAGTGATTGTGTTCTTACAACGTACTTCGGTCATACGATTTGCTCCTGACACTCGCACGCTGGGGGGCAATCTGTTACACCATTTTTTGGTCATCTAACCTATTATCATTAGATGGACCTAAGTACACCATGTAAGACCAATTTTACCCTAAGTAAAATTGCCTTCACTATGTTAAATAACTTAAAAAACCACATTTATTAGGTTGTTTATGGTCTAAACAGGAAACCCCAAAAGGAAATATTAAACAAACCTATATTTGTTTGATTTTCCTCATGGAATAATTAATTAAAACATAATTTAATTATTATTCCCAGTCATGTTTAACCCAAAAACAAAGAAATTAATGAGATAAACCCTTAGTTATCTTATTATTTTCTAGGAATAATTATTTAAATCTTATTTAGATAATATTCCTTGTTAAATATGACCAAATCACCCACCATTAATCAAATAAATCATTATTTATTTGATTATCTCCCAACCACTTTCTTAAAAAGATAAATAAATCATTTATTTATTTATTTTTCACTAATCAAGGGATTTGACCCAAGTCAAACACCCTTTCCCTCCAACAAATATAATAAAATATTCCATAAAAGTGGATCTAGATTTGGTTAACATTATTTTAATCATGCACCAAGATCTAGAATGACCCAATATTTTGTTATAAATAGGAGGGTTTTTCCCACCATTCTTCACCTTTTGTTGCCTACTAGATCACTCTGGATCTATACACTTGGTCCCATTTTTCTACCATTTGCTGTGTGAGCTCCCTTTGAGTTCCATTCTTTGTGTGGGTTTTCTACACCAACAAGAGAGAGAAATCTTAGATCTAAAGTGCTGAGGACTTCCAAGAACCCATCCCACTGAGGAGAATTGGATACACCTTCTTGTTTTCCTCCTAGGTGCCCAATTAATATAAAAATTCTTTCAAAAATTGTTCTTGTCTTGTCTATTGGTATATGGAGCAAACCCTTGTTTTTACTGCTTAATGTCTTTCCATGCATAGATCTGGTTTTTTGCAGCTCTTTTCTTATTCAACTAACCGCAGATCTGAAGATATTGGCAGCCACTTTTGTTGTTAGGGCTATTAGTTATGCGTAGCTAAAGTGGTCCTTTTTCGTACACTTCAACAAAGGATTCATACTAACACCCAACTTTGTGCGAAATAGTTTATGCAAGAGAATACCATCATGGGAATTTAATTAAAGAATGAGAAATGATCCTAACCTAAGACAAGACAACGATAAAAATGTATTCATCCGTCTCCTAAAATCCCTTCTCTCGTATAGATGTAGTGATGTCATCTCTTTGGATTTGTAAATACGACAAAGTTTAGAGAGAATTGGACACCCTTTGATGGGCGCCTTCCATATATATTCTAGATTAGAAGGCTTTATTCTTTCTGATAATTTGATAATATTTATCACAGCCTATAGAGAAAATCGAAATGCCCCACCCAATGCAGTCCCTCCTTTTTATATGAGTTCTTATATCTTAGATGTAGTCTATTTTTCCTTTGAATTTTCGACATTAGGATGGAAATGGACCACAGAAGTTGAAACCCCTGTTTATGTATGGTTAGTTTTTTTATGGGAATCAAAATATCACTCTCATATGTTCATAATATGCAATGAAATAATACTCCTGGTCTTCCAAGTCATTTTCGAAAGAAAAATCCCTAAAGTCACCCCTGAAGCCAATAAAAGTATTAAGTCTGTAGGTAGGTGGTTTGGTGAGGAGAAATTTACATACATTTGTGTTTTTGAAAGTTATGCCCATCCTCATGTCCTACCCTTGTATATTCCAGACAAATTGTTGGCCAAATAAATTTCTTATCAAACGATTGGTAATGGTTTGACAAAAGCCATGAAATATGCCAAAAAGACTGTTTGGCCAACTTTTCCTTTTTCTTGTGGTTCATATGCCCTAGAAAATTTCAAGTAGGTCTGTCTTGAAATTGATCGATTAAAACCTTTCAATTTTACAGCGTTACCCAATAGAAATTATGATTCATATGGTATTGCTAGAGAGATAATGAATTAGGTCATCAAGAGATCAAGTCTTTGTCGAAAAATGCTCAAATGAAGTTGTTTCGAATTGCTCTGAAACAGATCGACTGGAAAGAGCTCGGTGATATGATCCTAACGACGTGAACGGCACTGAAATCCGTTACCGTATGGAGGAGATATTGCATTTTGAAATCGCCCAATAACCTTCAATTTTGAAAAGGAATTTTTTTAATATTATGTGTTGGAAATTTTTTATTTTTATTAAGGTTTAAATTATTAAATTATATATATTTTTATATTTTATATGATTTAAATTAATCATATATTATATTATTTAATATATTAATTAATTTAATTAAAAAAATAAAATTAAACCTTATTAAAACTAAACTATTATACCACATATATAATGAATAAAATCTCGAAAATTGTTTAAAAACCATGGGGCTTGAAGGTTATGAAAACGTTTAAAATATATGATACTTCGTTCAGATTTTAAAGGCTTTTAGCCACCAAACCAGGAACAAGTTTTGGTCAAAGGTGTAATATATGGTATGGCATAACGTATGGTAAGGTAAAGCCATGTGGGTAAAGCACGTGCTATGGAGTGAAATGGTACGTGGTGGAGCGGAGTTTTTAATGACGTGGGAACCACGTTTATATCCACAGGCTTAAAGCCTTCTTAATTGGCGGGGAATCACAAATAGCAAACGGTCAACCACATCAAAAACAATGGATGTTGTTCAAACAGTTAGGTTAGCCCAAAATTTCGCATGTGAACGCGGGATTATGAAACAGTCAAATTTAATGTTGCTGTCAAATTTGGAGCGTGCCTGACAGATTTGGGGGAAGTTGCTATTTTAACTAGAGTTAACTCCAGTGCTCCACATTTAGTGGAGTTTTTCTAGTTGACATTGGGCAAACTTCAGTTAGCCATAACTTTGGCTAGAGAAGTCCATTTGGGACGAATTTTTTTTTGACTTTGGGGGTATTGAAGCATTCTGGAGCTATTGGGAGTGTTTTCAAAGCCGTCAGGGTGCTCTATCAGTGATTTTACCAACGATTTTGGTTGTGGAGCCACTAGGGACTAATGAAATATCAGCTGTGTTGGACTATACTTATCTAATGGAGGTGAATGAATAGTTGATTTATAATGATTTCAGCCTTATTTTTTTGAATTTGTAGCTTATTTTTCCTTTTGAGGCTTTCTACACAGTGTAATTCATATTTTGAGCATTAATGAAAAAGGGAAAAGCCTAATTAGAGGCTTTTGGACCCAACAGAGGTAGCCCAAGAGAGGGGTGAACTGCTTAAACAAATGCTTACTGTTATGCTGTGAATTTTTGCTGTTATATTTCAGATTTTTATTCATTAAACAATAACTTTTCATAAGTACACTTTTCCCAATCAGACTTATACAGTGAACACAACTCATTAGTTTCACTTCAAACCACATTACTTCCTTTGCAAAATACTTGAACTTGCTTATTCACACATAAAATTTTGATTAATGAATACTTTGCACATAAACAAATACTTTCATTGATCGGATCTATTTAAGTGTTTACATTATATTTCTTTAGGCAGAGCCAGTTTGTGGGCTAGAAGCTTCTGGTTTCATCCTTTCTAGTAAAGGTGAAATAACCAGTAAAAGCCCCTACTGTCAATCTCTGTATAAGAAATACTTTGTTCTCACAATTTCAGATCAGATTGGTATCAGAGCTCTAGGTTTTGCTTAAGAGTTTGTGAAATTTGTGCAAGAAGATTGTGTTATTCTGCAAAATTTGATGCTTACTAGGCTGAAATTGAAAAGAGGGGAAGGTCAATTGGTTAGAGAACAAGTTAATCCTCAACCAAGGAGGGCTAGGGTGCCATTATCTCCACCTTCCATTTCATCCTCATTAGCCTTAGAATCATCCACAAACATGTCTTCCAGAGAAGGAGAAGTACATGAGGAAATGGATCCCAAGGAAGAAGAAAGAGTCTTTAGAAAAGCTTTCTTGGACATGAATGAGATGGTTAGGATCCTATACCAGGAGAGAAATGATAGGATTGCTGGAGAAGGGTCTAGAAACCAAAGAGAAGAAGGAGATTCTTTAGGAGGGAAGAAATACAAGGATGATTCTAAGAAAGGGAATGGAGGAAATGGTGATCCTTCATCTCCATCGTCATCCTCTTCCTCCACATCATCCTCTTCAACTTCTATTAATCAGTCACACAAAACAAAAACATCTCTTAAAAATCCTTTGTTAAAGCTTGATGTGAAGTTTGAGTTGTCGATGTTTAATGGTGATGTGAATGCAGAAAAATTGGATAACTGGATTAGACAGCTGGAAGTCTATCTAAGGATTCAGAATTTGCATGATGATGACACAAAAATCCAATTAGCCTCTTTGAGAATGGATGGAGCAGCTTTGGTTTGGTGGGAAGCCAAGACCAAGGAGGAAATTAAAAGCATGGTAAGATAACTCTAACTTGGAATGAGTTTATTACAGCTATTAAGAAACAGTTTTATCCTCTTTCTCATATTCAGAAAGCAATCATGAATTGGAAAAATTTTAGGCAACTTAAGGGTCAAAATGTGCAAGATTATACCCAAGAGTTTAGAAGGAGAGCACTTCTACTTGGGGTAGACTTACAAAGTCAAGACACCTTGTTGAAATACATAGGAGGTTTGCACAATTATCCGCAACATACTATTCTAATGTTCAATCCTACTAGCTTAGATGAAGTCTGTGTTCAGGCTACACATTTAGAAGCTACAGGAAAGAATACTTTTGATGAGGATAGTAATTTCAAAAACAAAGGAAAGAAGAGAGTTGAAAATTCAAGAAAAGAAAAAGGAAAGTTCTTTTGCAAGAACTGTTTGAAGACAAGTCATGATGAAGATCATTGTTGGAAGCTTCATCCTGAACTGAAACTAGAAAAATACAAGAACAAAAACAAGACCAAAGAAAAGGAGAAAACTATAGCAACAGTTGAGCAAGACTTAGGGTCAGACTCAGGAGATGAGACAAAAAGCATAACCATGGTTTTAAAGAACATTAAGGGGAAAGAAGTGGTGCAAGACACAATTCCCAGTTCTAGCTCTTTGAATTGTCACAAAGATACTCATGAAGAAAAGAGGAGGATAGAGCTTTTCCATGTGAGGGTAATTTCAAAACATACCAAAATTGACACACTATTTGACAGTGGGTCACAAGCGAATCTTATATCTAAAGACTTGGTCAAGCAGCTTAAACTTGAGACCATTCCACATCCGAAGCCTTATCCACTTGGATGGATATGCAAGGATGCAAATTTGCAAGTCTCAAGGAAGTGCATATTGCGCTTTGCAATAACTGCACATTTTATTGACACAGTTGAACTTGATGTGGTGCCGCTTGATATCTCAGGTATTGTTTTGGGAATTCCTTATTTATTTGACAGGAAGGCTATCTTTCATCACCATGAAAACAAGTATCACTTGTTCAAATATGGTAAAGAGTACATTGTGAGAGCACACAAGAAGAAGCTGGAATCTTCTTTACTCCATGCAAGTCAATTGAAAAGAATGGTTAATGCAAGTCAAAGTCTAACTTTGTTAATGTTGAAACGACCAGATTTTGAGCATTCACCTTTTTATGATGTTGCTAATGATTTGTCTCAGTTTGATAACAGTTTGTCTTTGAAAGAAGATGATGTTATGTTGCAAAAATTACCTTTTGGGTCAGCCAACGCAGAAAATGAAGTGTCAAAGCAAAGCAGTGCAAGCAAGAAGGACACACAATTCAGCATGGGAAAAAGATGGTTTCAGAATGGTAGAATTCTCCATGGGAAAATTTTGCAAGGTGACAGTTATTTTAAGTCTTTCTGGAAGTTTGATCAATGTAGAAAAAGTTTGTTTTCTGCAAATTACAATTGCTGTTCTGCAAATTTTAATCATTTGCATCATGACTCCGTCAATCTTAGCAATGGTCGATCAGTTGATTCCAGAGACAGATTATCATTTTCACAAAAGCTCCATTTGATGAAATCGGGTAGATTTCAGTTGTTCAAAGGTGGAAGAGTCGAGAATCAGTCTCCACATCATCAGTTTCAATAATCAGAGAGATTTTGGGGTCCAAAAGCTTCCCATTTGGGAGGTTTGATCAGGAGATCAAGTCCCTTGTAGAAAAATGCTCAAAAATGAAGTTGCTCAGAATTGTTCCAAACCAAAACGACAGGAAAGAACTCGCCAAAACGATCCTGTAGACCCAAACGACACTCAAATCCGTTACCATATGGAGGAGATATTGCATTTTCAAATCGCCTAATAACCTTCAATTTTGAAAAGGAATTTTTTTAATTTTATAGGTTGGGAAATTTTTTATTTTTATTAAGGTTTAATTAATTAATTAAATTATATATTTATTAATATATTATATGGTTTTTAATTAATCATATATTATATTATTTAATATATGTATTAATTAATTTAATTAAAAAAATAAAATTAAACCTTATTAAAACTAAACTATTATACCACTTATATAATGAATAAAATTCGAAAATTGTTTAAAAACCCATAGTTTGAAGGTTATGGCAAACGTTTAAAGTATATGATACGTTCACATTTCAAAGGTTTAAATGACAACGTATGGTTCAAGTTTTGGTCAAAGGTGTAATATATGGTATGTCATAACGTATGGTAAGGTAAAGCCACGTGGGTAAAGCACGTGCTATGGAGTGAAATGGTACGTGGTGGAGCGGAGTTTTTAATGACGTGGGAACCATGTTTATATCCACGGGCTTAAAGCCTTCTTAACCGGTGGGGAATCACAAACAGAAAACGGTCAACCACATAAAAAACGAGTGGATGTCGTTCAAACAATTAGGTTAGTCCAAAATTTCGCATGTGAACGCGGGATTATGAAACGGTCAAATTTAATGTTGTCGTCAAATTTGGAGCGCGCCTGACAAATTTGGGGGAAGTTGCTATTTTAACTGGAGTTAACTCTAGTTCTCCACATTTAGTGGAGTTTTTCTAATTGACATTGGGCAAACTTCAGTTAGCCATAACTTTGGTTAGAGAAGTCCATTTGGGACGATTTTTTTTTTGATTTTGGGGTATTGAAGCATTCTGGAGCTGTTGGGAGTATTTGCAGAGCCATCATGGTAGTCTATCAATGGTTTTACCAGCGATTTTGGTTGTGGAGCCACTAGGGACTAATGAAAGATCAACTGTGTTGGACTATACTTATCCAATGGAGGTGAATGAATAGTCGATTTATACTGATTTCAGCCTTTTGTTTCTGAATTTTCAGCTTATTTTGCCTTTTGAGGCTTTCTACATAGTGTAATTCATATTTTGAGCATTAATGAAAAAGGGAAAAGCCTAATTAGAGGCTTTTGGACCCAGCAGAGGTAGCCCAAGAGAGGGGTGAACTGCTTAAACAAATGCTTACTATTATGCTGTGCATTTTTGCTGTTATATTTCAGATTTTGCTTCATTAAACAGTAACTTTTCATAAGTACACTTTTCCCAATCAGACTTATACAGTGAACACAACTCCTTAGTTTCACTTCAAACCACATTACTTCCTTTGCAGAATACTTGAACTTGCTTATTCACACATAAAAATTTGATTAATGAATACTTTGCTCATAAACAAATACTTTCATTGATCGGATCTATTTAAGTGTTTACATTATATTTCTTTAGGCAGAGCCGGTTTGTGGGCTAGAAGCTTCTAGTTTCATCCTTTCTAGTAAAGGTGAAATAACCAGTAAAAGCCCCTACTGTCAATCTTTGTATAAGAAATACTTTGTTCACACAATTTCAGATCATTAGGTCAAAATTGCCAAGCATTCCCAAGAGAGCCTCATGGATTTGTGATATGTTCAGTGTATCGAATCAATTCTGAATTTTTAGTGGTTAAATAAAAAGGCAACTCAAAAAGTTGACTTAGAACATTTACTAAGATTGAAAGTGTATAGAGCAACGAGAGGAATTCCCATTTTCCATATTATTTGTTTTACGGACAGTGTCGAAGGAAAAACATTTTACAATTTCAATGACTTCTAGAGTACGATACCAATTCAAGAAGCGGAGAAATCGCAAATGTTCAACAAGATGATAAATTTACCCAAAATTTGGAAAATTTTGAGAAAGCATCTCACGAGACTAATACTCCTACCACTCATAATACCATTGAGTGAAAAACAATGCACAGTAATAGTTACTACCCTACAAGAAAAAAGGGCATTCATGAGGGTCATGCTTGTGATGGACCTTTAAGGTTCGTCACCAATGTCACATATCGTGATGGTCCTTTAAAAAGTGTCGTTATAAGTGTATATAGTGATGATCCTTTAAGGTTTGTCACCACAGACATTTTAAATGACACTTTTGGTGAGGGTCGTTAAAGGCCCATCGTAATTCTCTCTTTGGTGACACTTCTAGTGACGAAATTTTAATGACCGTCACCAATTCATTTTTTGTTTCTTTTGGTGACGGTCAGAAAATGTTCGTCATCATTGATCATTCAAGTGAGTTTTTGATGATGCTATGTTCTTGTTAATATATTTTTTTTCAAAATATAATTATTTAAGACCATTATTGTGGAGACTTTTTTATAATATGTCCAAGGCCATAGTGGTTAGAGTTAGTCAATTTATTAAGAAGTAATTAGTGTGTATTACCCTCAAGTAATTACTAGTCAAATAGAGTTTTCCTATGAGTCAACACATGATTCATATATATTAAGTTTATTATTTAGAAAATTTCCTTTAGATAAAGTTCCACTAGTGTGAGTAGGAAATATATTATTTAATACATAATCAAGCTCTGTCAATTCTATTAATGAGAAATAGTTAACACTTAGCAATTCGAGCACACCTTAAATTAATTCTTGGGCACACACTAACATTTCTTAGCACCTCGCATGTGTTGGAAAATCATTGTACCTAGAACATCTTGTCATGACACAGATGCCCAATAAAATGGTGGCATGCACTAGCTCAACATAGAAATATCCTAGCATTTTTTGGCACTCATGTTGTCTCTAGCATGCCCTGTAACACCTTGGCTGAATGCATTGACATATATTAGCACTTGGCACACAATGCCACTTGGCATGTATTGAGACCTATAATTAGTGTGCCTAGCATGCCCCTTTTGAAAAATATAAATTCTCGACTTATTAACCCTCTTATTGGTTCTTAATTTTTTTTCCTTGACACTTCTTGACACATATTGACATACCCTGGCACCCCAAACATCCTTAGCACCTCAAATTTATTGGCATATCTTGGCACTCTTTTGGGACATATAATTAACACACCCTTGAAATACCAAGAACACTTTAGCACTTCTTGAAATGGCTTGATATTCCCTAGAATGCCTTACCAATGATTAACATACCTTGTCACTCCCTCCTTGACATGAAAAATAGCACTCATTAACACTAGTCCCTAGCAATGTTCCTCATATTCATTAACTTCCATGAATTGTGACCTAGTTCTCCCTTAATTTTTTGTCCTAGTACTCGTTAACACTCCTCAACATGCATTAGCACTCTCTAGCACAACTTAGAACTCTTCAACATGCCCTTCCACTTCACAGCATGCATAACACTCCCCTACACATATTGGCACTTGGCACGTATTGGTGCTTGGAAAGTCTCAGCATGTATGGAATACGTTGAGATGCATTGGTATGATTTGGCATGGTTTAATATTAAATTTATTTGAGATAAACTATTCGAAAATATATGAGAAGAAACAAAGGAAGACTTGGCACTTGGAATGCACTAATACTTTGGACATGGCACCTATTAGCACCTAGTGTTGGTGTGCCTAGCATGCCCCTCTCAAAAAAGGTAAATTTATGACTTATTAACCCTCTCTATGTTCATTTCCTTGTATTTTAACTTGTTTATCCCTTTTTTTTCCTTAACACTCGTTGGCTCGCATTAACACACCCTTGCACATATTGGCATGCCTTATCACTTGGCACATCTCAGCATGTTTGACATGCATTTTCACTATCTAGAACATCTTAGAATTCCCTAGCAGGCCTTGACACTCGTTTCCTCATCGCTAGCCTTTACACTTTTTAATGAATTGGGAACCAAATAAATTACTTGCCATACTGTAGTTCATGTGACAATATTGGCCTGCTTCAACCACAACAACTTGACCAATTGCACGTGCTACAAGTAGCGTGTGCCTTTTTCACATACGAACTACCTATAACTCATTTTATTCCACTCATGTTCAAGCTCAACTTGTCCCACTTAACTATTTACCAAGACAAGGATCACATGATCTAGCCATGGCCATAAAACAACTAAGCAACATAGCTTTCAAAGACAATATTTCACATGTATATTGTTCATTTCATATAAATAGTAGAATGTGGTAGATTTTTCAAGAACCACAAGATGCACAAGGCACACGATATATAATCCGACTTAGGCAGAGTGCCCCAAAACTTATACACAACAATGTACAATATGAAATTATCTAGAATAGTTTAAAGCCTGAGCATGTAGCGAAAGTGTGCCACATCTCATATAAAAAAAATAGCTAAAGCAAAAGCAATGATGTGCCTAGCACAAAGTGATCTCCCTTTGTCTAAAACTGCTATATCGAGCCCCATATGACAACCATAGGCTTGCCTCCTGTAAATCCTATTATGGAATTCTCCTAACACACTTCATCCTTAGCAAACTTGAATTCGGTCACACTCCTTGGCACACACTCTTATTCATTCCTTTCCATGCATTTTGACCCATTTATCCCTTGATATGCCCCGACACTCTCTAACACTCTTTAGCATACAGTAACATTATCCCACATGTGTTAGAATTCCTTTTCATTCCTAACTTGCATGCCCTGATCCTCCCTAGGTATCATGCCCTCACAACTACCCTTACTTAATTTTCAACTTGGGAACCCAACGAAGCCCTCGCTTGACTACAAAAGCTTGACCAAGTTACATTTACTACAACTAGAATATGTTATTGAATTGTCTAGCTTGGGAGGTACTCCACAAGCCTAGTGAGATGGGTTTGTGTGAGTTTTATCACAAAATAATTCGTGGGAAAATAAACAAAGAAAAGGGGTTTAGGACCCAAGATGGGGCTTAAAATTAAAAAGGGAAATTAATATTTCCTAAGGTCTAAGTGGATAATACTCGTAATTTCTAGAGGGTTCCTAAGAGGTATAGGAAAAAATATTTGAGGCCTTAGGATGAAGGAAATAACATCAAGTGAGAAGGATATCATTTGATTAAGGTGGGGAAGAAAGATGTAGTCCTAAAGTAGTTCGAGTAAGAGGGTCTAGTATGGATTGCTAAAGGGAGCCCATGATCATCCTCGAAGAGCAAGATCATCATGTGAGGGTTCACAAGAATGTTGCATACCTTAAGGGTTGGTTTGAGCTAGGAAGTAGGATGGAATATTGTTGGTTCTCTTCTAGAAGATCGAGCTTAAAAGAGGTTTCTCATGAGAATCTGGGCATGTGATTTCAATGGTGTCTTTCTGTGAAGGCCACATCAAAGTTTGAAATGTTGAAATTCACAACAAGAAATAATGAAATTGGAAACCAAAAAGGACAAAAAAAATGCACAATAGAGATAGATGGTTTTTGAGTAGTTTATTTCCCCAAATACATCTTGTGTTGTGCGATTGATAATTTCTTTCTCTTACTTATATGTGATTATGAGATTTTGTTTTGTTTCCGTAAATTGTAGGAAGGATTCAATATCTTGTTTTAGTACATTACAATATCAGATTGAATCTCATTGGTTAGATTTTCTACATGGTATCATAGCAAGCATTTTTTGGGTGGCGAATTTGCATAGAATATTTGAATATTTTTGTGAAAAATTTAAAAAAAAAATAGCATATTTCGATTCCTTGTGAAAAACTACCCAAATGGAAAAAAAAAATTGGTTGAATTGGAGCTCGGATGAGGGAGATATCGTCAATTTAACATCAAATCTTTTCTAGAAACTTTTGTAATGGCAATACAATTACAATGTGCATGATTCAAGAACCTATATGCACTTTAGGTTCCATATGCATGCAAAGCTTTGAGGAGAAAAGCAGAGGTTAGAGACTTGGTGGTTGAGATGGACCACAAATTACCTCTCAACGTGTAGCCTTAGAAGCAGTCTCAGAAGGTTTTGGTGTAGCCGCAATTGGAGAAGCAGAGAGGAGACTGAGTGGTAGCGTGCACTCAAGCAGAGACCTTCATGAGGGAGAAATTTTGAGCCAAATGGGTATAGAAAGGACATTCAGCCATAATTTGGGCAGGGTGCTTTCAGATGATGTGTCTGATGGATTGAACATAGGTAAGACAAGCCCATAGTACAACAATAGTAGGAAAGATATATTATATTGATGTCTCAGATGTTAGGAAGAATAAATCAGAGTGAAAAATGTCAGATACTAGAGTGCAGATCAAAGTTGGCAACACTGCAAAGGGCACGGATGCAGATGTCCACAGCAGTGTAGAGAGTCAAGCAGATAGGTGCAGTAGCTAGCAACAGTCAGAAGAATCTAATGATAGATGAATTATCCTAATTTAGTTCTTCTGAGGTATTAAGTTTTAGGATTTGTAGGTGCAAACAACACTCGAGAAGTTTTGCATGAAAAAAATTCCAAAGGCACTGGATCAGGACAGATTTAATTCCCTTTTTGTTGGGAGGGAGTGTTGAAATTCGCAACAAGAAACCATGAAATTAGCAACCATAAAGGACAAAAAAAATTCACCCACACTGGTGAAGAATTTTGATGTACCAGGAGTGATGAATGTGAGGTGTCTAATTTATTTTTCCCTTAAAATTGGACAATAAGTTGTAATTTCATCTCATAACAACTTGTGTCAGTTAACTAAGTCATGATGAATAAGTTAGCTCAAGAAATTCGAGTTGAGGTGATCGAGGTGGATATTGGTGGCCACTCGCCTATTCCCCTTGGGCCCTCACCATTGTCTCTTTTAGTTTCTAATTTTCCTTAAGTATAGGACATTTTACTATTTTTGTTAATTTTTCAGGTCTTGAAACTACGGAGCCATTTTGAGGCCCCAAATGACATTTTTTGGACATCAAAAAATTAATGATTTCATATAAATCGCATTATCAGTTGTATTCCTCAGAGATATCTTTCTAACAAGGTATCATGTGCGTCAAACGAGGATCATATGACCTAGTTACGACCCCGGGAAGTTGGCTACCCAACTAACCCTAACGGGGCCCATAAACTCTTGGTGTTACATCACCTCGGGTTAGGGTTTTGGTTGTTTAGGGTTTTCTATTATTTTTCAATAATAAAAATGCCCTTGAGCCTTATTTTAACACAATTCAGAGTCATGTACCTGCCACATCTCTTCTAAGATATAAGCTACCATCGCCCGAGCTAGTTTGTTTCCATTTTGTCTGTAAGCATTTTTCAGTATATTATATTAATAAATGAAGTGTTATTGATGTTGCATATTTGTGTTTATGTTTATTTCTATATTTTATTGTGTTCCTTCATATATTTGAATCATGAGGGTCTAATATGAGGCATTTAGAGGGATTCTAATATTTTGGGGGTCCAGTTGCAAATGATGCATTAGTGGGGTGTAGGTGTGAATTAGTTAACTCAATTAATTGAGATAAAATCAGTTTAACTAGTTCTAAATAAGTGATGAGCTAGTGATAGGTCCAGTGAATTAAATTATATTTAATTTGGAAAGAGTTATCAGTCATATAACTGATAATTTGCTATTAATAGCTACATGCATGACAGCTCAGAGGAAGACCCAATTTAAACAGAGGTTAAAGAGAACGTAACTATCAGTTGTATTTATATAAAAATTTTGATGTGAAATTATAGAGTCATTGGGATGCCATCATGGATTGCACAATCAAGGAAGGTTCATTTTCCTAATTAATAGGGAGTTAATTCCCTAGGAATTTCTTCATAAAGGTAGGCTGAAGGAAGGCTAAGAATTAGCTGAGTACTAAACCAATTTTGCCTAGATCAACAACAGATAACTGGCAAAGTGCTGGAGTATCTCATGAGAGATTAAGAATTGTATTGTTTCATGATTCCTTGACTTAATACACAATAGAGATAGAAGGGTTTTGAGCAGTTTCTTTCCCCAAATACATCTTGTGTTGTGCGATTGATAATTTCCTTCTCTTACTTATATGTGAGTGTGTGATAGTGTTTTGTTTCTGCAAATTGTACAAAGGATTTAGTATCTTGTTTTAGTACATTACAATATCAAATTGAATCCCATTGGTTAAATTTTATACATGAAATAAAAGAGAGGGTTGATAGCAACTTGTCTTGTGGTGGTTAGTAGGTTGCAAGGTCTATGATAAAAGCCACCATAAATGGAGGGTTTAAACTGTAATTTAGAGCCAGAAGAAAAGTAAACACATGCGTAATATTGACTAAGGTAACCCTATTTTTAGGGTTGACATTCAGATTTGATGTTGACGTCAAGATTCATTCAAAGAAATGCCCAGAATCTATGGATCCATATGAGCTAGGTAAAATCTCTTATGGAGGCAAGAGTCATAGTTTTTTTATGGGTGGATAGGGTTTGTTCTACAACATTTAGAAGTACATATGTATAATTCCCTCTATAGGAAAATTTCGTAGCATGTTTAGTTCATAAGGTATGACCTTAAGACTACGACAAATTTGTGTAGAAGAAGAGTGGTTGTGACCCTTAGAGCGAGGTTTATTTCTGCAATATAGACTGCAGATATGGAACATGGTTTGCATTTTCAGTATCTTTGGAGATAACATATCTGAAGGAGGGTGGATCCTTAGAAGAATATTGAGCATGCAGAAGAAATGTGCCATATGAATAATGGATTGACATGCAGAGGAGTTGTTTTTTGTGGACTTTCCATAGAGTTTTAGACAGAGATCTGAAGTAACCTATAAAAAAATCGTCAATGGACTATTAGTGGCTAATTTTTTACCCTTGTTCAATCATCTACAGATTGTTAGGAGGATGATAAGAGGAATAGTTCAGATTTGTTCATATATTAGCCAACAGAGATGAAATTTTCAATACACAAGAACAATTATTTTTAAAGGATTCAAACCATTGTTAGGTGGCAGATTTGAAGAGCCCTAAATTAAGACAATATTGTGGGCCCTAGATTAGTAAAAATAATTTATTGTAGTTGGGTAGATTAATGGTAGTCCAATTAAAGTTGGAGGGTTGTTAGGTGACTATCAAAAAAGAGCCTTGAATCTTGTACTTGTGAAGGACGACAATATTTGTAGACTTTGAAGGACTAAGTTGCAATCATGTGGGACAACCAACTAGCGCTAGTTCACTATATTGTAGAGGATTGATTAAGTGAGAAGTAGGGAAACCTCCATATCCATATACTTCTCATCATGGAGCTGTAGTATGGAAAAAGTGTGCAATACCAAAGAGTTGTTCACAAATGGAGTTGTGAAAAACTTTGTGAACAACTTGTTACCACTCAAACTAGTAGTGGACCTAAAATGGGTTCCTAAGAGGGAAACAACTAGGAAAAGGGAAACGGTGGAGGCTTAGCCCATTGTCACCACAGCTAAGGCTCCTTTATCTTCAAGAAATTTCACCGATGGGAGGAGTCCTGGTAGTTTAGGAAGTCACTCGTATATTATAGGTCAATGAATAGGTGGGAAGTGACCCTAGAATCCCTTTCCCTAAGATAGAATATAGAGTGGGACATGCTTTCCTTTTAAGCAAGGGACTTGATCTTCTAGGGAGAGAGGAGGGGATTGAAGGGTTGAGGGAGAATAATAAGACTTATAAAGGAAGTTACCAATCCCTAAAATCCTTTGGGAACTTGGATTCCCAAATGTTCCTTGATGAAAGGCCTTTGACACCAAATGGGACCACAGGGGCCAAGTGGACCCAACCTAGGTTCGGGGATGGAATTTAGCGACTAATGATGTTCTATTGTTATCACCAAAATAGGACCACGATATGAGGCATTGTCAGACTACCTCAGCATCAACTATTTCAAACTAATCCTCAAAATTTGAGGCTTAGCCTCCTCACCTAAGAGGGCTCTCTCGAGGTTAATGATTTCTTATAAAGATAGATGGCTAACTCTATTGTTTGTGGTTTTGTAGGTTTGTTGATTGAAAAGATACCATTGGGCTATGGAGTCGGTGATAGGGATAAAGATAACAAATATCTCTTCTTATAAAACTGAGGCTTGTATATACTTCAATGAAAGGATGATACATTCAGGAAAGTCTCAATATCTTGAGGTTTGGAGGAAATCAAAGCATGTGTGCATGAATTCTGAGTCATGATACATCAAGATATTGCAAGGAAAGTATTTAACAGAGATTTATCCAAGATTAACACTTAAAGGAAGTCAGAGCATGAATGACCATGAATTTTGAGTAATAAGTATCAAACATTGAATAAAACCATCTACAGATAGGACCTAAGTACTCAATTCACCATAAATTAATACTTAAAGGAAGTCAGATCATGTTCCCATGAATTCTAAGTAATAAGCATAAAAAATATGAAAGTAAAACACATGATAGAAGATAAAGCTCACTGAAGTACACCAAGAATCTCAGCTTCAGAAAAGTTAAACTACTTCTGTATATATCAGCTCCTCCAAAGTATTTACAAAGGTAGAATGTTCAGATAACATTTTCCAACCCTATGCAATTCTACTTCTTGTCTCTTATAGAGTCATCATTACATTCTTGGATTGTCTCCAAACACTTCAGAAAAATTCGAATTTGCTAGCTTGACACCTATCAACTGCTAAAACAAACTTTTAATTACATATGATAGTTAAACTGTCTGTTCTAGAGTCCTAATACAACTAGGATTAAAACTCTTTATTATAACTTAACAACCTTATCTAAACATTAAATCTTCTATCTGACAGCTGCTCCTCCTAAACTTTGACCTTGATGATGTCCATCTCCTTGTTGTTAGACTGTTTTGATTTGCTTCTTATCTGCCCTGAAAGATAGGAACATGCTCCCTACAAAATAGATATAGTGCTTCATTTATGTTTCTTCAAACCATCTGCTGACCAAATTGTGCTAAAAAAAAATGTGGAAATGTCTTATTAAACTCATGTGACTTCACCCTTCTAGCTGTGCCCAAACCAAACTTGTGAAAGAGTGCCAAAACTGTTAACATTGCTGTGCTACGAAACTGTCAGTTGTTTTCGTAGCTCAGAACTTTACCTTTGAAAACTTCACTTGGAACCTTAATTTTTCTGTGTTTTTCCATTGGATATTCACTTGTGATATTTATACATTCTTCAGCAGCATCAAGGTTTAAAAAAAAAGCCTTTTCACCTTTTGAAACCTTGCAAAATTGTTCAAATTGCATCCTACAGCAGTTTCGTAGCGCGCTACGAAACTGCTGTGCATGACAGCTACAGTAGTTTTGTAGCATGCTACAAAACTGCTGTGTCTATATTTTCACAGATTTTTCCAAAATTTTAAGTTTCAAACTTTTACTGCCATCCTTCCAATTATATATAAGCTCTCATAATCAACAAAAATAAACTTTGAACTGCTTTAAAAAATGAAATCTTTCTACATAACCCCAAAAATGTGTTAGGAGATGTCACTTACTGTTTACATTCATTTTTTTTGTGGCTGATCTTAAGGATTTGCTAGCTATATTTCAAGATCTTCAACCTTCCTTTTAAGCCTTCTATTATTATCTCTTAGTTTAGTATTAACCATCCTTATGAACTTTGCTTCCTTGATTGCAGGGATGGTCCATATGTAGAATTGATCCTCATTGCTAATTGACTCAGTGTTTGAAACCTTTTCTAGCTCCCACAGACCTTTCAACCTCTCAAATTTTGACCTTTCTACAACATGCATTCTCACTTTCTTCTTCAATTTATCAATTTCAATGTTTGCAAGTCTGAGTTTGTCTTTAACCTCCTCATAACTACTCTTTTCTCTCTGAGTATTAAAAACTCGGTTTCTGTCTTCTTCAAGCATTGGAGATGATGTATTTATGGTTTCTTCAAAAACATTTGCATCCTCACCTCCTATTTGGTCTATCTCCATGTCTAGCTACTGCAATTTCTTAGATTTCCTAGTCAAAGGTTTTCTAGGCTTAAAGACAAACTCTGACACTTCATCTTCAAAATCTAATTTTTTGGATGTTTTCAATTTCTTTGATTTTCCACCTGTATCCAGTTTGATGAAATATGCTTGAACCAGGGGAGCCTCTTCAATGTTAATAGCTTTTAATATATCATTCAAGTCACCTCTTAATTCCAAGTTTTCATCTGTGACCACAACCTTACCCTTCTCCTTTGACCTTTGACTCCTAGTCAACTTCTTCTGAGCTATTTTACTAGTTGAATGTTCCTGAATTATCTCTTTGACATGAGTTCTCTTCTTCTACGTAGATTGAGGAGTCCTTTGGATATTCAGTGATGTGTTTACCATTAGTTCCTTAACCTATTTACTAGGTTTAAGCTTGACAAACCTGCTTGATTTTGTTTCTGCAGGTTCAGTAGTCTTCGATGGAGATGTTTCTTTGACTTGAGGGCTAGCACCTGTTCCTTCAACCACTGTTCCACTCAAAAAGAGAAATGCAAACCATTCTCTATTCACTTTCTGAAGCTCATGTAAAACTATTAACTTGACTAGACCATGATGAAATAATGAGGTTTGACATGCTTGAGTTTTCATCTGTACTTTTTCTGCCATCTTGGCCAGACTTCAAAATAGAAAGAAAGGTAAGTATAGAGAGATTATTCCTGTGAAATGCAATAAGAGTTTAAAGATGGAAGTGTACACCTTGTGGTATCTCCCTTTGCATGTGAAGCACCTTTGGATATTGTAGAGCCCTTTGGCAAATGCATCCTTGACATAACTTCTTGGCACAGCTTTGTTCAAATCAGTATCCATAAACTCTGGTTTCAAAAAGATTTTGCAGGGTTGCATTTCAAACCTAAAATTCTTGAACCATCTATCTTCCCACTTGGATTTCTGTGACTGCTGATATAACTTCAAGAGAAATTGGTAAATTGAGAAAAACAACCTTTATGTTTGACCCTGTGAAGTTAATAGCAAACTCTTTGGTAACCTGATTATGCCCTCCTTGAAGCTTTTTGTAGAACCTCCAGCACCCTACCTTCTTGAAGGCTTCTTCAACAGATTTATCTCTTGTGAGAGCTTCTAAACCTTTAGGTTCTATTCTCAAACAGTGACCAGACCCGTGATTTCTTTTTTCTTCTATCATCTTCCTCCTGAAAATCTTGTTTCTTCAGCAAATCTGTAATAAACCTCCTTGTTGGATGAACTAGCTCGCTTGAAAATTTGGTTTAGCCTTGCTTGATTAGAAATCCTGCTATAGCCAGCAATTATTTTCAAACTCACTTGATTAGCAAGTATCAAAACTGTTGACATAACATCAATTGGGTTGAGCCTCGCTTGATTTGAAATTTTGCCTCGTTTGATTGAAATTATGCCTCTCTTGAAAACATAAGGAGAGCTGTGGTTTCTTATCATGAGCTTCTCTTTCAAACAATAGATATGCATGTAGTGTTTTCTTTGCATGAGACAAAATCGATGATAACCAACGCTTTTTCAAATTTGAAAAGGACCAATGAAAAATGACCCCTAACTAATTTCATAATGATTTCATAATTGATTTGGATGGTTACATGCGTGAGGGAGGATTCGTGGATTGACACCTAATCATGAAAATTTAACCAAAATTGATGGATGTGATAGCTAAATTGAAAAATAATTTTGAATCCCCAATTTTGTAACACTAGTAATGTGATTTCAGGATTTTGTGCTACGAAAAGACCAACGTTTTTGTAGTGCAGAAGTAGTATTTTACACTGAGCGTGCTACGAAAACGTGGTTTTGTGGCTTATTCAATTTTTTTTTTAAAAAAAATAAATAAATAAATATGGTTTTCAAAAAGTGGTATGAGACTTCTAAACAGTAAAGCAAGGTTTATGAACTTTATTTGGTGATGAAATGAGACTTTTAACCTATGGCTTAGACCCTATAAAACATAAAAATGACTCAAACCCTATCTAATACCATGACTTAGGAGAAATTATAAGCTGACCAAGTAAGTAATGCAGTGGCTCCACTAGGGATAGTATCCCCCCTGACCTCCACAGCAGTGACAGAACTAAGAGCTCCGGTCTTGCCAATCCATTCCTTAAAAATAAGAACTGCGAAATTATGCCCAATACACTTCAAAAACATTTCTAGCTAAAACACTCGATGACCTTGAGCTTTTATTTGTATATTCCTAAATACCTACCTATCAACTACAAAAAAATTTTCATCTCAATCAATGTGAAATTTCCAATGAAGTAAAATCTGTCTATTTTATCTATCATTTGATTTTTCTTGCATGAGACTTCAAAGCAACCATGAAATTATGATGACCAACACCTTTGAAATTATGGCAGTCTTTATGGTAAAAATAAAATTGAAACGATGGAAAGTAAAACTCACAGAGAGTAAAACTCTTTCATGTATCTAGCTATACGGTCCCAGAATACATAATTAGCTTGATGATCCTCATAACATTCTATGATTTCTAAGAACTGATCTTTAGCCACACAACATTTATTTGATAAGTTATCCAACTGCCTTTCTGAATGATTTCCACAGACAGTGTAGTTTTCCTCATTATTATAATCATTCTTTGAAGTAATCTTCTGTAAGGAATTACAGAAATAATCAGTCTTTTCCTCTACCTGAGGGTTATTAAAACTGTCTTCCAGTATTTCTTCTTGGTATTTGCAATGATTTTCATCTTCATGATGATCAAAGGATTGACCAACCTGCTGCAAATTTTCTTCAAACTCAGAGGATGTGTCATAATTTTCATAAGTAAAGTCTTGTTGGGTTTCATTTTCATCTAAGGGAGATATTATCCTTTATTCTTGGTGTTCTTATTGTTGATGAAAGGTATTGTCATGAAGAGCTTATAAAATTTCCTCATCCATAAACTCATCATCTTCATAACAATTCTCCAAATATTCAATAAAACTCTCAGAGTGTTTACAACAGTCTTTGACCATCAATAAAGAGGGATGACACAAGCAAGAGAATATAATGAGCCATTTTCTAAACCTTTATACCAAGACCATGCTTTTCCTTCTAGAGTGGTCATAAACATCTTCATAAGGCAGTCTTCAGGGATTTGAACCTTAAGACTATGTACATGCAGATGAAATCTAACCAAATGAAGAGTAGCATTGTCTTTCTTTTCATCTTTGAATATTGGAAGATCATCTAACCAATCAACCTTTGGCATAGGATTTGGAAAACAAGATATATGAGACCAATTCATAGGAGCATACCTGGCATTCATTCTTGCAATGGAACTCATTTTGAAACTTCATCTAGCAACTGATATTTTAGCAGTGGAGTCACCTTCCAATTTTTTATTTGATGTGTGGAGTTGCCAAGGTAGTTTTTCCGCCTCAAATAGCTTCCTGAGCTCTTGCTACTTTCAGAAGTTCAGCTTATTGATTACGGGAATGAATATTATTCAGGCTCCCGGCAGGCGCACCAAAATGTTATCACCAAAATAGGACCCTGATAGGCTGTTCATCAGACCACTTCAATGTAACTATTTGAAACCAATATTTTAGCTGAGGCTTAGCCTCCTCAACCTGAGAGGGCTCTCTCAAGGGTTAATGATTTTGTATAAATATAGATGGCTAACTCTATGGTTTTTGGTTTTGTATGTTTGCAGTTTGAAAGATGAAGACAAGATACCATTGGGCTATGGAGTCAGTGACAGGGATAAGATAAAAAAATAGCTCTTCTTATAAAACTAAGGCTTGTATATACTTCAATGAAAGGATGGCACATTCAGGAAAGTCTCAATATCTTGAGGTTCAAAGGAAATCAGAGCATGTGTGCATGAATTTTGAGTCATGGTACATCAAGGTATTGAAAGGAGAGTCTTTAACAGAGATTTATCCAAGCTTAACACTTAAAGGAAGTCAGAGCATGAATGACCATGAATTCTGAGTAATAAGCATCAAACATTGAATAAAACCATCCACAGATAGGACCTAAGAACTCAATTCACCATAAATTAACACTTAAAGGAAGTCAGAGCATGTTCTCATGAATTCTGAGTAATAAGCATCAAAAATATGGAAGTAAAACACATGATAGAAGATAAAGCTCACTGAAGTACACTAAGAATCTCAACTTTAGAAAAGTTAAACTACTTTTGTATATATCAGCTCCTCCAAAGTATTTACAAAAGTAGACTGTTCTGATAACATTTTCCCAACCGTATGCATTTTGACTTCTTGTCTCTTATAGAGTCATCATTACATTCTTGGATTCTCTCCAAACACTTGAGAAAAATTTGAATTTGCTAGCTTGACACCTATCAACTGCTAAAACAAACTTTTAATTACACCTGACAGTTAAACTGTCTGTTCTAGAGTCCTAATACAACTAGGATTAAAAATATTTATTACAACTTAACAACCTTATCTAAACATTAAATCTTCTATCTGACAACTACTCCTCCTAAACTTCGACCTTGATGATGTCCATCTCCTTGCTATTAGATTGTATTGATTTGCTTCTTATCTTCCCTGAAAGATAGGAACATGCTCCCTGCAAAATAGCTATAGTGCTTCATTTATGTTTCTTCAAACCATCTGCTGACCAACTTGTGCTCAAAAACATGTGGCAATGTCTTATTAAAATCACGTGACTTCTCCCTTCCAGGTGTGCCCAAACCAAACTTTTGAAGGAGTGCCGAAACTGTTAACATTGCTGTGCTATGAAACTGTCTGATGTCTTCGTAGCGCAGAACTTTACCTTTGAAAAATTCACTTGGAACCTTCATTTTTCTGTGTTTTGCCATTGGATCTTCACTTGTGATCTTTATACATTCTTCAACAACATCAAGGCTTAAAAATCAAGCCTTTTCACCCTTTTAAACCTTGCAAAAGTGTTCAAACTGCATCCTACAACAGTTTCATAGCGCGCTACGAAATTGTTGTGCATGCCACCTACAGTAGTTTCGTAACGCACTACGAAATTGCTGTGTCTATATTTTCATAGTGTTTTCCAAAATTTTAAGTTTCAAACCTTTACTGCCATCCTTCCAGTTATATATAAGCTCTCATAATCAACAAAAATCAACTCTGAACTGCTTTAAAAAATGAAATCTTTCCACATAACCCCAAAAATGTGTTAAGAGATGTCACTTATTGTTTACACTCATTTTTGCTGTGGTTGATCTTCAGGCTTTGCTAGCTGTATTTCAAGATCTTCAACTTGCCTTTTAAGCCTTCTATTATTAGCTCTTAGTTTGGTATTAACCATCCTTATGAACTTTGTTTCCTTGATTGCAGGGACGGTCCATATGTAGAATTGATCCTTACTGTTGATTGACTCAATGTTTGAAACCTTTTCTAGCTCCCACAAGCCTTTCAACCTCTCAAAGTTTGAACTTTCTACAACATGCATTCTCACTTTCTTCTTCAATTTATCAATTTCAATGTTTGCAAGTCTCAGTTTGTCTTTAACCTCCTCATAACTACTCTTTTCTCTCTGAGAATTAAAAACTCTGTTTCTGTCTTCTTCAAGCATTGGAGATGATATATTTATAGGTTCTTCAAAAAAATTTGCATCCTCACCTCCTATTTGGTCTATCTCCATGTCTGGCTATTGCAATTTCTTAGACTACCTATTCAAGGGTTTTCTAGGCTTAAAGACAAACTCTGACACTTCATCCTCAAAATCTAAATTTTTGGATATTTTCAATTTCTTTGATTTGCCACATATATCTAGTTTGATGAAATATGCTTGAACCAAGGGAGACTCTTCAATGTCAATAGCTTGTAATATATCATTCAAGTCACCTCTTAATTCCAAGTTTTCATCTGTGACCACAACCTTACCCTTCTCCTTTGACCTTTGACTCCTAGTCAACTTCCTCTGAGTTGTTTTACTAGTTGACTATTCCTGAATTGTTTCTTTGACATGAGTTCTCTTTTTTTGTGTAGATTGAGGAGTCCTTTGGATATTCAGTGATGTGTTTATCATTGGTTCCTTAACCTGTTTCCTAGGCTTAAGCTTGAAAAACCTCCTTGATTTTGTTTCTATAGGTTCAGTAGTCTTTAATGGAGATGTTTATTTGACTTGAGGGCTAGCACCTGTTCCTTCAACCCCTATTCCACTCAAGAAGAGAAATGTAGACCATTATCTATTCACTTTCTAAAGATCATGCAAAAATATTAACTTGTCTAGACCATGATGAAATAATGAGGTTTCACATGCTTGAGTTTTCATCTGTACTTTGTCTGCCATCTTGGCCAGACTTCAAAATAGAAAGAAATGTAAGTCTAGAGAGATTATTCTTGTGAAATTCAATAAGAGTTTAAATTGGTAAGTGTACACCTTGTGGTATCTCCCTTCGCAGGTGAAGTACCTTTGGATGTTATAGAGCAGATCGAAAAGTGCATCCTTGATATAACTTCTTGGCACAACTTTTTTCAAATTAGTATCCATAAACTCTGGTTTCAAAAATATTTTGCAGGGTTGCATTTCAAACCTAAAATTCTTGAACCATTTATCTTCCCCCCTTGGAATTTCTGTGACTGCTGATATAACTTCAAGAGAAATTGGTAAATTGAGAAAATCAACCTTTGTGTTTGATATGTGAAGTTCATAGAAAACTCTTTGGTAACCTGATTATACCCTCCTTGAAGCTTTTCACAGAACCTCTATCGCACTACCTTCTTGAAGGCTTCTTCAACAGATTTATCTCTTGTGAGAGCTTCTAAACCTTCAGGTTCTGTTCTCAGACAATGACCAGACTGGTGATTTCTTTTTTCTTCTGTCATCTTCCTCCTGAAAACCCTGTGTCTTCAACAAACATGTAATATACCTCCTTGTTGGATGAACTGGCTCACTTGAAAATTTGGTTCAGCCTCGCTTGATTAGAAATCCTGCTTTAGCCAACAATTATTTTCAAACTCACTTGATTAACAAGTATCGAAAATGCTGAAATAACATTAATTGGATGAACTGGCTCGCTTGAAAATTGGGTTCAGCCTCGCTTGATTGAAATTTTGCCTCACTTGAAAAATTAAGGAGAACTCTGGTTTCTTATCATGAGCTTCTCTTTCAAACAATAGATATGCATGCAATGTTTTCTTTGCATGAGACAAAATTGATGATAACCAACCCTTTTTCAATTTTGAAAAGGACTAATGACAAATGACCCCTAACGACTCTCATAATGATTTCATAATTTCTTTGGATGGTTGCATGCGTGAGGGAGGATTCATGGACTGACACCTAATCATGAAAATTTAACCAAAATTGATGGAAGTGACAGCTAAACCGAAAAATTTTGAATCCCTAATTTCGTAGCGCTGGTAATGTGATTTCGGGATTTTGGGCTACAAAAAGACCAACGTTTTCATAGCACAGAAGTAATTTTTTACACTGAGTGTGCTACGAAAACGTGGTTTCGTGGCTTATTCAAATTTTTTTTTAAGAGACTTAAATTATGGTTTTCAAAACGTGGTATGAGACTTCTAAAGAGTAAAGCAAGGTTTATGAACTTTATTTGGTGATGAAATGAGACTTGTAACCTATGGATTAGACCCTTATAAAACATAAAAATGACTCGAACCCTATCTAATACCATGACTTAGGAGCAAGTATAAACTGACCAAGTTTAGAAAATTTTAATAGTGATAACTTTTATATTGGAAAATGTGAGGGGAAAGGATTAGGAAATATTTTTTACTTCGATGGGTCAAATAGATCCTACTAGGTTCTAGCCTTGGGAACACCTAGGAAAAACTTGATCCTAGAGCTAGGGCTTGAGGTATCTGGAGATTCCACTGTCAGAATTGGTCCAAATTCTAAGGAGAGAGAGGGTAACCACCAACGTAGTTTCCTCTAGGAAATAGATGTTTTCCTATGGCTATATTCATGGGAAATTGATGCCCCAGGTGACCTAATGGGGCTAGACCTAGGAGAAAATGTAAAATTATGAAAAAAGGGGGGGAAATCATCACCCTTTTTGAGGGACTAGTGCCTAAGTCACTTGGGGATATGGACTTAGGGATGATAATGAGCAAGAATTTGGTTTCTTGATCAAGGAGGCCCAGAAAGTCAACTTTGTCCAATGTTAGAGGAAAACAAAAAGTGACCTTCAATAAATTATACTTCATACAAATGGTGCAATATTATTGAGATAAAATGATCTCTAGGACATTTAATTCATCTAACAATGGACCATACATTAAATAAGCTAAATAGACACATAATTCCACATTTCCATCATGCAACAATTAGCCCTAGTTATAACGAAATTCAATAGTATGAAACAACAACAAGAATAACATTAAATTTTCACTCACAATGTTAGAAAGTATATCCAACTAGCTTCACATTTTCAAAAACAAAGCTCCAAGTTAAAATTAACCCAAATCCATACATCAAGATGCATCCATCATCCAAAAGAGTCCTCCAAGGAAAAAAATGTGAAGTTCTATAAAGATAGAGATCCCAAGTCGATAAGGATGATAGAACTAAATCCAAATATCTGTATTTAACACATCCTATAGGAGTTGATTAAATTATCTTATGGGCCTACATTAGCCCTAAAATAAAATAATGTGCAAGTAACCTAAAGTTTGGTGACAATCCCACCAAACTAGCTCATATGCAATGATAAGCCTCCTGGGGTGGCCCGATGTCCTAAGACCTTCTAGGAGGCATATTGGGGTCCATTAGTGCCATAATGATGCATAGGACCCATCAAAAGTGATGGAAAAGGGCCACCATCAGCAAGTAATTCAAGTGTTGTCTTGTTAAATATATATTGGTTGTCAAAGGACTAACACCAAGCCCTATTTTTATTCCTTGTATCAGTGTGATTGTAAAGGGTCACGATCCATGCTACATGAGCTATATACTGTTGTATAGTAGTTGGTAATATAATGAATAAGGGTTTGAAAAAGGTAAAATTATCATGTGCACTATTTGATTCCTTGATTTGTGTATATTTCTTTGTGCATTAAAGTAGATGTGTTGTGGCACTTGAGTGTGTTTGCATCAAAGATTCTAATACAAAACCAAGATTCTCATGTGTCATGGATATTGAACATATGCCTTTTTCACCTAAGAATTACCTATAACTCATCTTATGCTACTCATGTCCAATCTCAACTCATCCCACTTAACAAGTTACCAAGACAAGGTTCACATCCAACCATGGATGTAAAACAACTAAGAAACATAGTTTACATATTAACATTCCATATCACCTGGCACGTCTTAGAATGCCTTCGCATTATCTGGCACATGTTAGCATCCCCTGCATTCCTTGGCATGCTTTGGAACTCCATAGCACACACTACCACTCCCGGACATGCCCTGGCGCCCTAGCCGGCCTTGGAATTTCCTAGTATATAACCTTGCTACTCTCTCCTTAGCACACCTGAAACTCACTAACACTCCCTTTCGCACTCTTATTCATTCATTTCCATGCATTTTGAACTATTTCTCCCTTGTGTTTCCATGGCACTCCCTAACACGCATTAACACACCCTAGAACTTGGCACATCTTGGCATGTCACCTTGGCACTCTAGCATTCCTTTCACTACCTAGAAACACCTTTTGAATCCCTCCTTAGAACACCTAGAACTTGTTGATACTCCCTATCATGCTCTCTTATTCATTCATTTCAATGCATTTGAGACTAGTTATCCCTATTTTTTCCTTGGAACTCCCAAACATTCCAGCAGGCATGCATTGTCACACCTTGGCGCCTGGCACATTTTGCCATGTTTCCCTGGCCTCTATAATGCCTTAATATTTCCTATCATACCTTGACATCATTCCCTCCTTAGCACACTCGAATCTCACTAACGCTACTTGTCACAAACTCTTATTCATTCATTTTTAAATATAGTTTTATCTGGTATGTTATGATGAACTATCTAGTGGAATATCCATGATAGTTTATGAATCACCCCAATATTTATCCTTTATGCAATTCATATGATGATATTTATTCACACTTATTTATCTGTATTTGTCCCAACAAAGTGCAGGTCAATCACCACCACCCTTGGAAAATTAAAAATTACAGGCTCATAGTCCTATGTAAGCTTGGAAGAAAATTTCAAAACTTAGTTACACAACATGATGGAAGACTATTATAAAGGTTTCCCATGCATTCTAATCAGCAATATCTGGTGGGATTGGAAAAATAACACATTTTGTTCACAATAAATATCCCAAACACTTGAAAGACTATATAAATTAACGCAGTTCCATCTTAACCATGGATCTATTATGTATTTAGAGGTCCATCTTAACCATGGATTTTTAATGTATTTAGAGGTATTAAATTCTTGAATGCAATAATAGGTTTCACAATGCACACACAACATTCAAGAACTCAAGTTTCTTTGGCTAAGTATCCATAAGTGGCGTATCTATGCTATCAGAATAGTATTCAAGTTGTTTTTGCTAATAATCCACTAGGGTGTTTGTGTTACTATAATTTTGAACTAGCACCTAACCCCAATAGCAACAAACAACCCTCTTTATTACGACACACAAAGGATGAACATGTGATAAGAGGGACTCAAACCTGGTTCTGAACATGATCGACACAAGAGGGAATCAAATCTTGCTTTGGCTAAGAAGCCACAACTAGGGTATCTATGCTACCAGAATTGTCAACTAGCACCTATCCCCAATAGCAACAAACAACCCTCTTCGTTCCAAGCACGTGCCCCCAATAACAAAAAATAACCATCTTCATTCCAAGGTACATCGGCCTACAAAGGACTAACATGTCATAAGAGGGACTCAAATTTTGGTGTGAACATGTCACAAGAGGGACTTAAACCTAGGTGAAGAGAAACTCAACACCCCTATACTACCAACTAACCAACAAAGCTCCCATTGACAGTAGAATGTCCATTTGAAAAAAACAAACAAATAAAAATTGACATATATAAACAATGCATCTGACAGTAGAATGTATGTTTGAAAAAAACAAAGAAATAAAAATTAACATATATAAAAAGTGCATATGCGAGAGGGTCACACACATAAAGGCTAATTTTTGATGGATCCCGCTAGCTAGGTAGTGGACATGCTTCTCATACTAACATAAACGACGAGATTTGTTTATGGAGAAAGATCTCAGCGCATCTGCAGAGGGTGACACATAAATTTGAATGTTTGATGGATATGGCTAGCTAGGCTTCTTATATTGAATAAACAAGGAGATTTGTTTATGGAGAAACCTCTCAGCGCATCTGCAGAGGGTAACACACATAAAAGTGAATTGTTGATCGATTTTTCTAGTTAGTATGTGGAAATGTTTCTCACCCTTACATAAACAAGAATTTTCGATGGACGCAACAACTAGCATTGAACATAGACAAACATGAAATCTTGATTGATGTTACCTTGCATTGTAAAGCCTCTTTCGGTACTTGAATTAGGTTTATTTCAATGTTAAAGTGAATATTATGTGTCATCTTGGGCAGTTAGATTAATTTTCATGCACACCTATTTCAAAGATAAACGAACACGATATTTCTAAAGAAAAAATACCTTCCACTTCAATTTTTGAATTTTTAAATCTAGTTTTTCTAAAAAAATAATTATCAAAATTTTGAACAAAACTAGCATTGCACCAAACAAGCACGAAATGTTGATTGATGTTACCCTGCACTGTAAATGCCTCTCTGGGCACTTGAATTAGGTTTAATTCAATGTTAAAGTGAATATTATGTGTCAACTTGGGAAATTAAACTAATTTTCATGCACACCTATATCAAACATAAACAAACGCGACATTGCTATAGACCAAATACCTCCCACTTCAATTACTTAATTTTTTAAATCCAGTTTATATATATATATATATATATATATATATATATATATATAAGTAGAAATTTATTTAAAATCATAGAAATTTACTTCAAATAATTTAGGGTTATAAAATATAAATTTACCTTTTTCAATAGGCTTAAAGTTGAAATCAATATAAAATCACAAAAAAAAACAACCTAAAATAATTCGTTATTATGAAATATAAGTTTATCTCTTTTCATTTCCTCTCCTTGTAATCATGGCAGCTTTCTGATTGATGGTAAGCTTAATTCCTAGTGACTCCAACTCTATCTAAAAGAAACTCCAACACATATTCAAACAATATTTTATTGAATATGAATGAGTTTTGTTCTCAATTTAAATAGAACAGTGCTAAAAAAAATCGTTAAAAACTCTAAAAATACTGGGCAAAATATTGGTGAGAAATCTAAATCTTAATAAAACTGGTGGGAAATATAAATCCTAATAAAAATGGTGGGAAAACTAAATAGTGATTTCATTGAATAGGAATGAGTTATATTCTCAATTTAAAAAAAATGGAAAGAAACTCTTAAAAATATTGGTGGGAAATCTAAATCCTAATAAAAATGGTGGGAAATCTATGTGAGAATAATACGAGAAATAGAATTAGTTGTGAGTGGTTGAACGAGAGGTGTAATTAGGAATTGGTTGCACATATTCAGGTTTGTTTCCCCGTTTGGAAGATTACAGGAGTGAGTTCTTTGAATTACTATTGAGATATTTGTTTGTAATTTGCAATATATTTGTTTGCGCTGGAGTTTGCTGTTCTGTGAGAACGTGGAGAAGATTTGTTGTTCTGTTCTATTTTCCACAAATTTTTGTTTGGTGTTTTAAAAACTTGCTGAGCGGCTTTAAAGGTGCCTCTTAATAAGACCATTTTAGTGCAAAGGAGAAAGCATTGGAATAATTTTGGATTTTATTTTATGAAGCTTGTGGCTTCATTGGTAATTTATTGAAAATTAATTTGTCCTTGTGGGCTTTAAGACCACGGTGTTAGAAGCTGGTCATTATCAGTGAAATGGCTAATCCACTTGCCGACTCCTATTTAAATGAGTCTTCAAAACTTGATGGAGAAAATTATGTAAACTGGAAATTTAAGCTCATAACAGTACTGGAGGCATACAATCTCTGGACGATCGTCAAAGGTGACGAACCCAAGCCTCAACCTCCTGCTGCCACTCAAGATTGGGAGAAGCGTGAAATGAAAGCAAGGGTGTTGCTACGCATGTCAGTAAAGGACAATATTATTCCTCACATTCGGGACTGTGAAACTTCAAAGGCGACATGGGACACTCTTAAAGGTTTGTATGAAACTACTAATGCAAACCGTATTTTATTTTTAAAAAAAAAGCTGCTATCTATCAAAATGGAGGCCAATGAAAGCATTAGCAACTTTGTTTCCCGAATGAAAGACTTGAGTGATAAACTAGGTGATATTGGTGAAAAGGTGTCTAGTACAGACTTGGTAACTGTTGCTTTAAAGGGGTTAGTCCCAGACTATAAAGTATTTATTTCAGCTCTCTCAGCTAGACCGACACCTCCTACATTTGAAGAATTGGCTGGAATTCTTCTTCAAGAAGAAGAGCGCATGAAAAATTTTGACCTGGAGTCAAATGGTTCTGATTTGGCTTTGACTGCAAGAAGCAAAAGACCATTCCGAGGGAGACCATGGGACAGGAATCGAGGCCGTTTTCAAGCAAAACAGAAAGGTATGGCACCTCCTGATTCTTATGTTAAGAGGAACATTGAATGTGATTATTGTGGAAAACCTGGACATCTGGCTAAAGAGTGCTATAGGAGAAAGAATAATGAATCAAATCAAAGACATAGAAGGCATAATGGAAATTACATAAACAGAGACACCTCAGTGAATGATGGATTTAAAAATCTTAAGTTATTTCTTTCTGATGCTGCATTGTCTGCTGAAACTGATGATGAGAATGCATGGTTCATTGATTCTGGTGCATCGGCACACATGACTTGTAATAAAGAATGGTATGATAAATATTATGAAAAATCTGATGGTACACACATTTACCTAGGAGATGACAGGTCACTTAAAGTTCAAGGCTATGGCATAATAAATGTGTACTTACCTAATGGACAAATGCGACAGATTCATAATGTGATGTATGTACCTGCTCTCAAAAATAATTTGATATCTGTTTCCACTATCACTGATAATCATTTAAAAGTTGAATTTGGTAAATTGGGGTGTATAGTGAAAGATGTTCAGGACCACTACAGGGTTGTTTCTACAGGTACCAGGGTTGGAGGATTATACATATTGGATGTGACAGTGAAGCGCCATGTTGCATTGACATCCAAAGAGACATCGACAGCAGAATTATGGCATCACGGGTATGGGCACCTAAATTACAATGATTTATCGTTGTTGCAAAGGAAATCAATGGTTGAAGGTCTTCCTGTTATGAAGTGTGAACATTTACCATGTGAAGCTTGTGCACTTGGTAAGCAGCATAGAGAAGAGTTTCTTGTTCATACCGAGAAACGACAGTATGATATACTTGAATTAATTCACAGTGATGTATGTGGACCTATGCAAACTAGGTCTCTTGGTGGTGCTTCATACTTTGTTATTTTTATTGATGATAGATCTAGGTATACCTGGGTCTATTTCATTCGAAAGAAAAGTGACATATTTGAGTATTTTAAAGAGTTTCGAACTATGGTTGAAAAACAAACAGGAAAGTGCATTAAAATACTCAGATCTGATCAAGGGGGTGAATATAAGTCAAAAGCATTTAACACCTATTGTAAATCTAATGGAATTCAACAACAATTCATAGTGCCACATACCCCTCAGCAAAATGGTGTTGCTGAGCGATGGAATAGAACCTTGGTGGAATCTGCTCGTAGTATGCTGCAAGGTAAGAACATCTCTAATGGTTTCTGGGCAGAAGCCATTAACACTGTTGTTTATCTGAAGAATCGATGTCCCACTAAGCAATTAGTTTTTCAAACTCCTTTTGAGTTTCTTCATGGTTATAAACCTGATGTGAGTCATTTCAGAGTCTTTGGATGTACTTCTTTTGCTCATATTCCTAAGGCTAACAGAAGAAAACTTGATGCCAAGTCAATCAAGTGTGTTTTCATTGGGTATTGTACGGATCAGAAAGCCTATAAATTGTTTGATCCAAGTTCCCATAAACTATTTGCAAGTCGTGATGTGTTGTTTCATGAGCAGGCTGATAAAAGTAATACAAAGAATGATGCATGGCATATATCTAATGATGCACATATCAAGCTTGATACTTTGATTAAGCAGGAACAGGAACAGGTACAGGTACAGGTACAGGATCAGGATGATAGCAGCAGTATGAGCACATCTAGCAGCAGTGAGTCATCACAAGGGGGTGATTCACCTCAAAGCCGACGAATCATGGATGGAACACCCACAGGCATTGAAGCACCAAGAAGGTCGTCCCGACAGACTCAGCTTCCTGAAAGGTATAGAGACTATGCCTTAATGTCTAATATAATGAATGTTGAAGAACCAATTGACTATGAGCAGGCTAAACAACATGAACCATGGATTAATGCTATGAATGATGAGTATGCTTCTCTTATGAAAAATCAAACATGGGAATTAGTGGAACTTCCTAAAAATAAAGTTCCAATTGGAAGCAAATGGTTGTACAAATCGAAATTTAAAGCAGATGGTATAATTGATAAATTTAAGGCAAGATTAGTAGCAAAAGGATATGCTCAAAAGGAGGGAATTGATTATGAAGACACTTTTGCACCAGTAGCTAAGTTGAATACAATTAGATTACTGATTGCCTTAGCCACAAAACATAATTGGAATATACATCAATTGGATGTCAAATCTGCTTTTCTAAATGGTGATTTAAAGGAAGAAGTTTATTTGGTTCAACCTGAAGGGTTTGTCAAACAAGGACAGGAGCATCTGGTTTGCAGGTTAAGAAAGGCATTGTATGGTTTGAAACAGGCACCAAGATCATGGTATGTAAAGATTGATACCTTCTTTCTTCAGAATGGATTTGTGAAAAGCAAAAATGATCCTAACTTGTATGTTAAGAAAGATGGAAAAGGAAATGTTTCTTTAATATCTTTGTATGTGGATGATCTCATAATCACAGGGAGTGCTCACAAGTTAATTGAAGAAATTAAAGTTCAGTTGTCACAGGAATTTGAAATGAAAGATTTGGGTGAATTACATTACTGTTTAGGAATTGAGGTATGGAGAGAGCCTGGTAAAACTTTGATCACTCAAAGCAAATATACAAAGGAGATTCTTAAAAAGTTCAATATGACTGATTGCAAAGCTATGACAACTCCCTTAGAACAGAATGCAAAGTTGTACAAAGAAGATGGAACGAAAGAGGCGGATGGAACATTATATCGTCAGCTAGTGGGAAGTTTGAACTATCTCACCACTACCAGACCAGACATTGCATACTCAATCAGTATTCTTAGTCAATTCATGGCTAAGCCTTCAGGAAATCACTGGAATGCTGCAAAGAAAGGTCTCCGATACTTAAAGGGAACAGTGAATCTTGGTATTATGTATACTGATGAATCTGATGTTGCACTGACAGGTTTTTCTGATTCAGATTGGGCAGGAAATCCAGATGACAGACGATCTACCTCTGGCTATGCATTTCATATTGGATTAGGGGTCGTATCTTGGAGTAGTAAGAAACAGCCAACTGTTTCTTTATCATCAACAGAATCAGAATACAAAGCTTTGACCAATGCCACCTGTGAAGCTATTTGGTTGCGGAGAATTCTTGCAGATCTTGAAGAAGCGCAAAGTGGTTCAACATGTATCAATTGTGATAATCAGAGTGCTATCAAATTAGCACATAATCCAATTTACCATGCTAGAACAAAACACGTTGAGTTACAGTACCACTTTGTACGTGAGAAAATTAAGTCGAATGAAATTGAATTGATATTTTGTAACACCAAGGATAATGTGGCTGATATATTTACTAAGCCCCTTGGTAAAATCAAATTTGAAGTTTTTAGAAGTCAGTTAGGTCTTGTAGAAAATCCATTTCTCCATTAAGGGAGGATGTGAGAATAATGCAGAAATAGAATTAGTTGTGAGTGGTTGAACGAGAGGGTGTAATTAGGAATTGGTTGCACATATTCAGGTTTGTTTCCCCGTTTTCAGGAGGATTAGGTGTGTGAGTTTCCTATATAAGTGTGATGTAATTGAGCAAATGAATTCATTGTGTTGAGTGAGCTTGTCTCACGTTTACGTGTGTTGATTACTTTTTTGTGTATTTGTTTTTTATTTATCTAAATCCTAATTTCATTGAATAGTAATGAGTTCTATTCTCAATTTAAACCACATGATTAAAAAAAAAAGGTAGGAAACTCCTAAAAATATTAGTGTGAAATATAAATCCTAATAAAAATGGTGGGAATTCTAAATCTTTTTTACTCTTATGACACTCTTTAGATGTTTCCACTTGTGCAATTGTTCTTCCAAATATGTGAACTCAACAATAAAAGACACCTTAAAATACATGAATCGTGTCTCTCAACATATGAAAGAAAAATTAAACCCTTACCCGAGTCTTCCTTTGTGATATCTCCTCTTCTTTGGAAAGAGGAAATAAACAAGCTTTTATATTTTTCTAAATGGAGTACTCTTCACCTATGTCCTTCTCCTTTACGTCGTGTGATACAAATGCCAATTTTATTATTCATTTCTATGACATTATTCCTTTATACATGCGACCCTTGACTATGCCATGAAATCCTCCAAAATATTCTTAAAGGATGGGAGCTCCTCTTCATGCATGAAGCTAGTGGAATATGACAAGTTATCCAAAATTCATCCAAATATGTGATTTTTTCCTTGGGAAATGTGAAAGGTACCCTCGGTGGAGAAACATGCATAAATATTTGTTGCCAAGTGCCTTAAATGTGAGATGTTGCCACTTTCCAATTGTGCCTCTTGTTGATGAGGAAACCAACACCCTAGTTGTGCAAGGCTCACAAAGTGTCATTTTGTGTCAACTCAAATTTGTTTCCATTTTCACCTTAGCAATGAATCCTCTCACTTTAGATTAATTATTGAATCCTAGGGGTGTCCCAAATCACAAATTTATGGGGTACTCTTTTATGTGACTAGATCGCTAGCATTGAAAACCATCTTTACATTGTATGGTTCAACATCTTGATGATCCCTATCCTATTGACCACAACTTTTGTATTAATTATTTCTTTCATCGCAACACCTGCAATAGATATTGATTTTGTTCATAAGCCTATTTATATTTTTGATGAGGGGATTAGGGGCTCCCTTATCCCCTCATCACAACCCATAACCCCAAATGTGTTTACTCCATTAGCAAAGGGGGTCAAAGGGTGTACTTGTAGGGGCATTGAGACCAAATTTTGGGGTTCATAACATTAGGAAAAATGGAATGACATAACCAAAAATGTTTTGTGGGAGTACCTTATGGTGTATTGAACGGGGCAAGGGGACACACGGGTAGCATTTATGGGTAGAAGTTAGAGGTGCAAGCATGGTTTACTAATATCTATAATCCTAGGATTCGAGATTGAGAAGGGGGCTTAGGACCTAATTTCATAGGGCCTAGGGGACCTAGAGGGAAGGCACTGAGAGAAATTTATAGGGGAACCCCCAATAGTGGTGATAAGGGAATTAAGAGTCCAATTATCACAAAATATAAGCCCTTAACCCATAACCACTAAATTCCCTATCCCCTTAACCCCCAATCCATAATCCCTTAACCCCTTCACTCATAACTCATAACCGATAAACACCTTGACTCATTAAATATTAAGACATTAACCCCTTATCTATAATCAATGAAAATCCTAAGCCACAAATCCTTATACTCTTAACATGTGACCCTTCACCCCTAAACACCTTAAATACTAACCCCTTAACCACTAACACCTAAATCCTCTAAATTTGAAGTCCTTAACCGCTAAATCCTCTGACCCTAAATCCCTTGGCCCTTAACCCTTGACCCTTGAAGCCCTTAACCACTAAGTATCCAAGGCTAAAAACAACACCCCAAACCAACAAATTTACCTCCTAGGAGAATCCTTCATCTCTAATTGAGCATATTAGAAACATTTGATTCTTAGAGAACTAGGTACTTGTTATAAGGGTATATGTTTGTGGGTAATTCCATTATTTCCATTCATTTGAAACTAGTGCTCCCTTGTGTTTCTATGGCACTCCATAACACTTGCTAGAATGCATTGGCACACCCTAGCACCTAGCACATCTTGGCATATTTCCTTGACCTCTAGCATGTCCTACCCCTGCCTATAATATCTTGTCACTCCCACTTCCTGTCAATAAATCTTACTCATTCATTTCCATGCCTTATTTTGACTTAGTGCTCCCTTGTATTTCCCTGGCATTATATAAAACTTCCTAGTATGTGTTGGCACACCCTCGCACCTAGCACATCTTGGTCGCATGCTTCCCTGACACTCTATCATGCCTTAGCACTACCTAACATACCATGTCACTCCCTCCTTAACACACTCATAACTCCTTGACACTCCCTGTCACATACTCTTATTCATTCATTTCCATGAATTTTGACCTAGTTCTCCCTTGTGTTTCCCTAGCACTCACTAACACTCCTTAACACGCATTGGCACACCTTGGCACTTGGTACATCTTGGAATTCTTCCTTATCACTCTAGCATTTCTTGGCACTACCTATCATACCTTATCACTCACTCCTTAGCACACTTGGAACTCGCTAATGCTCCTTATCACACACTCTTATTCATAATTTCCATGAAATTGAAACCAATTCTTCCTTGTGTTTTCTAGCACTCCAAAACACTCCCTAGAATGCATTGGCACCACACCCTAGCATGTGGCACATCTTTTCATGCCTTAGCACTTGGAATTTATTGGCATGCCTAACATGCCTCAGAACTATATATCATGTGTTATCACTGCTTGGCATTACCTGGCACACGTTGGCACTCCCTACTTGTTATGCCCTTATAGATAGCCTTACTTTTTCTGCGAATTGGGAAACCAACCAAGTCATTGAAAAAATAATGTTGTGCCTAACCCAAAGTATCACTTTATCTGAAACTTCTTTGTCCAACCCCTTATCAAAATCATAGGCTTGCCTCCCACAAGTCCTATTATAAAATTATCCTAACACACTTCATCCTTGGGACACTTGGAATTCACTGACACTCCCTAGCACACACTCTTATTCGTTCATTTCCATGATTTTTTACCTAGTTCTCACTTGTAATGCCCTGACACTCCCCAACACTCCTCGACGTGCATTCACACTGTCTATCATGTGTTAGCACACCTTTTCATTCCTTAGCACACCTTGGCATTCATTAGCTATCATGCCCTCACAACTACCCTTACTTTTTTTCTAACATGGGAACCCAACCAAATCTTGCCTCGACTACAACAACTTGACCAAGCTATAGATACTACAACTAGACTATGCCTTGTTCACCTAAGAGCTTCCTATAACTCATCTTAGGCTACTGATGTTGAATTTCAACTCATACAACTTAACAAGTTACAAAGTCTTTTCTTAGGCCCCAAACGATAATTGAAGAATTTTCCCCAACCCTAGTGAGTCGGAAATTTATTATTATGTTTTTATTTAACCCACTATTTTTTCTATGTATTTCTATACAATATATTTGAAATATGATGTAATTGTGCCTTTTCAATTTTATGGACTTTGTAAAACCATTAGGTAGATATTGAGATTAGTGAATTTTAGTGCAAGATGTCACCATGAAGGCATTCACATGCAAGGTGTGGTTTTGAAAGAATTGTTGTCCAACAAGTTGTCCTCAATTATTAGGTAAATATTGACCTTGGAAAATTTTAGTCGAGGGCATAATTTTGAAATAATTCATGTCCTTTAACAAGTTCTCCTCTATTATCTTTTAATGTTTCTTTATCATCTTGTGTTTGATAATTTTTTTGGATAAATATGTTCCACTCTTTGATATTGCCTTATTAATGAAGAAATTTGCAATTTTTTAGGTCATTTGACAAAGTATTTCTAGTGATCCAAAATTAGTGTTCCAAGATGTGTGTCAAATACAAATAAACTATTCACAAATGTGCTCTTCTCTAGAGGTTGACCTCTCTTCTCAACACATCATGGGTTCGAAACTATCTGGTCACTCAAATATATGATCATTTTGTTCCTTCCAGTTGCAACATCTAGAGTGAATCTGGGTCATCTATCCTATTTCAAATTTGTGGTCATGTTATTGGTTTGGCATTGATACATAGGGTGAAATTTGACATGGTCATAGCTCAAACATTTCTTCAAACAATTGGTTGGTCTCTATATCTCCTAGGAAGATACACAATATGAAAATCCGCAATTGTATTCAAGTTGCAAGGAAATATTGGAAATGGATTCAGATATTCTAGACTTGGATCTACTAGGACTCATGTTTGTCACATAAGTTGAAGAACTGGGTTCCCAAAAGGTCATGGAACTTTTTCAAGGAGGTAGGGACTTGGTTGTAAATACTAAATAGTACATGAATTGAAATTGATATGTCAAAATGTTGATACAATGTCATTTTGTGTCCCGAGTTGTAGAGTAAGTTAAATGCTTTGCCTAGGGGTTTTTAAATTTTCTTGGGGATTCAACACTAAAATTTCTTCTAGCTTTATAGATTCAATATCTGGATCTAATGTTGTATGGGAAGGGTCAATATTTATGTGTACAAGATTGGAAAGACCATATGGAGTATCATGAATACATTGAATTTGATGATCAAATTATTTGGTTTTGGTAGGTATTATCACTTTTTCCTTTGTTTTGCATTTGTAATGTAAGTGAAAATTCATGGATGTCCTATGTATCTACAAGGGAAACTTCATTTTACTTTGACGGAATTATTGGGATTTCAATCTTCCATTTTCATTAGATTGTTGTCATTAATATCTTGGAATAAATTTTGATTCTTTACTTTCTGTATGAAATAAGTTCGTTGTATGTTGTAATCTTTTATGAAGTATATCATTAATTTGACTTGGAGCTAGTGACACCTATAAAATTCTGCTAATTAGGTGCCCACATTCTCCTTACCCTCTTGGTTGCAATTTTACTTCTATTTGGACATGGTTGTTTGTGTTCCTCCATTGTTGTCTCATTATTTTCTTAATGCTAGGTTTTTCCTCCTTAGGATAAACTTCTTTTACCCCTAGATTTTGATATGTAGTTGTTTCATTTATGGTTATTAGCTTACTAGTTTTCTATGTGGGGCCTTTTGCCCACACACCCCACCTTTTTATATGGGCTTCTCATGATGGGTATAATCTCTAGTGTGCTTGACCTATTTTGTCTTTAGGAGATATCAATATAAATTTCAATTTCAATTTTTCCATGGTTTGGTAGCTCACATTGGCCATGTGTGTAACAGGGAAAAACCTTGGTGATTTGGGCATGGTCCAAATTACCATCTCTCTCAAAGTGACAAATTGTAGAAGTAAATAAAATTTATTTATCTTGATTATTAGAAAATCAACTTGTTGTGTTTACCTTTTAATTTTTACATATTTACCATAAATTTCCACTAATTATATAAAATAATTTATTTTTATTTACATAATTTTAATTTTTAATTAAAAATAGTTAGTTCAATACCATAATCTTTGCTCCCTATTTTAATCTATTGTATATGAAAAACCTTAATTTAAATTAAAAGTAATGATTTTAAAATTCCATTTTTACCTTTTTACCTACCAAGAGAAAAAAAAAAACCAAAAAAACATATCCAATTCCAAAAAAATAAAAATAACCTGGAGTGGTTGGGATAAAAAGTTAAGGAGTTTTAGGCTGGAACATAACAAAGATTTAAGTCTCCTAAAAGAATTTATAAAAAGAGTCTTCTATGATTTTTTGTATCCCTAATAATGCACTTCACAAGCGGTAACAATGAGCAGAGATGTCAGGAAGCCGTGTTGTTAGATATCTACAATGAAAAGCCCTTGGATGCTTTGAACCTGAAGCTGGTTCATGTCCAGCATCAAGCATTCAGTGGAAAGGCGGACAATGGTTGTGCTTACCAGGAAACAGATCACAAGGATTGGCACTACCCACACAAACTGCCATCAAGGTCCACCTGCGTTTGAATTCAATTCCATCAACAAGGTATTCTTCCCATTTATTTCTCGGCTACTATACTTCGTGATTAGAATATTGTTTGAAGAAATAGAATAACAACGGAGATTAATCTTCGCACAAAGAACATAAACTCACTTTGTGAAAGATCACAATATTACTTTATGGTACATCATTGAGGATTTATGACAACCTAGCCACCTGTACAAAGCCTCTATCTCCACTCGATCGAGATTCCTTGTAGCCATGAGAATCAGGAAGAAGCCAAAGATGGCCCTCTTCCATGATGGAGGTTTGGCAATGGTGTCTTTGGACCAACATCCGAGTTTTTACCTATGTATTTGGATGCAATCGATTTCACAGTTGACTCATTCGGTCGAGTACAAGCACCCCCACTAGTAGCACCCCACTCCAGAACTTAACTTTGATTAATGAAGGGGGAGTAGGAGGTCGTAGTAGGAGAGATGAGATCTGAAACCATGGTTTTCATGAAAGCTCAGAAAACTAGGGCCTACTCCAAGAGGTTTCAAGTCAAATTCGAGCACAGGAGAGGGGAAAATCGATTACAAGGCAAGGATCTTCCTGATTTCCCTTAATTTATTAATTATAAGATCATGATCACATCCCTGCAACCATGAAAAAAAAAAATAATGGAAATGGTTGCAGTGATTTTCACATCCGTTTTAGCATGCTTCCTCAGTTCTTGAGCTTTCCTTCGCATCATTTTAACTTCTTCATGCACCAAAAGCATGGTAACTACCCTTTTCACTTCCTCTTCATCTAGCACACTGTTCATTCCCTCACATATTTTCATGGCCACCCCCATGTGTTCTTCCAGAAGCTTGAGTTATATGGCTTATCTGTAAACATGGGCTAGGTGATCATGGGGATTCCCAAGCTCAAGCTCTCCACAGTAGAGTTCCATCTGAAGTGATTGAGTAATGCACCAATGGAAGGATGAGAGAGAATAAAGAGCTGAGGTGCCCACCCCCATATGATTAGCCCTCTATCTCGGGTTCTCTCGTCAAATCCTTCGGGCAAACCCACTTCATTCACTCTAAGTTTTGGCTTAGTTAGCGGGAGTTTGATCACCCAAATGAAATATTTCCTGCCCGCCTCTTAGCCTGTAGCCAGCACACATATTTGCTTGTCGTTTAGAATAAATTGGCTCCACAAACACATAAACATGACAGATTGCGGAGGTTGAGAACCCATCCACTGTAATCATTCTTCGTCATCTATATCCGTTGCCTTTCCCCAGTTAATAATTCTTTGATCAATCACAGTATCCTAGAAAACATCGAGAGAGAGTATCGGACCTAGGCTCCACACCGGTATTCTGATCAAGTTCCTGAGGTGATCGATTCCCTAGGAATTGAGCTCGTAAAACATATTTATCGTGATTCCCATGGTTGCAGGGATGTGATGTGTCTGTTCTATTGAATACAACAAATAGAGATGAACCTACTGAGAAAGATGCTATCAAGTTATTAACACTACAAAGGCACAGCTTGAAAATCAATGTCCCAACATGGTGTCTTGTTACCAAAGATTCAAAGATTCAATTCATATTCTAATTCATTCACTGCAATGCTACTAGAAATATTAATGTAATGACAAGGGCTGCTACTAATGTACTCTGAAGTGTAGACATTCTATGTCTTTGGTCGAGGTATTACCTTTCACAACTGACCCCTCGTGTCCTACTTTCGCGGGTCTATCCACTCTGCCTTTTACCCTAAGTTGGGTTAATGATTTTTGTGGGGAGATTGTTGTGTGCAAGTCGGGTCACTTTGGATGTGTTCCTGGGCCAGTGTTTGAGGAATCTTCTCTGATGGGAATGGGTTCTCGGGTGGCAGGGGGTACTACCCTGTTAAAAACATCCTTTTCATTCCCCATGATGACTTTTGGAATGACATGGATTTGCAACCCCATTTATCCAATGTCGAGCTTCCAATCATGTTACCATCCTCTAGTTTGTCTCTGTCTTCCAACATGCTACTAACGGTGCTTTCATTGGTGGACGAGGTTCATGGGACACCTCCCCGAGTGTGGCCGTCATCGTCCCCTACAAATTCTGTAGGCAGTGACCTCGATCAATTAGTATTCGACTCTAATGTTATCCTTGTTCCTCTGACCATGGACAGAGCTAAGAATTTGTCCCCTCTTGTGATTATCAGTCCCTCCTCTAAATCAAATGTGATGATTAGGAGAGGCAAGGGTCAGTAGAGGATTAAGAAGAAGTCTATATCCTCGAAATCACAGGGTGGGGAATTAACTGATGGGAATTTCTGAGATGTCCCTGTCATCTTGGCACTTGATCAGGTACTTAGAGCACTTGAACCATTAAAGGCTTTGACATGAATAAGTTGGTTTCATTAAATATCCGGGGTCTGGGGGGGGAAGAATTTTTTTTTGTCTATACGAGAATTTTTTATGAAGAATTATCCTGTTTCAATATTTGTTCAAGAGATGATGAATAATGCTAACAGGGTTATCTCATGTTTCCGTGATATGTACCTAGTGTGGCATATGGCGACTTGGGATGCTTCGGGTCACTCTGGCAGCGAACTTGTCATGTGGGATCTTGCAGCTACATCTTTTAAAGCTTACGGGTTTTATGGTGGGATTATCCTCTCTAGACATTTTCGAGGATTTATCCAGAGGGTACACATTGTCAATTTATATGCCCCTTATCAGAATAGGGTTGTATTTTGGAAAAGGATGGTTAGGAGTGGTATCATTCTGTTGGAAAATTTGATAATTGCGAGGGACTTCAATTTTACTCTGCATGATTCAGAGACCTAGGGAGTTTAGGGTAGAAAGGGTCCGCTGGCTGACACACTTATGAAGATATTCAATTCTGTCAATCTTGTCAATTTGAAGATGAAAAATCATGACCCTACTTGGTTTAATGGGAGACAAGGTACAACTTTGATTTGCAAGAAGATCGATCGTTTTCTGGTGAATTCAAATTTAATGGCCAAGATGGTTAATTGGATAGAAACCATTGGGAATGTTATGATCTCGGATCATAGACCCATTACTCTTTCTTGGGATTTCAAATTAAGAAAGCATGGGCATCATTTTAAGTTTAACCGTGTGTGGTTGAAGGACCCAGGATTCAACAAATTGGTGGTGGAGTATCTGAGTAAAAATTGCAGGGAGGAGGGTACAACTGTTATGTATTATTTGATGTATACTCTTAGGGGGCTTAAGCAAGAAGTGAAGAGTTGGCAGTGAGGGAATAAGTTACTATTGAAGGTCCGATATACGACATTTGCAAGGGAGACCGCTTTCCTTATAATCGATTTGGAATCTGCAAATCCAAGGGAAGGTATCTGGACAAGATTAAAGGAAGTGGAATAGGAAAAAAGGAATATCCTTCTCATTGAAGAGAAGATGTGGAAGCTTAAGAGTAGGGTTGTTTGGTGAAACGATGGAGATAAAAATACTAATATCTTCCATTCTTTTTCAAAATGGACAAGATACCTTAATTCAATCTGGTATATTGATGAGGAAGGAACTTCCTTGTTTTCATCAGAAGACATTTGGGATGGGGCTATTAGACATTTCAAATATCGGTTAATACAGGAGATTCGGGACACCATGGGGATCAGTTATGGGTTGTAGAGGAGTACCCTCATATGTTTGATGAGACGGATCATTCAGAATTCTATAAAACGATCAGAAGAGAGGAGATATCGACTGTTCTGAACTCTTTCTCGATGGACAAGAGTCCAGGGCCAGATGGTTGGTCTCTGGATTTTTACATACATTTGTCTGAACTCCTTATTGATTATATAATGGAGATGGCTTAGTAGGTTAGGAAATCTGGAAAGGTGAGAGGGGCCCTTAAGTCTAGTTTCCTGGTTCTGATTACTAAGAAGGATCGTGCTATGAATTTCAATGACTTCGGGCCGATATGACTCTGCAATACACTGTACAAGATCGTATCGAAGACGACTGCGGACTGGCTGAAAAGTGTGTTTTCCAGACACATTTCTCCTGAACAATCAGGATTTTTATAGAACATGAGCATCCATGATACAGTAGCAGCTACCCAGGAAGTCATACATTCTATTCACACTAAGAAGTTATAGGCCATGGTTATGAAGATTGATCTCAGTAAGGCATACGATAGGGTCAACTGGGGGTTTTTAAGCATGGTTATATATAATATCAGACTTGACAGAGCTTTATTAAACAGGATAATGGGTTTTGTGTCTAATACATCCATGGAGGTAATCATAAATGGTATGTCTTCAATATTTTTCAATCTTGGGTGTGCATTGAGACAGGGTTGTGCACTTTCCCTGCTCATATTCATATTGGTTATGGATATATTGAGTTTAAAAATAAGAAGTGTAGTGAAAATGGGTAGAATTAGGGGGATTAAGTTATCTCACTGTAGGGAGATAAGCCAAAAAAAAATTGCGAACAATGTTATGCTTTTTGGGATGCTCATAAGATCGGTCTGGCAGGTTTTCCATGAGATTTTTATCAGATTTGGGAATGTGTCGGGTATGATGGCAAAAATTGGGAAATCGTTCATATACCATGAGGAGGATGGGGGTGTTATTGCTAAGGACATAGCTAACATGTTCAATTTCAATACTGCTTCCTTAAGTATGGGGTTCAAATACCTGGGTTTTCACATGAAACCCAACAATTATAAGATCAAGGACTAGGACTGGATGGTTGAGAAATTTCCAAGAGGATGAGACCTGTAGAAATTTACTACCCTTCAGGTTTTTTCAATGGCACATCTCAACTATCCAACTATGAAAATATATAGCTAGCCCGCATTAACGAACATATAGACTAAAAACTATTGGTTGCCAAGGAAACAATCCACAATCTGCAAATTAACTTAATATAGGCTCAAAAATAGTATATGCAAATCAACTCAGTAAAAGCATAATAGAGACTCAAAAATACCATATGAAGAACAAACTTTAGCTCTGAAACTTTATCATCAGAATCATCAATTACAAATTAATTGAGCATAAAAATAACACCATTCAGATATTGAGTTGAATGGACAATGAACATGAAATTTTCCAGGAAGTTCTGAAACATAATGATCTGAATCATTCTTTGATGTTGATCTTTATAGATACCATCAAATAATTTCCAAGTTTGCATGATGACTCATATTTATATGATGATTAAACTCACACAAAATTTATTTATATCGAGAACAAAATATTGTTGCAAACCACATGCTAACAACAAAATGCATGGAAATTCTGCAAATTGGCATCTCCCAAACTATAAAAAAATGAAATAAAATTCAGTTTCATGACGCAAATGCATAAGTGAGAACTCAAATTAATCCAGAATTTTAATTTGGTTTAGCGAAGAAAGTCATTCATTTATACTTGAAGGGGAAAATGAACTATTTATTTATTTATTTGAAAATTACAAGTTGCCGTTTAAAAATTAAATCTAATATTTGCATAAAATATACAATTTATAACTAAGGCGAGGTAATTTCAAAATTAATAAGATTTGGATGAGAGTCCGCCACCACCGCATGCTCATGAAGGAAGCATTGACAAACCTTCCTCCACCCTTAGCAAACTTGGAGTGCCTGAACTAGTCTTTTGTGAGAAAAGGTTTAAATTTGAAAGATCTATTTGGTTGTGCTCTCTGTTGCGCACACTATCGACACTGCCCATTGCATAGTTTTCAGTAACAGAAACCCATAAAAATAGGTAGAACACACTCAAATACCGATTGGTTATTAGGTTCAACAACAAGGATGCGCTGGCATAGATCATATATGAAACTATTTCTGGAGATGTCGTTATGTCGGTTGGTTATTCTCTAGAGTTGCCTCATTATGGACTATAACTAGGGCTTACAAACTATGTTGCAACATACTACACTAATCTTGTACTGGCACGTCCTATTTTGAAAGAGCTAGAAATGGGTGAGGAATATGTTGGGAATGAGGAGGCCACTGGAGAGGACTACATTGTTGAGCCAAATGATTCTAGGAGGCCATTCAGAGCTCTGTTGGATGTAGGTTTTGTGAGGACCACCACTAGAAAGAGAGTCTTTAGAGCCCTGAAGGGTGATTTGGATGGAGGATTAGATATTACTCACAGTAACAAGCATTTTTCTGGTTATAGCAAGAAAAGCAAGAGCTTGGATGCTGAGGTCCATGGAAAGTATATATTTAGGTCACGTAGCTTCATACATGAAGACATTGAGAGAAGATGAACAAGAGAAAAAAAAAGTCTCTTGGAGGGATGTTGTAGCACAACATTGCATGGAGATGGATGGAATGACACATACTTTTCTGTTTTACTCACCTAGATGTGCTCCACCTAGATAATACCCCCTATACTTTGTTTGATGAATGAAGATGGCAAAAACATCATGGTGCTTTCATCACTCTCACCCGCATCACAAAATCATGTTCCAAGGTATGCTCACATTGAATCTTTGTTTTTCATATTTTCTGATGTAGAAAGTTGACTCTAGAAACATGAAGGACAACGGGCATGGAGATGGTTAGGCCATAGGCATAAGACCTATTGTCTCTGTAGAAATACGATTCTACCACATTTATTCTGAGATTCACTCGAACCATCTTGGTTTTTAAATGTACTAATTTCGTAATTGTAGATTATAGTTGTTGGACTTCTTTACTATTGCATTGAAAATAACAATATTTTCAATAGTATAGACTCATTCATTAGAAAATAAGGCTACCAAAACTTACCTTGCAGTCCTTAGTTTTCCTCCTTACCTTGTTTCTGTACCCATCATCTGCTTTCCCCAATTATTCATTCCATGGAGATGTCACAATGCTTATTTCATTGAAAGCAAAAATGATTGATCATCTTCATCTGTTAGATAGCTTAGAAAAAAAATTCATGGCTATCACCATGTCACTTCCAGCCAGTCCATGAATATTTGCAATATCCCCAAAGGGAGAATGCAGCAATACTTAAACAAAATATAAGGATTGCAACTAAGTAAACAAGAAATCTTAACAGAACATCAAAATTTATAGAGAATCTGAGCCATTTTATTATATTGGAGAAGCTTCAGTTACACCATGTATAAAATACGAGGAGACCTAGCCAAAGAGATTGTCTAGAATCACTCTACAAACAAGCTACAATAGGTTCAGCGTAATTGGAGAGGCAATGAAGAAAATACTGCGCTATCCCTTTAGCAGAATATGAACATGTAGTTGCAGGCTAAAAAGGAAAATGTAGATCTACTCAAATCTGGAGCTCAAATGATGCCAAGATTCAAGATCTGGTCAATGTGATGGATTCCCAAGATAACCCAGAAAGGATTTTCCAGATCTGCAACTTTCGAAAATCACCTCCCTAGGATTTTATCCTTGATCTGCTGGGAAATACAGATCTGAAGCTAGATCTAACAAATAGATGGATGAAATATGCTAGAAGATCAGATATATTCTTGAAGGGTTTATCCCTTCTTCAGATCTATGAGCTAGAAGCTCTAGATCTAGCTTCTCAATCCTTGAATTATGATTTCAACTACTGTAACACAGCTGCCACTAGAAACTGCACTGTGAGGGAAATAGAGGCCTTATGCCTGCTAAAAAATGTTGCAATAAACTCCAGGCTGATGGTGAGACTAATGGAAAAGTCAGGGGATGATCCCTCACAGGATTGCTAGCTGAAATAATAGCAACTTCCTTCCTCCTTTTTTGATCTTCAATTTAGACAGCATAATTCCTGAAGGAAGTACTACTGCTAGGAGGTAAATAACTTTTTTCCTGATTTTGTATCTACAATATAGCTCTGGGAAGTTGATCTTTAAGCCCAAAGTGATAGTAATAAACCCTCACCAGTTCTCCAGCTGAAGTACTGAAGACAACTTCCTCCTTCCAAACTGATCTTTAGAAATCTGCAATTTCTGAATATGAATGTTCTGCAGAAAGTAAGAAAAAGAGACGTGGCACTTAAAGCCTAATGTAAAATGAAGTACAAGACTCTTTCTAGATCTGCTCTAAGAAAGAGGTGGGATTCCTGACCAGGAACACCTTGTGCTAAACAACACTTGCAATATCTGCTAAATAGCCTGAGAAAGCAATGGAATGTCACATGACAATTCCAGATCTAAAAAGATATTTACAGCAAGAATAATCCGCATTCCCTCATCCTTGTCTTCATCTCCTTTATATAATAATTGAGCCATCCCATGCCTTGGCCCCATATAGATTGCGCTATCACATGTGGACAAGATCCTCTAAGTTAAACTATGTTGTTTGAACAAGTCACCCATCATGTCTAGGTGCAATGTACACCCTCTCCATCATGTGTGCATTAATTACACAACTTTCTCCATCATATTATCATGAATGCTTCATGATCTCCTGTTTGACATCTTCAATATCTTATTAGACTGAATCACCCTTCTGTTTGATCCTTTCAAGATCTTAGTTGACTATGTCAACCTCCATGATCTATCTCATTAATGAGACAGGTTCTCCAATTCCATTCACATTAGTAGTTTCTCAACCATCTTATTATGGAGATATAGACATAGTTAAACCAAATTCACATAAATAAAGTGAATATTTATTCATATTGAAGATTATGGGTCCCTCCACCATTTTATTAACTTAATTCATTAAGAAAATTAAGAAATCTAATATCCCAAATATCAGGTGAAAATTTGGGAATATTAGAGTCCTCCCCAAAAAAATGTTGCTTGCCCTCAAGAAACTCCAAAAATAGATGCAAGGCCATCTATTCCTCTCAAAATGGCATCCACATAAGGAATGCTTCCTCCATTTGCTGCAACGTGTCATGCATGTTTGGTTCGAAGGTTGTCTTTCAAAAACACATAGAATGGCTTCTAACTATTTGGTTAGATGCCCTCCTCCCATCATGAAGTACCAAGTGACAACCATATAATGTCCAACATCATATTCAATGCATGAGATACATAAAATAAAGTAGCTCTCTCCATAAGGGAAAATATCCATCACACAATACATCTCTTCATCCCATGCTTTATGAATTTGATTGAGTATTGTAATGCTCTCATCCTTATCCCTATTGGCCTTGTTGGATCCAAGCATCATTCCATAGCTATGAAAAAGAAGGAAAGGAGCTATATTGGTAGAAAATTATGTCAAACCATATTCTCCTAACAGTAACCATCAGAGTAAGTCCTTTTGTTGCCATCCTCCATCTCCTCCATGTAAGATGGTTAAGCCAAACTCCCCCAAAAGAAACCAAAGCAACAACAAATTTTTCCGCTTTCTCTCCTCCTCATGTGCATCATGAAGAAAAAACATACTAATGGACATATGAAATGTCACATCAGCCCAATACAAAGAAACATCATCAACGCACATCATGAGAGCATCATGCCAAGCTTTACCCAATACAAAACACATAGACATAGGAGATGCCATGTGGTGGCCAATCTCTCTAAAATGAACATGCCTTCTTTTGCTGCATTTTATCATTGATACACAAAACATGAATCAGAAATATATGAGCTATTGGGTGGTAACCATACTCACCCAAGAGCAGCCAACACAACCATGCCTCCTTCTCCATTTCATAAGTGTTTTTCAAGGCATGGATCAAAGAGATAGGATCCTTTGGGAAGTGACAAGAATCTCCCAAGGGAAACCAACGTAACCAAGCCTGTTGGCCCATGTCATACATTTGCAAGTGGTCATGCAACCCCTTGCTTATCATCCTTACCCACTCACCCCAATATGGAGGATGAGTGATGTGCTGCATAATCATGGTATCCTCCCTTTGTAGAATACCATCTTCCCCAAACTAATGAAGAACTTTGCACTTCATGAAATGTTGAAGTGCACCTCCAATGACATCTCTTACTGAGACCCTCTTCTCATCCATGGCCTTCCAAAACCAATGAGGTTTTGGATCTTCTGTTGGTAGAATTTTCCCTTTGAGCTATGAGATGCTCATTGAGAAGGTGTCATCAAGAAAGGAGAAAAGGTTTCTCATATCTAGATGTCTACCATTCATCATCATCTTGTCCTACATTGCTTCATGAGTGAAGCTACCTTAAGAATTCTCCAAGAATAATGGGGCCTCATCATTATCATTACTACTAATTGATAGTGTTGTAGATCTGCAAGGTGATACATCTATTGTCTTAAAGCAAGATACAATACTGATCTCATAACCAGTCATTGTACATAGGATCATGCTCATCCCTTCTTCTGAAACTCTACACTTCAACTCAAGAGGTTGAATGTAGTTCCTCCATGGCAATGTGGGATAGTTTTCCATCTTCTCCTTGATTAGATCAAGGGTCCTCTGCGCTGTGATAATTTGTTGCTTCAAATCATCATTTGGATCTAACCCTTGGTCATGCATTGGCCCTGATGGCATGTCCCCATATGTCTCAATAAGATCTACTGAAACAATAGGTGATGAATGTGTATGCATACCTTGGATCAACTAATATGTGGGAACCTCTTGACAGAACACAAGAGTTCCTCCAACTGGGACAATGGTGTCTCCAACTGCTGGTAAGAATGATGGCTTCTCTTCTACAAGTATACCAGCGCTGGAATCTTCCTCCTCTTCCTCATGCATCTCCTGAATCATGCATGGGACTCTATGTGTCAAGAGCTCAAGATTATCTTGCAAAGATGCAAGTATCTCTTCTCCGGATGTAAGTACTTTTGCAACTAGTGGTGAAATAAGTGACCTCTTGTCTAGAGTGACAAGATTGACATCCTCCTTTGTTTCCTTAGGAAATGTCTCTTTGTGGCTCATCTCTGTCTTCTTCACATCAAACTTCTTCCTAAACTTGTGGAAGAAATTTTAATATTCGGTCACCTTTGCATGCTCCATGTGACTAAACCGCCAATCATTGGCTTCATCGAAAAGATGAAGTGCTGCAATTTGAACAGCCTCTTCTTCAGCTATAGGATTTAGCCTGAAAAATGAATCTAACTCCCTCCTCCAATCCTTAACAGTGCTTGAGGAAGATCCATAAAATGTAGGAAAATGGAATCTATTATGCCTCTTTCTTCTATTGTTGCTATAGGATCCTCTTTCTTCTTTGATTTTGAAGAATTTTTGGAGATTTAGCTTCTCCTTGAATGCTCTAGACTATGCTTTGTACTCTTCAAGATATAGACTAAGAGTCTCATGAGTCTCAAGTTCACTCCTTGCTTCATTTCTATACCTCTCACCTTCTTCAGAAAAGGTGGGTATAGTAGATCTATGAGGAGATATATGATTCTCCGGTCTTCTTCTTCTTTGCTGATAGGAAGTGTTTGGACCTTCCTCATCAAATTTTCTTCTTGGATCTTCTTTCTATCCTTCCTTCTTCATTTTATTAACCTCCTTGGAGAGATCATGCATGGATCTAAATAAAGGAATGGCAGAATTTTCATTCTCCATGATAGATCTCATCTATTTTCTTCTTCTTTTGATGCAAAAGATGAAGTGTCCACAAGCTGAGCCAAAGATCATGCCCCGATACCACTGTAATATCCCAAATGGGAGAATGCAGTAATACTTCACACTATATAAGAACTTACAGCAAGATAAACAGTAAATCTTAAGACATAAAAATTTACAGAGAAGTTGAGCCATTTTATTATATTGGAGAAGAATCAGTTACACCATGTACAAAATATGAGCAGATCTAGCCAAAGAGATGGTATAGAAGTACCCAGAAAACAAGCTATAACAGGTACAGCGTAACTGGAGAGGATCTGCAGCAAATACTGTGTTGTCCCTTCAGCAAAATATGAACATATAGTTGTAGTCTGAAAAGGGAAATGTATATCTACTCAAAACTGACACTCAGATGATGCCAAGATTCAATATTTGGCCAATGTGATGGATTCCCAAGATAACCCAGAAAGGATTTTCCAGATCTGCAAATTTGGAAAATCACCTCCCTAGGATTTGATCCTTGATCTACTAGGAAATATAGATCTGAAGCTAGATCTGACAAACAGATGGCTGAAATATGATATCAAATCATATCTATGCTTGAAGGGTTGATCCCTTCCTCAGATCTATGATCTAGAAGCTCTAGATCTAGCTTCTCAATCATCCAATGATGATTGCAGCTGCTGCAACACAACTGCCTCTAGAAACTATGTTGTGAGGGAAAGAGAGGCCTTCTGCCTGCTGAAAAATGTTGCAATAAACTCCATGCTAATGGTAACACTGATGGCAATGTGAGGGAATGGTCCCTCACAGGATTGCTAGCTGAAATACTACCAACTTCCTTCCTCCTTTTAGATCTGCAAAATGAACAACATTATTCCTAAAGGGAATATTGCTGCTAGGAGGTCAATAAATTTTTTCCTGATGCCAGATCTGCAATGAAGCTCTGGGAAGATGATGTTTAAGCCCAAGGTGATAGGAATAATCCTTCACCAGTTCTCCAGCTGAAGTACTGAATACAACTTCCTCCTTCCAAACTGATCTTCATAAATCTGCAATTTTTGAATATGGATGTTCTACAGAAAGTAGGAAAAATAGATGGCACTTAAAGCCTGATGTATAATGAAGTACAATTCTCTTCCTAGAGCTACTCTAATAAAGAGGTGGGATTCCCGACCAGGAACACCCTGTGCTAAATAGCACCTGCAATCTCTGCTAAATAGCCCAAGAAAGCAGTGGAATGTCACATGACAATTCCAGATCTGAAAATATCTTACATCAAGAAATAATCAAATTCCTCTCATCCTTGTCTTCATCTCCTTTATATAATAATTGAGCCTTCCAAAGCCTTGGCCCCATCTAGACTGTGCTCTCACATGTGGAAAAGATCCTCTAAGTTAAACTGCGTTGTTTGACCAAGTCACCCATCATGTCTAGGTGCAATGTACACCCTTTCCATCATGTGTGCATTAATTGCACAACTTCCTCCATCATCTTATCATGAATGCTTCATTATCTCTTGTTTGACCTCTTCAAGATCTTAGTTGACTGAATCATCCTTCTGTTTGATCCCTTCAATATCTTAGTTGACTATGTCAACCTCCATGATCTATCTCATTAATGAGACAGGTTCTCCAATTCCATTCACATTATTAGTTGCTCAACCACCTTATTATGCAGATCTAGACATAATTAATCCACATTCACACACATAAAGTGGATATTTATTCATATTGAGGATTATGGGTCCCTCCACCCTTTTATTGACTTAATTCATTAAGAAAATTAAGAACTCTAATATTCCAAATATCGTGAATATGGTTGAGCTCATTATAGGGGAAGAAACTCATCCTCATAACTTTTGTCTCTGCATGAAAACATAGTGCTGGAATCCTCAATTCCCTGTGCACTAATAGGGTCCATAGATATTTGTCATGCCCCACATTAAGGGTTGTGCAACCCAGCACAAATTCCATCATACTTCAAAAAAGAGATAACTTCTGAGTGCACATTTTTGAAAATGGCCATCATAAAAATTTCTAGCCCATGAATATCTCTCCAAAACTGAAATGCTTCCCTTGCAACTATCTGGGAACATAAAATATTGGTTTTGCTTCCTCAAATTTAATTCAAGTGTTGTAGGATAAGGTCGAGCCTTTGTCATAGAAAGAAACTCATCCTCATAACTTTTGTGTCTGTGTGAAAACATATTTCTAGAATGAATATCATTAGCTTCACCATCATCTTCCAGTCCCTCACTAGTGATGCCATTGTTTATCTCCCCACTCTTATTGAAATTCAAAATGGATTTCTGGTCTACTACTCCCTCAAAGACGTTGAGATGATTTAACCACAAGAGTTTGCTTCAGTCCTGCCAGAAAATTCAACTATATTATTTCTATTTGACCATTCTCCCTTTTTTCTAACATTCACTTGTTCACTGTTGAGTTCACTATTTAACTTTACAAGAGTAATCTCAAGGTGGAGTGGTGTCTGAATGTGGACCTGGACATAAGGCAATGACTCATTTTTCAATGATCAAACTGAATTTCTACCAAAATATGTCTAGGACATGGCCATTCACCATAATTTTCAACCCTCATTTTTAGCCTGCTTTATTTTTCCATGAACTTCTTTATCATAATAGTTGTAGGTGTTATAAATGGGAGAACCACTGAAACACACCACATATGATTTGAGATTGTTTTGCTTGAGAAAATCATCTATATATCATTCTACATTAGGGCTTCCATGGTATCTTCACCCTGGATCTGCAGTACCCTCTCCAAATGTACCAACAGTGTTTTCTCTTTCCAATTACATGTTTCCTTCTCCATATAAGATAACAACAACTTCTTCAAATTATGGCCTCAAAGCTTCCTCTGTAAGCTTGTAAAAAAAATGATTTTTTCTTTCTTTCATTAAATGTACCATGCAATGTTGAATCCTCTCTCCACTTACCCTTTTCTAGCCCTTTCAATCACCATGCTTTAAGAAATATGCTAAAGGGTGAAAATGTGAAGTTGGGTTACACTTTTGTGAGAATCAGGGGTGGAAAACATTTTTCCGCAATAGTTCGGCTGAACTTTTGAGAAAGTTCGGCCGAAATCGTTTTTCCGTTTAGATTGACGGCATAGTGACGGCGTGGGCAAACAGTTTTTTGGCTGGAGATGGGAAAACTGGCAACAATAGTCCGAAGTTTTAGTTCGGCCGAACTTTTAAAATAGTTCGGCTGAACTCATATTTTATAAATACATCACCCGCGAACTTTTCTCATTTTCGCACGTCTTTGTTTGCATAATCTGTTTTTCGCGGGATTCTGCTCTGATTTTTGTTTCTGTTCGTTTCTGTGGTGGTGCTACTGCTTTGTTGCTGATTTGGCACCCACGAATCGTTTCTGTGGTGTTGTTGCTGCTCTGTTGCTGATTTGGCGCCGACGAATTGCTACTCAGGAGTTGCGCCGAGCGAATTTCCAGGTAATCTAAAACCATGAAATGAATTAGCTGAGTTGTTTGCCAATACAGTTAAGAGAGATTGCTTTGATTGCTTTGATGAGATATTCTTGATTCGTGATTTAATGTTAGATATGATATTGTGAATGTTGAGTTCCACAGATTTCCTAAATCGTGATTGAATATTTTCTCCTTGTTTAAGTAGGGTATCATCTTAATGGACACATTCTAGACAGTGTTCGTTTTATTATGTTTGTTATATTTTTAAAACATCCACGCATAGTATATTTTTCCCTGTATGAACTTCTCGTTCCATTCTTCATACATATAATTATTTGGGACTCTGATCTTTAAATCACCTCAAAGGTTCTTTGAATCTTTTCCTTTTATGAAATTATTACCTACTATTAGCGAGTAAGATCATGTTTGCCAGATGGATCTGTTTTGGTTTTGAAATTTCAACTCTGGTCAAACATAAAGCAATAGTCCAACGATGATACATGAATCGAGGGTTTTGGGAACCGAGCATGGGTTCAGCCTAGAGGATATGTATGTGGATTTAGGTGTTTTTTTTACTAATGTACATGGTCTTTTACACACCAATAGAGAATGGAGAATGACACATAGGGAGAGACATGAGTAAGAATGGACTTACTTATCACAACTAGCTATTAAGGTCGTTTATAAGAGCTCTGTTGTATCCCATATGTTCTTGTATTGATTACAGAGATACATGGAAAGCCATGTAATGATAAGGCTACACGTATTGAAAGCTAGTAAGTAAGTCAGAATTGAGGGAATAATAAAATAGGACACAAAAAACTTCCCCCTACACAGCTTACTCCTATGGAAACACAGTTAGTTACTACAGTGAGTACTTACCCGCAAGCACCTACCAGAGACACCACATCAAGCTATTAAGTCTGGAGTGTGATACCAAATCTTTTTGATGATTTTGGTTATTAGAAATCAAATTAATACAGTAATGTAATACTTAGTTTAATATTCTAAAAGGTTTATTCATGTCTATTTTTTCACATTTCTTTATTTCGATTTAGGTGAGATTTAGGCTTGTTTCGGAACTAGGAGTGGGTTTAGCACAGAGAAAAAGTATGTGCATTTAGGCGTTTTTTTATTTATGATGCACAATGACCAGAGGCATTGAGAATGGCAGATATATAGGGAGAGACATGTATAAGTAAGAATGGACTGGTCACAATCACCTATTTACTCTAAATCTATTTGTTTTATATCTTTTATTATTTACAAATTATTCATTATTCTTTCATATTTCTTTTACTATTTACAAGTTAACACAATGTGCATTCAGTTTTTTTTTTACTTATTTTAGTTCACTGGGAACTAGCTAGGTAGTAACACCAATATTTTCAAATATAAACAATATCCTTAATTCAAAAGCATCACACCAATCAATAACCTTGCTTGGCTTGTGCAAATCCTAACATCCCCTGATAAAATTTTGTGAGATAAACATGGGAAGGATCAACAAGAATGTTCCTTCGGGTTATTGCAATGTGACCTATCAAGCAGATGATTGAACATGATATAGTTTTTTGGTTGCTGCGTGAGAGGGTGTGAATGCCATGACGTGTGCAACAGGTACTTACTTTCATTCATAGATTGATACCAATGTTCCAATCTGTTCTGTTTTTTCATTCATAGATTAATACCAGTGTTCCAATCTGTTCTGTTTTTAGATTGATACTAGTTTTCCAATCTGTTCTGTATGTTTTTAGATTGATACCAGTTTTCCAATCTGTTCTGTTTTTAGATTGATACCATTTTTCAAATCTGTTCTGTTTTTTATAAACATGACCCGAGCCCCAATCAATCGTCAATGGATTGATTGTTTGTCCTTTCCAACTAATTACAATTTAGAATTAAAAATTACAATATAACTTGGTACACTTCAGTTTTGCCCAATTATGTGTACCCTCTCCCAATGCTTCTTTGAAACAATTTCTTTTTAACTTTCCTCCCAATATAAAACTCCTCTTACCCCAACTTGGTGTGTCTTGATCCCTTTTATTTTGTTTTGTTTATTAATGTGTCCTGCTCCCTTTTATTTTGTTTGTTTCTCAATCCTTCTATGTAGATACATGGATTTTTGCCAGATATATACATATTTGTTAGTTCTTTCTTTCTCTTTAGAACATAAATTATTTTTTATTGTTTCTGGATGTATGTGAAAACTTCATTGTAGGGCATTAGTCTAAGTCTTAGAGGGTTCTGTCAAAAAAATGATTGTATGAAAGGCCATTTAGAGTCTATTGATGTTTGTTTCTTAATTTCCATTTGTAGTAGTTCAATGTATGAATTTATTCAATATATCAGTACTAATGGTGTCTCTTTCAATGAAATCTGATTGTGAAATTTTATGTTTCCCTCTTGTTCTAGTTTTTTTATTGCATGTATGAAATTCCCCTGCAATATTAGTATTTCTTTGAGCTTTGTTTCATTGTTTGCTTGAATTTATGCACTACCTTATTGACTTTCATATGCATTTATATCTTTATTTTCCTTTTCCAAATGTCTTTTTTTATTATCTTCATGATCTACTCAAAACATTGTGATAAATATAGTCCTCTTGGAGAGATATGAAGAATGTGATGTTAATTCTTCTTCTACAAATGAAGTTTATATTTTATAAGACCTACAACCAATTTCTACTTTAATACTTTAACCATTCACCATTTGTATACATTTAAATCTAGCATTCAAATATAGCATAGCATATATAAATTTTCTTTCATAATACAAAGCTAAAGGATTTAGAGGAATAGTAGTGATGGAATGAAATGTAACATTGTAGTTTGATCCCATGTTGGCCTTTATATCATAGAACCGTTTTCATATTTACACAAATATCATAACTGATTAGTTATTAGACTACATATCTTCATATAGAACTTGCAAATAGTATGGTGGAAATGTGGATCTCATGACTCTTCATAATGTACAATGATTCATTCCATATTCATTTTTAGATTCAGGAGGAGCTTTTGAGAAAGTTATGATAATTCCAATAAAGAATGAGCTAGACTCATCTTCAACATCTATTAATTAGATATGAAAATTTATAATACTACTATGTACATTTGAGAATATTTATTTACATGTTTATATAATTTATATATACATATGTACTTTTTTTTTCATAAATATTTTCATTAAAAAATGAACCTTTAAATGATGAACCTAGTTAATGTTGCTTCTTCATGAAGAAGACTACTTGATCTTGCAATTTGATGATGGTCCTTTGTTATGCTTCTTGACTACTTCAAATTATTGACACAATCATATTCTTCTTGACTACTTCAAATTATTGACACAATCATATGCTTCTTGTTACTCTTTTTAATCCTTCCTTATATTGTATTCTCCCCCTTAGATATTGTGTACTCTCCCACATAGATATTGCACTCAATTTCATATTCTCTGTAATATTCTAGGCTCTTCTTTTGAAGTCAAATAAGTGACAATAATTTACAAGAACTATCCTTTAGTGTACATTTGAGAATATTTATTTACATGTTTATAATTTATATATGTACATATGCAATTTTTTTTTATAAAGATTTTCATTAAAAAATGAACCTTTAAATGATGAACCTAGTTAATTTTTCTTGCTCATGAAGAAGACTACTTGATCTTGCAATTTGATGATGGTCCTTTGTTATGCTTCTTGACTACAAATTATTGACACAATCATATGCTTATTTGATGATGGTCCTTTTCTATGCTTCTTGACTACTTCAAATTATTGACACAATCATATGCTTCTTGTTACTCTTTTTAATCCTTCCTTATATTGTATTCTCCCCCTTAGATATTGTGTACTCTCCCACATAGATATTGCACTCAATTTCATATTCTCTGTAATATTCTAGGCTCTTCTTTTGAAGTCAAATAAGTGACAATAATTTACAAGAACTATCCCTAATTTGTTTCTCACATATTCAAATGGTTCTCTAACAAGAGACTTTGTGGGTATGTATTCCATCTTCACTATTTTCTCAAAGACTTGTTGTGTGAGGAAGTGGTACTTTATGATGATATGTTTAGTGATTGAAGGAAGTAGAATATTTTATTTTTGAAATTATTATTACACTTGTATTGAAACACTTAATAGATATAGGTACACTGAAATTTACCTTAATATCTTGTAGAGCCCATTTCATCCAAAAAACTTGTCTGCAAAAAGAAGTAACTACTATGTATTCCACCTCTACTCTAGATAGAGAAAGTAATGACTCTTTCTTGCTTAACCATGCAACCAAGGAATCTTCTAAGTAGAATTATACATTATCCAAGTAATGACTCTTTCTTGCTTAAACATGCAACCAAATACTCTTCTAAGTAGAATTATACATTGTCCACTTGTACTTTTCATGTCATCCACACAAGCCTAGTTGAATCTCTATATGTTGTCAATGTAAATTTCTCACCTTTTGGGTACTATATTCCATTGTTTTTAGTCTCTTTCAAGTATCTTAATATTTGTTTGTTGGTAATAGATGACTTTGTTATATTGAAATATTACAACTAATATAAATTCCAAAATTATATCTAGTCTAAACCTTGCTATGTATATCAAGCTTCCTATCATATAGATGTAAAGGTTATGATCAACATCACCTCATTCGTCATCCATCATCTGCATATAACTTGCATCCAATTGATTTGATAAAAACACATTAGCCAATAAACAAACGATTGAAACCAAAAGTGATTTGATAGTTCTATAAGCAGACTTTGTAAAGGGTCAGATAGCCTTTGCATCTCATCTTTTATGAAAGGTGACATATCCAATAAATTGTCCTACTATCAATCTCTGGAATAGATCGAAATAGAAGTTTTTCATTTTCATATCCATGGTTTCAAACAATGAGAGAGAAAAAAACCTTTTATATTCAACATGTAAAACACAAATTAGCCATAAAAGTTTCCCATTGAAACCAAAAGTGATTTGATACAAAACATAGGTTTTAAACTAAGAGTAAATGCCCCTACAGTCAATCTCTAGAATAGATCTAAATAGAATTTTTTCATTTTCATATCCATGGTCTCAAAAAATGAGAGAGAAAAAACCTTTTATATTCAACATGTAAACACAAATTAGCCATATCTCTGGAATAGATCTAAATAGAAATTTTTCATTTTCATATCCATGGTCTCAAACAATGAGAGAGAAAAAACCTTTTATATTCAACATGTAAAACACAAATTAGCCATAAAAGTTTCCCATTGAAACCAAAAGTGATTTGATACAAAACATAGGTTTTAACCTTATATAGTTTAATTGTTTCAAATGGATTTTTAATAAAATGAAAAATATTCAATGTAAAAAACATAGTATTTAGAGACAAAAAGTAATTTGATACAAAACATATAGGTTTTAGCCAAGTATATAGTTAATTGTTTTGAAAATAGATTCTTAAGAAAATGAAAAATATTCAATGTAAAACACATGCATCCTTATGCATTCTTATAGACCCTTATGTCTATGTAAAGTAGTTTGAGTGATTCCATAGGTCTTCTACACCCTTGATAGGGTATAGTTGGGACAGGTAGTGTTAACTTATACAAGTTCTATAGGCAGAGTCTGTAAAGGGCCAGGTAGCCTATGGATCTCATCTTTTATGAAAGGTGTCATATCCAGTAAATGCCCCTACAGTCAATCTCTGAAATAGATCTAAATAGAAGTTTTACATTTTTATATCCATGGTCTCAAACAATGAGAGAGAGAAAAAACCTTTTATATTCAACATGTAAAACACAAATTAGCCATAAAGGTTTCCCATTGAAATCAAAAGTGATTTGATACAAAACATAGGTTTTAACCTTAGTAAATGCCCCTACAGTCAATCTCCGGAATAGTTTTAAATATAATTTTTTCATTTTCATATCCATGGTCTCAAACAATGAAAGAAAAAACCTTTTATATTCAATGTATGTAAAACAAAAATTAGCCACATCTGTAGAATAAATCTAAATAGAAGTTTTTCATTTTCATATCCATGGTCTCAAACAATGAGAGAGAAAAAAACCTTTTATATTCAACATGTAAAACACAAATTAGCCATAAAAGTTTTCCATTGAAACCAAAAGTGATTTGATACGAAACATAGGTTTTAACCTAAGAGTAAATGCCCCTACAGTCAATCAATCTCTAGAATAGTTTTAAATATAGAAGTTTTTCATTTTCATATCCATGGTCTTAAACAATGAGAGAAAAAACCTTTTATATTCAATATATGTAAAACACAAATTATCCACATCTCTAGAATAGATCTAAATAGAAGTTTTCTGTTTTCATATCCATGGTCTTAAACAATGAGAAAGAGAAAAAAACCTTTTATATTCAACATGTAAAACACAAATTAGCCATAAAAGTTTCCCATTGAAACCATAAGTGATTTGATACAAAACATAGGTTTTAACCTAAGAGTAAATGCCCCTACAGTCAATATCGGAAATAGTTTTAAATAGAAGTTTTTCATTTTCATATCCATGGTCTCAAACAATGAGAGAAAAAACCTTTTATATTCAATTCATGTAAAACAAAAATTAGCCATATCTCTAGAATAGATCTAAATAGAATTTTTTTCATTTTCATATCCATGGTCTCAAACAATAACAGAGAAAAATACCTTTTATATTCAACATGTAAAACACAGATTAGCCATAAAATTTTCCCCTTGAAACCAAAAGTGATTTGATACGAAACATAGGTTTTAACCTAAGAGTAAATTCCCCTGTAGTCAATCTCTGGAATAGTTTTAAATAGAAGTTTTTCATTTTCATATCCATGACCTCTCAAACAATGAGAGAGAAAAAACCTTTTATATTCAACATTTAAAACAAAAATAAGGCATAAAAGTTTCCCATTGAAACCAAAAGTGATTTGATACAAAACATAGGTTTTAACCTAAGAGTAAAAGCCCCTACAGTCAATCTTTGGAATAGTTTTGAATATAAGTTTTTCATTTTCATATCCATAACCTATCAAACAATGAGAGAGAAAAAACCTTTTATATTCAACATGTAAAACACAAATTATCCATATCTCTAGAATAGATGTAAATAGAAGTTTTTCATTTTCATATCCATGGTCTCAAACAATGAGAGAGAGAAAAAACCTTTTATATTCAACATGTAAAACAAAAATTAGCCATAAAAGTTTCCCATTGAAACCAAAAGTGTTTTGATACAAAACATAGGTTTTAACCTAAGAGTAAATGCCCCTACAGTCAATCTCTAGAATATATCTAATTAGAAGTTTTTCATTTTCATATCCATGGTCTCAAACAATGAGAGAGAAAAACACTTTTGTATTCAACATGTATATAGTATTTAGAAAAAAAAAATTAATTTGATACAAAACATAGGTTTTAACCAAGTATATAGTTTTTCATTTTCATATCGATGGTCTCAAACAATGAGATAGAAAAAATCTTTTATATTCAACATGTAAAACACAAATTAGCCATAAAAGTTTCCCATTGAAACCAAAATTGATTTGATACAAAACATAGGTTTTAACCTAAGAGTAAATGCCCCTACATTCAATCTCTAGAATAGATCTAATTAGAATTTTTTCATTTTCATATCCATGGTCTCAAACAATGAGAGAGAGAAAAATGTTTATATTCAACATGTATATAGTATTTAGAAACAAAATGTAATTTGATACAAATCATAGGTTTTAGCCAAGTATATAGTTTTTCATTTTCATATCCATGGTCTCAAACAATGAGAGATAAAAAAACTTTTATATTGAAGATGTAAAACAAAAATTAGCCATAAAATTTTCCCATTGAAACCATAAGTAATTTGATAAAAAACATAGGTTTTAACCTAAGAGTAAATGCCCCTACATTCAATCTCTAGAATAGATCTAATTAGAAATTTTTCATTTTCATATCCATGGTAGTTTTATAGGTAGAGTCTGTCAAGGGCCAGGTAGCCTATGGATCTCATCTTTTATGAAAGGTGACATATTTAGTAAATGCCCCTACAGTCAATCTCTGGAATAGATCCCCAAAGGAAAATGAATATACCGGGAAGAACAACAAACAACGAGGCATATTATATTGGATTGATAGAAGGCTTGGGAACAATGATGGAGTATGGATCAAATGGAATTGTAGTTTTCACCAATTTTGAACTTGTGTGCAACCAGATGAATGGTGTGTACCAAGTTAAGAAGGAGAGGCTAAAAGAAATGCATGGAATAGTAGACAATATTGTTAGCCAATTTCAATTTTTTAGTTTAAGGCATTGTACAAATGTGAATAAGATGTCTGTTGATCTATTGCATGGGTCAATGCAAATTTAGGATTCATCTATCAAAGATGAATTAATAGATGAATTAGAATTATACGGGGAAATGCCAATGCAAGATTTATCTCTCAAAGATGAATTAGTTTTGAGACACTCTTATTCAAAAATTCAAGATTCATCTCTCAAAGATGAATTAGTTTTGAGACGCTCTTCTTTAAAAATTCAAGATTCATCTCTCAAAGATGAATTAGTGTTGAGACGCTGTCCTTCAAAATTTATTGATCGACATTGTAACATATCTTGGATATGTGTGTGTTGTGTACTTATAAATGCTTCTTTTTTGATGACCATGTGATTTTTTCAATTATATACCAAGTGTGCTCCCACCACACCATGTATAGCGCAACTTGGTGAACTTCACATTTGCAACAAGTTGTGAACTTCAGATTTTTATGAAATTAAAATGCGGGGACTTCAACAAATTTTTGTTTAAATGGAGTTTCACTTCTTTTTTAATGACAATGTGTTTTTTTCAATTTTATACCAAGTGAGCTCCCACCATGTAAAACACAATTTGGTGAACTTATCATTTTTATAGCTTTTTTTTATGCTTAAATTGAGTTTCACACATCAATTAGTGCTTTGAAAGTTGTGTTTTACATAATTTGTTTACACTAAATTACATTAATTTTATGAAATTTATTTTGAATTTAATAAAAATTAGTTATTTAAAAAAATAATTGTAAATGTCCACCGTAGATATATATATCATGGAGGATGAACGACGAAGATCAACAGAATCCCATATCTCTACGAGAGGGGGGGATCAGGGATCAAGAGTTGTTCATGGTAAATTCAAATATAATCTTAAATCTCCATACATGTGTGTACATATGGAATTGATTCTTTATCAACTTTGTGAGTTAAATTAGTTGTTAATAAGTTTCATTTTTTTATTTTTTAGGAGCTAATAAAAAGAGAAGGGTCTATACTCCATCCATGGATGCCCATGGTTCACCTAGTCGTGGTATGATTTGAATAACAATTTAATCAATGAATATGTACATGTATTTATATGTATGCATGTATTTTTCAATTGATTATAAATTCGTATTTGTTTATGAAGCTTCTCTCTCCTCTTAAGAGGTTGGTGGTGGTTCAAATCCCCTTAGAGGGCCATCAATAAATGGTAGTAGGTTGCGTGAAGTTGGTGATATTTATTCCCCCATAGGCCAATAAACGGCTGTGGTGCTGGTTCTCAGCAGGGTCGTTCTAGTTCTCAACAGTTTCAGGGTGGAGAAGATGCTAGCCAACCACGTCGAGGTTGCCATCAATTTCAATATTTTTTTCATTCAATTTGTACAAATTTGTTTACATGTGTTTTTTATAATACACAATTTTTTTTATATATATATTGATGTAGAGGCTAAAAATGCTCCAAATGTTGGTCAAAATAGACGCAGGGTAGAATGTTACATTTAAGAAGAAGGTTGTCTACCCACGAAAACTTATCTAACCAACATTTTTGATATACCATGGAAAAAAAACATGGCACAATGCACCTTAGAAATGTGTCAACAACTTCATGCAAAATTGCGGAGAGATCTCGTGGCTTTGACTCTACCTGCTGAGAGTCGACAAAGCCTCGAAATAGTTACACATTCATTGGGCGAACTAGTAAATGTGTACAAAAATCTTGAGCCAATGACTGATACATTTGTAGAAGTCATGAGAAAGAGAAAGGAAATAGTAATGGGTCTCGATAAATGGGAGGATGAAAAACAAAGAGTTACAAAAGAAATGGTGAAGTCAATGTTTAATTTCAAGAAAGGGCCAAAAATAAAAATGCTAAAGGTGCAATATTTCAAGCACCCCAATATAGCTCACTATTTGTATGATAGACACCTTATAGCCTATGGAAGACTCCCATGGAACGATGAGGTTCCTGTTTATTTTGCAAAACTGTTTTATGCAGAATTTTTTTTTGGAAATGAAACCCAATTACAAGGACCTTCTATCAAAATTTTTTGGTCAGGGGAAAGGTCGATTGTGTGACCGTAGGGGCACTAGGCGAGATGTGGAGTTTCCTCGCCCTGAGCCATCATTGGTGAGTCAACATTTTCAGGTCAAAATTTTACAGTCAGAGATGGATGCGACTTCTCAAATAAGTCGAGAGAAAGGGATGCCATCATTGACAATGTTCACAGTGGATTGGGTGGAGTCGATGTTTGTCTAAATCGACAAAGAGCAAATGAGAATGCATGTGCCAATTTTGTGTATTGTACAAATGAAGAGATTGACAACATGAGTGTTGAAGATCTCAGAATATATGCAAAGAATTGTCACAATGGTTGGCAAGACCTAATTCTTCATGAGGAAGAGGGCACGGGAACGGTATGTGTTAATGACCTTAGGGCTCAATTATTTTAACACATACATGTGTACAATTTGTAATAAATACATGTGTATGTACATGTATACATTTATTGTATGTACATTAATCTAAAAAAATGTATCATTATATGTTAAAACACTATTTGCAGTTGTCACACATGATCAATGACGAAAATTTTAATATCACGTTCGGGGCCTCTGGTTCAAACAATGAAGATGGGTCTCACCATCAAGATATGTTGAGAAATGTTAGTGTTTTTTAAGTGATATTTTTAAAATAAATAATTGTGCACACATGTACATGTACATATATAATAATAAAATGTTTTAACAGATTCTGATTCCGTCCGATGTTTTTGGGATGGCGGTACCTTCTTCTTCCTTGGGAGATGTACCTTCGATGGTTGAAGTACATTTGGCATCTTAAAATTTCTTTTGATATCTACATACTCTTCTCTTGTTTGAGTGAAAAAAATTCCAATGGGAAGAACATAGCTTTTCAATGCAACTAACCATATCAATTAAGCTCTAATTGAAAAAAGAGTAAGAAAAAGTTAACATGCCACAAAACATGTCAGAAAAATAACATTCGTGGTTGTCATTTTTTTTGGAATAGCTAAATCATATTTTAAGGATTCTCCATCGAAAAACAATTTCAATGAAGAGAATCCTTAATATGATTTAGTTATTCCACTAAAAATAACAACCAAGGATGTTATTTTCTTGGCTTTTTGGTTTTTTTTACTTTTTTTTGAAATAGAACTCAATTGATATGGTTAGTTGGATTGAAAAGCTATGTTCTTTTCATTGGAATTTTTTTTCACTCAAACAATAGTATGTAGTATGTAGAGATAAAAAACAATCTTAAGATTACTTTTAAGTATGATCAAGTGTTCTTGAAACATTTTCCCACATGATGATATCTTCATTGACCTCTAAAAAGAGGTTCATGGGCTATATGTTATGCCTCTTTCCCATATAAATCCCTTTAATTTTGATTGGAAATATAAGAATTAGATATATGTTTATTGAATTGGGGTCAATGTCATTAATGCAGTCAACTAGGTAGCCTTGTTGATTTATAAATTGGTAAATTGATGACATTCAATTAATTGCATTCTAGAACATATATATTCAGAACATGAAACATTTTTCATCAATGCACATGGGAAAACTACTTGAACAATTAATTGCATTCTAGAACACACACACACACACAGATATATATATATATATATATATATATATATATATATATATATATATATATATATCCAATACATGCACAACATTTTTCATCAATGCACATAGAACATATCCGACCATTGGATAGACAAATTTTGTACTAGATTTTCAATCAGGAATAGAGATGTGGGTCAAATCCCACCAAAATTCAGAGAAGTGCTCTGAGTCTCTTGTCTGAAAGGAATATTCGCACAAAATTATACTGTGGATGATTTATTTACATTGTGGATACTTTTTACCAAAAAATCCCACAAGAAAAACTGGGTGTGCATTGAGTTCGTGTATATATCCAGTACATGCAACATTTTTCATCAATGCACATAGAAAAACTACTTTCAGTTAATTGCATTCTAGAACATATATATTGAGTACGTGAAACATTTTTCATCAATGCACATAGTAAAACTACTTGAACAGTTAATTTCATTCTAGAACATATATATCCAATATGTATGCAACATTTTTCATCAATGCATGTATAAAAAAGCTACTTTCAGTTGATACTAGAGTGTGCATGTACCAAAACAATTTGTACATATGCAAACACTTGCACAGATAACATAACAAGGCAGCTCAATTTTTAATTGAGTACTGGAAGTTATAGAACATATAATCCAAAGAGAATAAATTGTTGGGTAGTTCAATCAAAAAAATTCCAATGGAATGCCATCTTCAATAATCCGTTCATGATCGGATTTTGACATTTTATATTTCTTAATTTTCGTTTTTTTCTTTGATTGAACCTCTATCAACTTTATGTGTGTTGTACACACCAAGTGAATATATTGACAACTTATGAAATTAGGTTCATAGTCTTCAAAGTAAACAAAATCCCCACTTTGAATAGTTTGTCTAAAAAAATAACTTTTCAGTATAATAGATCCTCTTTCATATGAAAATCCATGATCATTATATTCTTCTAATAATTTCATTTTTCGTTCAGTGCAACACATAAAATAATACTTCAAATTTTCATCGTTTTCAGTAGGTGAAATTATAGCAAAATCATCTCTTTCACAATAAAAACAAACTTAACAAAATTATACATACTCAAATTTATTTCTAGATCTTTATCATTAGAAAGCAATTCAAATTTTACCTTCTCTAACAATATCAGAAACTCGATCACCATCGGATGATATTGTAGTCTCCTCTGATTGCATTTCTTTAAAAATTGCAATGGACATTTTTCCCTTTGTATTTAGCTTTGTATGTTTCCAATCTTTTACATACATTTTGTTTTCACAAACGTCATTGGATTTTGTGTTGTCTATGCAAACATGAAAAAAGAAAGAATATTTTCTTTTATCCAATGCAAACACATTTTTGGACGACTTTGTTTTAATTGAATGCAATTTTCAAGTCTCTTTTATTGTTTCAACGTCATTTCCAATTGATCTAACTATGTCTTTGATCCCAATATGCCAAAAAAACCTTTATATGTAAAATTTAAAGAAGAATGTAAATATGATATCAAAATACAATCAAAGATAATCATTGTGATAAATGTACATTGTTTAAAATTAGATATTTGAATGTACCTTCGCACTTCCCTTGATCGGTTAGTCTCATGGCTTAGAGCAGCGATGCACCATTGAACAAATTCTTTCGCATCCACAAGTCGTCTTGCAGAGGGGTTCATTTGATATCTTCGAAGTGCTCGTTTTATGCATGCCCCTGCACCGTCATGTTCTACTTTTCCATGGCCAGTCTCAAAGAAATTCCAACAATGTTTAATGTAGGTTTTCTTATGAAGACAACATAACCAAAAGAATGATCGTGCAGATTTGAATTGACCTGCACATCCGTCTGACCATATCCAATGTTCATTGAATGTTATTCCACGATTTTTCAAGAAATCATAAACTTTTCCAAAACAATGTTGTACAAAATATGTATCATGTGTACGATCGTCACTGATATAAAAGTGATATTCTTGAGTAATATGTCGATTTTCACTGGTGCTTTCTATATGATCGACGTTTTATTTAGCATGTCTATATAGAATATGGATGAGCATGGAGACTTGGTCAAAATGATAGTATTCACTCTGAATTTCTTTTTGTGGAACAAATGTGTAGTTTTCTGCAAAATCAATTACTGACAAAATGGTCCCTAGCGGAAAAAATTCACGGGATTTTTTAAATTGCAAGTCTTGCCATCGAGCTCCATGGGAATGCTTGGTGTATTTGTAAATTTCTGCCTCAAACTTTCTCAAAAAGTCTATCACAAAAATTTCTTCTTCTCGTAATTCAATTCTTTTAACACTATTTGCACCTTGAATCGATGAATGGATATATTCATATCTCTTCCATTTCACTTTCATGTTGGATAATGGTTGATCATTTATATCAGTATGATATTTATTTAGAAATTTAGTCAAATTTCTACAATCATCACATTTTTTACCACCAATACATTTCTTTTTGTAAAATAGTTCATCGCTTTCTCTTTCACATAGAATTTGAGATATGAAATCATGGATAGTGGAAGGAGGAGGTGAATCCTTCCAAAATGTTCAACCAAAATCAAGGACTGTTTCATAATATAACTCAAATTCCACATGATAACGGCAACAACAAGTGTCGCGTATGGTGATGGGTTTTACATACCATGGTTTTTGTTGAAAAAAAGCACTGACTAAAAAATGAATTTCATGATTCTCTTCTTTGAACTTGTTGAGAAACTCTATCTGAGTGGTTTCTAAGAAATGTTTTTCATGTTCTTCTTACTAATTTCGTGTTATTCTTCTTCGCATCACATGCCTTGCAGTTGGCGAAACACGCAAATTTTTCTTCCAATATTCATATATTATTTTTTTAACATTTTCTCCAAGTCTACCTTTGTATGGATGACTACAAATAGCTCTCCAACAAGCGAGTTCATCATTTACATCTATTTTCAATCGAAATTTCCGATGTTTGTGCAAAGTTTTTCGCAAGGTTCCTAATGCTCGTGCTATAGATTTTACCAATCGATTCTCTTTAGTACTTGATGAAACCACTGCCATATGTATTGCTCTACGTACAATTGTAACATTTTGCTATCTAGATATTCTAATTGAATTTATAGAACTATTTATATTTTGTATCACATTTTCCTTCATTTTTTTATATCTTTGGTTGATTTTCAAATACCCAATAAAGTCGTAGCTTCTTTTAATTTCCTTAATGATAGGAGACCTTTCAACATTTGGGATTGAATTGTCACCTTTTCCTTTATGAAATACTTCTCAAAAATGCGGTTAACACGATATCATATATAATGGTCAACTTTTTTATCTCCATATGTGTGAGTGTCAAAATTTTATAACATCTCATCATTGACATTGATTTCATGTGTACATATTCGAATGAATAATACATAATAAGTTTACATATTCAATAAATAACTAAACTAATAAATATATGTGTAATTTCAATAATACGTGCTTGTGTTCAACATATATATATATATATATAAATATATATATATATATATACCTTGTGATTCAATTTCTTCACTTGAATTTCTTTCAACATTTTCACCATCTTCAATCATTGGTTCAATATCTCTTTCACTTTATCTTTCAAAATTTTGTATCTCATCATCAATGTTTTGAGGAATATCTCTCTCTATTTACATTGAAAAATATTTTTCAAATTAGTTCATCAAATAAAAATTAAGCTTCACATTTTACACTAGGAAAATTTTAAATATATCAAAATCATAATATTTACATTTACATACCTGCTTTATCTTCTAGTTGATGTTGATTTTCCCCTTCAATATTTGAGAGTGCTTCTATCTTTATTTTGTGAGATTCTCTCGTCTTTTCTTTATGTTCCTCAGGGTCTCTTTTTCGACCATATTTTCTCGAACAATTCCTTCGATTTCCCATGATAATAGAGTATGAAGTTCAAAAAATTTCCTTCAAAAATTTAGACAAAAACTCAATTAAAAAAAACATCACAAAATATTTAATTAAAAAAAAAAAAAAAAACTCATTTTAAAAATTTTGCAAAAAATACATACTCCAATCCAAAACACTTACTTTAAAAAATTTAAGAAAAAAATGTCTTATAAAAATGAAACGAACTTTAAAATATTTCCTTCCAAGTCCTACAAAAAAAATTCATTTAAAAAGTCACAAAAACACTCATTTTAAAAAATCATTGCAAAAGATTTAATTCAACCCAAAACCAAAAAATTTACTTTCGAAATTAAGCCCAAATTCATACCCTCAAAAATAATGAAAATTAAGCCCAAATCCATGCTTTAAAAAAAATGAAGCCCAAAAAACATCCAAAAAACTGTATCACATACCTCCAAGAAATGTCCTTTGAATGTACCTTCAAGAAAAGTCTTCAAAAATGTTCTTTGAATGTACCTCCAAGAAAATTCTTTGAACCCAAAACAATTCCTTACAAAATCATATCAAATGTACGAAAATAATTTGCCTCAAAGAAATGTCCTTTGAATGTACCTCCAAGAAAATTCCTTAAATCCAAAACAATTCTTTGCAAAATCAGGTCAAGAATTTTGTAAAATCAAACCAAATGTGCGAAAATAATGAATGATGAAACGTTTTTTTGGAGGGGCTCGACATTACTTTCCGGCCGACGGAAAGTTACGTAAAATTTCGGCCGAATTTTTAGAAATAGTTTAGCCGAACTACTTTGTCGTTTGACTTAACGGGTCGTCGGCGCAAAAAACAGTTCGGCCGAACTTTGTTTAAGAGTTCGGTCGAACTAACGCGTCACCAGATACGCAGAGCCAAGCCCTGAATACGCTTCTGCAACTTTGGACTGATTAAACTCCATGAAACATTCTGTATTAACTGTCGGAACCAAGACAAACATTTTCAAAATTGAATCTACTTTCAGGAAATATAAATTTTATGGAATTTCATAAATATTTTACTAATTTTAATTAATTTTGTAATAAAATGGATGCAAACAATTTCTGAAGGTCATTGTGATTCAATGAAATCAAAATTCTGTATCTTCCAAAATACATTGTAAAAAAATTTGAAAAAATTATGGTACATTACATTGGTCTGTCATCTCTAATGGGTAGATTTTAGATTTTTAGTTTATAACTTATATGTTAAGAAATTTCTTGCATCGCGAAACATATTCAAAATATACAGTTTTTTCATATTGGACTAGTTCAATAAATTCTAGTAATTATGATATGCATCCATTGGCTTTGTCAATATGACGAAACCGAAGTAGACACTGTCTAGATTTTTGTAACACATTTTGTTTCTCAAAAACACAAATTTTCAAAGAATACAACATTGCGTATTAACATGACTTCTTATGAATCCGTTGATTGTTAAAAAATACACACTCAAAGAAACGCTAAGTTGACATATGAAATGTGTATAAAAAAATTCCAAAAATAAGTAATAGAAAGCTAACAAAATTTCTAACAACTTTTATTTTTATCGCAAAATGAAATTCTACACCGAAAAATTGTTTTTGCTTGCAGAAAGTTGAAGAAAAAAAAAATGAAATTTTTTTCTCAAAAAAGGGAAAAAAGTGTAACCCATCTTCACATTTTCACCCAATATTAATACTACCATTTTCAATTATTATTGAAATGTATACATTTTCAATACCTCTTTACATATAGTTCACCTAACATATAATGTAATTATTTATTAATTTTTTTTATTTGGTTTTGTTTTTTTAGTTTATTAAGTTTACCATATTATATAATATTAAAATTCTTTTGTTGTGATTTTTTTTATTGGAAATGAGATCAATGGAAAAATTTAATGTTTGAAAATGACAAAGTTAATGGTTTTTATTCCAAATTTCCATAAACTAACTCAAAATGTACAAAATTATATTTTGACCAAGACATCATTATGTCACATTATCAAAAAATTCCGAGTGAAGTAGAAAAACAGTAACTTAACTAAAACCATCAAGAGGACGTGGAAATATCAATAGTGCCTAGAATGGTTGTACTGACTCGGTACCATATTTGGTTTGTTGCAAAGCTACTCCTCAATGCTAGCTAGATCTTCATTTTCTTCCACCTCCAGTGGAGTTTCTCGATCTTTGTTAATCAAATCAATAAATCTAAGTCTCTAGTCTTCCCATAAGTGGTTGTTTCAGCTTGCCAAAGGATGAAGGTGAATTTCATTGCATCCCAAGTTTACAAAAAGGCTTTCTACCTTATTTCTCATTCTCTTGATGTGAGAGGGAATACTAACTAGAATTATATGGATCAAATGATTAATAAATGTGATATATTTTTCAAATCTCTAAATGTGGAAAATCTTGCAAAGCTCCATCGATCAATTTATTTACTCTTGAGATGACCAACTAGAATAACCCTTCATAATTAGCTTGAATAAGCCTTGTGATCATGTGATAACATGATTAGTATCTAGAGCTGCAAATTTGGTTATTTTTTTTACTTGAATTCCCCATACTATCTGTGAACTGTGGCATCCAAAAATTCAACTTCCTAATATGAAAATGACCAAGGGTGGAGTAGTACTATTTCATGGACACACTACAATTTTATCTCCCATATTAACTCAGCTTGTGATGTCCAGTTATTAAAGAAGTGATTGTTCCTCTCCTTCCATATGTTCAATAAAAAAACCTCAGGATTAGAGCCGAAGCTCAATTTACAATAGGATTATTTAGCATAGTTTGATATCCAACCTTCAATCATTTGTATGATTCCATTCTTATTCTTGTTTGACCCTCCAATAAGTTAACGAGATTTTTTTTTTTTTCTAATATGGAATAAAAACCCACATGGGGAATTGAAACCTTGAATAAAACAACTTACATAGTGTATCATAACATGGAAATTTCTAACTGAGATGCTTGTTGTGGGCAAAATAAGCTAAATAGTTTATACCATAGAGTTTAAGATAAAAGCATATGTATTAAGTAAGTGCTCCATTTTCTTTGCATCTAATATACATAGAAAATAGAGGGATAGGCCTACGATTCCTTAGGACGTAATTTCGTCCCATGAAAGGATCTTTTATGTACTAACAACCAAAGAAAATGGGTGAATTTGGGGCATATTTTCTAAGCCCTGACATATTTCCATATAAGGTAATGAAGAAGACTCGTGTAACTTGAAATTAGTTGATATGCCTCTTTGATTGTGAGCATGCCCTTCTAGTTATAGCTCCATGATATTTTAACATGTCCAGCATAGAGTAGGATCTTTTTTTGTGAATTTCTTCCATTAATTTGTCTAGATTGACCTGATCAAGAGTTTGAGGCCAACTTTCCTAATTTTTCCATTTTCTCCACAAGTTTTGCATTTCTTTTTGGTGCCAATAATATGTTATTATCAAGAGAACCCTAGATTTCATAAGCTCTTTTATAGCAAGAAATGTCTTCCTATTTCCAAGCTTTGAATACTAATTCCACACATCCATCCAAAACAAGGCACCCTTTCCCTCTTAAACTTCATAGAAACAATGTTTTTGTGCGATGAATTTATTAGTGCTAGCTAAATTCCATATTGAATATCCTTGAATATTTTTTGAGCTCCCAATTGTTATTGCCATGATTGAAAGGGGATGCATTTCCTGCTCCAAAATTTCCTCCATAACTCCTGGACACCTTGGATCCACCTCCATAATAGTTTCCCTCCAAAAATTCTATTTGAAATTTATGTATCATGAAGGTCAAGACCTCTCACCATTTTGGGAAGACATAATTAATTAGAAGCTACGAGAGCCTATTTTATTTCTCTCATAGCCCTTCCTGAGAGAAAGGATTTGTAGATAATATTTATGGATCTAAGAATTCCTTTGGGGCACTACCAATATAGAGAGAAGATACACCAAAAGGGCTTACAAGACTGATTTAACAAAACTAATCTTCTATAAAATTATAGAGGTCTGAAGGTCCAACATTCTATTTTTTTGGATATTTTCTGGACAAATTCCTTCCATTGATTAGTTATAAGGGAGTTGTCTATAGAAGGCACCCCTAGATATTTAACAGGGAGGGAACTAAGTTGAAAAACTAACAATTTGGCTAGGTTCCCCTACTACTAAGTTAGTATTAAAGAAATAAATTTGTTATTTACCCACATTAATGATGTACCTGAGGCCTCCATGAAATTCTTTGTGGTTTTTTTTAGAGCTCTAGTTTCTCTTATTGTAGAAACTCCCATTAGAATTATGCCCTCAAAAACTTATTTATGAGATATGGGAAGATCATTGACATGGGGTTTTACTTATTTTATCTTTCCTTGTGTTACTCCTGCCTTTATGGTGCATTCCAACCCTTTTTCATCAAGAATTAATAACAATGGTGACAAAGGGTGGCCTTGTAGAATTCCACATGAATACTTGAATGTTGAGGAAGGAGATCCATTGAGAATCATTGAGAAGAAATAAGTTACAACCAAATATCCTACCCAATTAATCCAACCACGTGAAAATATAAAGGCTATTATAACATTGAAGAGATAAGCCTAATTAAGTTTTTTGAAGGCCTTAGATAGCTCAAGCTTAATTAGCATTCTTGCCCTTTTATATTTTTTCAACGAATGCGAAACCCATGGCTTACTACTATTCAATCCAAGATCTATTTGCCCTCAACATAACCAATCTACTCCATTGAAATTATATTTGGAAAGAATGACTTTAGATGATTTGCAAAGACTTTTGAAATGATCTTATATATCACATTGCATAAGGCTATTGGTTTGCAGTTACCAGGATACTAGGCCTTATCAAAAATTGGTTCCAATGTTAATAATGTAGCATTAAAGGATGGAAATAAAGAGCATGTAATGTGATATTCCTAAATTAAGTCATGGATTTCTTTATCAAGGAAGTGCTAGCAAGCCTAAAAACAATATGTGGTTAATCCATTTAGATTTGACACTTTCTTTTTTTGCATGGACATTAGTGCCTCTTCGATTTTGGCATAGGATACATATTTCATTAAGGAAACATTATGATTTGGTTGAGCTACTACTGGGATGTTGTGTGTTATCTTCTAAATTAGTCTCTATCAACTTTGAATTGGTTCGACTAAAATTGATCCATAATATCTAACCAATTCTTGCTCCATCTCTTTTTGATCTGTGAATTTTCACCCTGCTTCAACTTTGAGAAAAATGATCTTGTTATGATGTCGATGTTTGATCATCGATTTATAAAAAAATTGTGTTCTTCTCCCTCACTCAGAGCTAGTGGATTCTTAATTTTTCTTCCATAATGTTTCCCCCGAGTTGCCTTTTGTCCTCTATTTGTTTGAGTAGTTCTCCTTTTGTAGAAAATACTTAGTTCTTCCCTCTAGAATTATTAGTTTTCTAACCTTTAGCATATATATATATTTAACTCTTGTTTTTCTTGAAACCCTCTTTGTTCCATATTTTGGTTTTTGACTTAAGAATATTGAGATTTTTTTGAAACTTGGCCATATTGGAGGGACCCTGGACTTGAATCTCTTCCCGCCATGCCTTTTCCTTCTAAATGAATGATGGGCCCTTAAGCCATAAACTCTTAAATATGAAAGGACTATTTTTAAGGGAAACTTTGATATCTATTTCTAAACAGATTGGCTAGTGATTTGAACTTGTACAAGGAAGAATTTTATTTCTAGGAAGACATCCACTTTCAAGAGAGATTCCGAGACTAAAATCCAATCTGTTAACCACCCATAAATTCTATCATATCAGGTGGTGGCTAAATGATGTTGGATAGCCTTCAAGAAACAATTTCATTGCTAAAATTGCTCATGCTTAAAGTCTTTTGATAATATCCTATCCTTTGGATAAACGTCACTGCTTTTCCCCTTTTCAACTCCGAATTTTTTGCTGTCATTACATGAAGAAAAACTGCTGCAAGCACCCTTTTTTCCCCTTTCCCCTTCTTCCAAAACTAACCTCATCTTTGCCTTTCCTTCTCCCATGAAATCCCTCATTTTCATGATTTTTTCCCTTTCCCCTTCATCGAAACCCTTTGATAAGGTTTAAAGACTCCTTATTTGCCTTATCGGAACCCCACTAAACCTTTGAAAACCATTGAAAATCCATGAAAAATCCACATTTGGACACATCTGGGTCTTAGCCCCCTTCGGCCAGCTCCCTCGACCTTTTCCCCACGTGACCCGGGCGCCGAAACCAGGCGCTAGTCCGAAAAAGCGCTTAGCGCGTTTGGTCATCAGGAGCATTTCTCAACGTTGATTTTCCCGGACCATCCAACGGTCTTCGCAATCCCATCGTGCCCATGGTCCCCACTCCTTTTCACCGCCCAATCGCATGACAGCTGTCCATTTAACCCACAGATCCGACAGCCCATTTTCATCCACCCGGTGGTCTCCGCGCCACGGTTACTGTGTAGAAACCGACAGTATCCATTGCACCGCTTTCAAGCGCAGGGCGTTTTTCTCCCAAACGACAACGATTCCACTCACCGATTGACGCGTGGCCTGGGCACTGTTCACCAAACTGTCGTCCATCGCTCGTTAAATTTCGGACGTGGACCCGGCGCGATATGGACGTCCACCGTCCAATCTGAGGCCACCCATCGGACGACGATCACTCACTGAAGATGCCCACGCGATAACCAAGCTCCAGCGCAGCGGTAACAACATCTCCGCCGTTGATATGATCTTCAGATCGATGGCCCAAAATTCATCACCCGTTTTCTCCATTTTGACTTCCACCTGCGCTCCCGACCGTCGATTTCGTGCGATCAAAGACTCCGATTCAAATCCTTCTTTCGCTCTCCTCTGACCTCCTTGATCAATCTCGACCGTTGGATGATGCCATCCAACGATCATGCTCTCCCCACATGTCCTCCCACAGCAATTAACCTATATATGCAGGATTTTTTAATATTTTTTGTATTGTGTAGGGTTCCAAGTGATTTTTCCGCTATGCCCGAAGAGAATTCAAAGGCAAAGGGTGACGATCCTCTTGCCTTCGATTCACCAAAGAAAATCAATCACAGGGTTTAAAATTCACGTTTCATCAGTGATTCTTGAGGCATTGATGCCATATCGCCCCTGCGCAGCCCTGCACATCCGCAAAAACACCATGAATCGAGCACAGTGAGAGAAGTATCAGTGCCGAAGATAAAATTTATCAGGACAGAAAATTGAAGACAGATTTATGGGGATTACGGCTAAAAATGGATTATCAGAAGCCTAAACCACAGTTTAAAAGAAAATCATGACTGTTTTACCAGAAAAGAGACCTCCACTGTCACCTCGGGGGCTAATTAAAACTTCTAGCCGCCACAGAGCCACCTACAGCCTCAAAGCAATCAAAGAAGGTCGAAGTTATTACCAGACCAGGAGATATTTAGCATCAATACAGCTGAACAGTTATTTCAACCAAAGAAACTTATTGTAGCTGTCAGCAGAAGTTATTTCAAGAATGATGAGAAGCCTTGAAGTCAACAAATTCTTTCCAGCGAACCTAATAGTTAATGTAAATGATTTTATACGAAGGACACCTATGTAAGTTGCTTCATTGAGCCCCCAAAGGCCAAGTAGCCATTTAAGTCTATATTAATTAGTTTTTGAGATCTTTTATCAGATCTCACCTCCTCATTCTTCTATATATACTTCTGAAGAAGATGAGTGAGGGGTTGGTTGATCACTAGTTGTAATATTGAATTTTTTTTGAAATAATACATAATCTGTTGAAGTTGAAGAAGAAATTGAAGTCTTGGAAGCCTTGATGATATTGTTGCATGTTTGTTACTGTGAAGGCTCTATCATTGGATCCATGAGCTTGGTTGTTGGTGAAGTATTTTGAATTGTTTAATGTTTTCCCCTATTTTCATTATGTTCCATAATTTCTTACTACAGTAGGTTGAAAGTTTTAGGCTAAGAAATGACTCCTGGAAGCACCTTAGACATGTTCATCCTTCATTGTTTCATGTTTTCTACTGCTGAAGTATTTTAGAGTCTTTAACCTCTCTCTTTAGTCTTCATGCTTGTTTATTTCCTTAATAGTTCGAATAGTTGGTTTCAACATGATTTATGGTTCTCCCTGCTTGTCTTCTGCCACTTTAAAACTATTATTGAAGCCTTCCTTTGTAGTTTTCTATTTACAGTGAGTCAAGGAGGTATGTCCTAATCTTGCCCTTTGTCCTTACTTAAACAATTGTCTCAAAGGTCTTTATAGTTGTAATCATAGATGTGTTAGGTGTTCCCTCTTCTATGACTGCAGTTATCAGTGAATATTTTATGTTTTTATAAATCATTTGAAATAAAATCTTTGAGGAAATAAGGTGTTCCCTGAATCTTAGGTTTTGTTTTAAAAGTTGTTTTGAAATCATTGTTTGCTTAAAGGTGTGATTTTAGAATTCATGGTTAGCCCTGTCTATCAAAAATCTCTTTATTTTTCAAATTGTGCTTTCAAATTCCCTTTGTTTGAGAATTAAACTTCTCTTTCCAAATCATTGATGTCCATCTCATTCCAAAAACCAAAAAATCCTATGGCTAAGTTAGATTTGCCCTCTGATATCCCATATCCATTTATAAGTATGTTATGACCTCTTCTTGACTCCATTGCCCAATGAACCAGATGTTTCTCTATTCTATATATCTTTCCTAGACCTTTCATGTTCTGTTGTATCAATTCAACCAAACACACAAACAAACACCTGCACTTAATAACTAGTCTAAAACCAATACTCAAAGCACAAAAGATAAACCTTTGCAAACAAACATTTGAGAGATCCCTCTCTGAGAATAGGAGGACTAGATCCTGGAACTCTAAATATTGGTTATGATGTTGCCTTGTCTTTTGATTTTCCAAACTATCAAAACACGGGACACCAACATAATGGCGATCACGGTGGGACATTGAGTAAAATCTTCAAAACAAAACACTCACTATCTAAGTATAACATAAGTAACCTCCCTCAAGCACTACCAAGCAATGGTAATCATGATAGGACTTAATTGAATTAGTGACAAACTAGGTAACCATTAGGATTCTTGTTAAACCTTATGAAACCTTGAAGGAAGCAGTTACCAAGCCATAAGAGTGAACTATGTATGATTAAACACCTTAGCTAAGCGTTAAATCAGTTTTAGGACACTCTCTTAACCTGTAAGACCGAAGTAACTCAGAAAAACCCAAAAATATTTTAGTTTGGCTTTATAATAAACTTGGTGGTGGACCATAAAACCTTTTACCTCCAAAAGAGCTAAAAATTTCCACCTAGTGACTCCATAAAACAGACCTTTAGACTCCACTGGGAAGATCCATAATCTTTATAACATCATACAAACTCAGTTAGAAGGTTTTAGGATTAAATTTTTCTTCCTTTAAAAAGATCAGTTAGCCCCTTAAAAAGATTGTCATACTTGGTCAACACTTTTCTTTTAGCTAGGTTCGAAAAACACAGCATAGTGGCTCCTAGAAAGATTCATACTAGAGCCTTCCCTGACCCAAACCTGCCAGAAATAGTTGACAACCCTGAGAGTATACTTAGGGAGTTTCCTAAGATTAAATTTTCAACTGTTTTCAGATCACCCTTGAGAGCTAATTCAATTCCTAAAAATCTTGCAGCTCTACACCAATCACAAGTCGACTTAAGAAATCCTTTTAGAACTAGGTCGCTTGATGATATAATTCAGATAGACTCTGAGTCTTCACTTTCGTCCCCACAACAAATTGAACATCCTGGTAGTAGAAAAACCACACCACCTGATTTACATTTCCTTCTAAATTTATGTGTCTCTCATCCAAGATCAGCTCAACAATCTATTCATCCAACATCCACTATTCAAATCATTTCATTGCAGCCCACTTTCCCTGTTGCAAATCCATCTCTTGTAAATCCACCCTTATTTCAAACTATGGCAACATGGTATGCCCCATTAGTGTTACCACAACCTCTTCTTCCCCTACCAAATGATTACCAGTCCAAAATCCCTCATTTCACTGGAAAAGAATCTGCAACAGCTCAACATCATGTAGATAGGATGGAATATGCATTTGATTACATGGAGATAGAAGAATAAACTGTGAAGATGAGGATATTCGCTCAAAGTTTAGGGGGAGATGTAAAGAAATGGTTTAAAAACCTACCTCCTAACAGCATAAACGATCTCCCTGCTTTGCATCAGGCATTCATCAACAAATGGGAACTCAAAAAGAATCCTCTCCAAATACTAGAAGAATATAGTAGCCTTAAGAGAAATCAAGGGGAGAGTGTTCATGTTTACTCCACTAGGTTCAATAGTGTTTACAATGCTCTTCCACCTCACATGAAACCTCCTCAAGGCATGGCCTTCGTAAGGTATCCCAAAGGCCTTGATGCTAAAATGACTTACGAATTAAGAGGGAGAGATTACTTAACCTTAGAAGACATGCAGAAAGGAGTTTTTAGTGTTGAAGCAAACATTATTGAGAAGAGAAATAGGTTAAGAGAAGAGAAGAGGGTAACTTATAAAGATGATATCGTACCCTCAACCTATGACACAAAAATTGATAACCTAGTGAAGGTGATGGAGAGGATGCTTGAAAAGATAAACTTAAATGATAGAGTGCCACCAAGAGAACCTCAAAATAACCAAAACAGAAATAGAAATCAAAATTATAGAAGAGACAACAATCGAGATAAGAAAAAAGAAAGTGACCAACAGATTAGACCTCCCTTTTAACAGAACTATGTAGATCAATATGAGGAAGATAGGGAGTTGGAAAGGTTGGAAGAGTCTCATGTAAACTTGATTGGATCAGATAGTGGGGATGATGTTTTCCTCACTGAGGAAGAACAAGGTTTCTTTTATGACCAAAGTACAAACACCTATGAAGATTCTGATGACTATAGATTGGGGTTTGAAAATGCAATCATGGAGGTACACAAACAATATGAACTTAGGAGAAAGGGGAACATAGATAATTCCAAGGACAAAAACACTAGCACTGCTGTCAATAAAAACTCAGAAAACCAGCCCAAAAAGACAGCAAAGAAAACCAACATTTTAGCCAAGAAACCATACTTAAACAAAGACAAAAATGTCCAGCCAAATGTTGAACAGAGCACCCCTAGCACTTCAGCTAGTGGTCCTAATAAAATTGTCCCAATTACCAATCCAAACAAGGTTCAGCAAATCAAAGTTGCTGAAAATAATTCAATTGAAAAAACAGATGTAAATATCAACAAGTAAATTATTCCTTTTAGCCTTGAGGGAGAGATTTCCAAGATAAAAATTACCATCCCCCTATCTGAACTAGTAATCCAAGAGGTGTATAAAAACCAAGTTTTGAAAGCTTTGAACTTAGGAAGTGATACTCACACCTTAAACTTGAAAGATGACAAACCTGAGTTTTTGTTTGGTCCATAATTTGAAGGAAAATACCAAGAAGGGGTTGTCCCTCCCTTCTATGTTAGTTTGAACATACATGAGAAAATCTTACATAATGCCATGTTATACTCTGGAGCTTCACACAATCTAATGCCCAAGGTAGTGATGGAAAGCTTAGGCTTAGAAATTACTAAACCATACAAATATTTGTATTCCTTTGACTCAAGCAGAGTCAAATGTTTGGGTTTAATCAAAGATTTGTGTGTTAACTTATCCCAAATCCCTGCTAAGAGTTTAGTCATGGACATAGTTGTAGTTGACATTCCCCCTAAGTATGGCATGCTTTTATCAATATCTTGGGGAGCCAAACTTCAGGGGAGCCTTCAAATGGACATGTCTTATGCCACCATCCTTGTTTTTAACCAAAATAGAAGACTATACAGGGAATCTCACATGAAGTACATGGTGAGCAACATAGACAAACCAAACAACTCTCCAATCTATTCTATTCAATCAAGTTTAGATTCCTTTATCTTATGGACGCAATCAGTTCACCAGAACAATCCAATCTTCCCCTCAATCAAATTCAAAACATTACCAATCAACAACAACAAGAAAATGAAAATAGGAATGACATACTTTGGACAATAAAATTTGATGGATCTTGTAATAAAACAAGTGCGGGAGCAAGTGTGTGGATTCAAAATACAAATCAAAGTTTTTCATATAAATTGGATTTCCCATGCACTAATAATATTGTTGAGTATGAAGCACTTCTTCTAGGCTTACAATTGCTTAAACAGTTAGAAGCCCAGAGGATATCAATCTTAGGAGATTTTGAACTTATCATAAGACAAATCAAAGGAGAATACTCAGCTAGAAATCCAAAACTTAGGGAATATCAAAATGCTGCCCTTGATCTATTGAAAACATTTGAAAAGTATGAACTTATTTTCATTCCAAGAGAACTAAATCATCTAGCAAATGAACTCGCTTTCAATGCCATAAATTGCCAAATACCTGAAATAAATGAACAACTCAGTGTGAAGGTAAAACACAGGCCTGTTGTGCCTGATAACGAAGTTCACTGGCAAGTGTTTGATTCTGACAAACACATAGATGATTTCTTGAAATCATAAAATTATTTCAGCATACCAATATCAAAAACCAGCCATAAAGAAAATTGTTTGTATATTGAACAAATCCCAAAAGTTAAAATGATATATACTGCTGATATAAATCATTGTGAGAATCCTTTTGAAGTAGAGATAATTGAAAATGCAGACCAAGAAGACTTGGAAGTTTTACAATGCAAAAATGATAAAATTCCGAGAGGTCTAGCACCTTTAGAACACCTTTTTTATTTTAACGATGTAGCCAAAGAACCAAGAATGGAGCATGTGGAAACAGATGTAGAAGAACATAACAAAGGTAGTCTAGCAGAATCCAAGATGATCAAACTGTCTAGCACTCTCCTAGCTCACATAAAATTGCAGTACATAGAGCTGTTCAAAGAGTTTAAAGATGTTTTTTCTTGGGGATACAAAGACCTAAAATCATATGATACCAGCATCATCCAGCATAAAATTCCTTTGAAGGAAAATCAAAAGCCTTTCAAACAAAAACTAAGGAGAATAAATCCTCTCTTACTACCTCTGGTTAAGGCAGAGATTGAAAAAATGCATGATGCTGGAATCATAGTACCCATTAGATTTTCAGAGTGGATATCAAACTTAGTTTCTGTTAGAAAGAAAAAATGGGAAATCAGGCTCTGTATTGACTTCAGAAATTTAAATAGAGCCTCTTTAAAAGACAACTACCCCTTACCCAAGATGGACCATATAATTCAAAGGGTAGTTGGGTCTAGAAGGATATCCCTCTTAGATGGGTTCTCGAGTTACAACCAGGTGTTAGTGCTCCCAAGTGATCAAATCAAAACTGATTTTACCACACCTCGGGGCACCTTTATGTATGTCAAAATGCCTTTCGGATTGATGAATGTGGGGGCCACTTTCCAAAGGGCCATGGACATAGCCTTTTCTGAAGACATTGGCTATTTCATAATCATTTACCTTGATGACATAACCGTTTTCTCAAAAACCGATGAAGAACATTTGATTCACCTCAAAAAAGTTTTTGAGAAGTGTAGGAAATTTGGCTTATCATTGAATCCCAAGAAGACACTCTTTGGTCTCCAAGAAGGTAAAATTCTTGGCCATATAATTTCAGAAGAGGGAATCAAAATAGACCCTACAAGGATAGATGGCATATTGCAGATCAACCATCCAAGGAGCCTCAAAGAATTGCAATCTTTCATCGGAAAGATTAATTTTCTGAGGAGGTTTATTCCTAATCTTGCTGAGCTATTAAAAAACATTACAAACATGCTTAAGAAAAATGTAGGTGTAAAATGGACTTTACCAGCTAAACAATCATTCGAACTGGTCAAACAAGCTCTTACTCAAACACCAGTCCTGATTAGTCCAGATTTTACCAAAGATTTTTACATCTTTTCCTTTGCATCTGAACATACAATAGCTGCAGTTTTACTTCAAAAGAATGATTTGGGGCAAGAACAACCAATATCTTTCTTTAGTAGGGCCTTAAGAGATGCTCCTCTCAAATATAATATCATGGAGAAGCAAGCCTTAGCATTGGTAAAAGCATTGAAAGACTTTAGGGTCTATATTTTATACTCTCACATAATTGCTTTTGTTCCACATACTGTTGTCAAGGACATTCTAAGTCAAGACCCTGATGGTAAAAGGGGAAAATGGATTGCAACTATTCTTGAATATGACTTAGAAATTAGGCCCACCAAACTAGTTAAAGTGCAAGGATTAGTAAAACTTAAGGTTGAGTCTAACTTCCAAGCATTTGACATAAATATGGTAGATGTGTTGGAAGAAATAGAAGAATCCACTGCTCCTTTTATTGAAGAAACTTTTCTAAATTCTCCTTGGTATGCTGACATTGTTTATGTGCTTTTATATTTAAATGCCCCTCCTTCTCTGTCTAAAATTAAAGCTAGATTTTTTAAACAAAAAACTTTGATTTTTTGCATATTAGATGGAGTATTATATTGGAAAAATGCTGTTGGAATTTTTCTTAAATGTTTACTTGAAGATGATGCAGGAAAAATCATGCATGAATTTCATGACAGAGAATGTGGAGGACACCTCTACTGGAAGGCCACAGCAAACAAATTTTTTAGATCTAGTTACTATTGGCCTACTCTTTTCCCAGACACTCAAAAGTTGGTCATGTCTTGCCACAAGTGTCAAATCTTTGATGGCAAAAGAAAACTCCTTCCCTTACCTTTACATCCCATCAGAGTTGAGGCACATTTTCAACAATGGGGTTTAGACTTCATTGGGGAAATTCACCCATCCTCCTCGGCTCAACATAAGTGGATCCTCACAGCCACTGACTTCTTTACCAAGTGGATAGAAGCTATACCCTCCAGAAATGCTAATGACTCTGTCATTATCAAGTTCCTTGAAACAAATATCCTATCCAGATTTGGTTGTCCCAGAAAAATCATAACAGAAAATGCTGCTGCTTTTAAATCTAAGAAGATGATTGATTTCTGTTACAAATACCACATAACCTTGGGCCATTCCACTGCTTACTATCCCCAAGGAAATGGATTAGATGAATCTTCCAACAAGAGCCTCATCAATATCATTAAGAAACTGTTGGAACAGAATCAAAAATCATGGCACAGTAAGCTGGTTCATGCCTTGTGGGCTGATAGGCTAACTACAAAGAAATCAATAAACATGTCCCCCTATCAGTTAGTCTATGGTATGGACGCAGTTTTTCCCACCTCATTAGGAGTTCCAGTTATGAAACTCCTTCAAGAAGTGCAGATTGAAGAGAATGATATGCAGAGAAGAATCAACCAAACAATCCATTTACAGCAGACCAGAGAGGAAGTCTATGAAAGAACACAGTTAGTCCAAGAAAATATGAAGAAGCTATTTGATAAGAGGACTAAGGCAAACAATTTCCAAGTTGGGAATGTTGTTCTTAAATGAGATTCAAGAAGAGAAGAGAAGGGAAAACATGGCAAGTTTGAGAACTTGTGGAAAGGGCCATATATTATACATGCCGAGAGGGGTCACAATGCATTTTTCTTGAAGGAATTGAATGGAGAAGATCTGTATGGAGGTCTTGTCAATGGTAGAATGCTCAAGCATTACTTCTGCCAAGAATCATAAGTTTTAAAGCATTTTATTTTACCATTGTAAATATCATAGTCTTAACATTGCACTCAAAGTTATGAAAATCAAAAATACAAAAACAGAGAAAGAAAGAAAAGAGGGCAGAGTGTGAAAACAAGAAAGGTATAGCCTCATACCAAAAAAGAGAGACAAATCTGAAAGTGTGCAAGCTCAAATGCCACTCCTAAAAAACACACTTCTAGTTAGTCAAACAGTTTAATCTTAACTAATTAGCTTTAAATTTTCTGCTGATAGGATAGTGAATTTGATTTTCCAAACTGTTTAAATCTTGGTTTATCAATAGATAGATTAGGCTAGAAATTAAAGGTTCAAACATGATCAAAATTTGAACCTGAGTTTCCAAAGAGAAAGTGACTCAAATCTGTTTCAAGTTCTGGGTCAAAAGATGTAAAAATCTGGTTCTAATCAGCTAAAAATTTGAACCAGTTAGCAAAGGAAAGACAACTCAAGTAAGGGTCAAAACAGAGCTGTAAAAGGTGGAAGGAAGTGCTTTGAAAAATTGGATCTTAAGCTTTCATTTTTTGTTTTAAATTTTGTGCAAAATAATGTCTATGTGCAGTAGTTCTTATGCCATAGATCAGCATCAAGTCAAACAGCTTAATCTTGACTTGAAGGCTTTTTAAATTTCTATTGTAGAAATTAGAGAATAAAGTCTGTTGGACAGTTTAATCCCAACAGACAGTGGATTAGGTAGAGAATCATGTGGACTCAACTGTTTAATCTGAGTCCATGGAGAAATAAGGAGTATAAGTAGATTAGTTTTCCTGCTTTCAAAAGAATAAAATGTTGTGAAAGAGTTTGCCAATCCAAGTGCACTTTAAAGAAGAAAAAATGTTAGATCAGTAGGATTGGGTAGGTAGACAGGTTGTATTGATGAAGTTCCATTTTTGATCCATGAATGCTAATATGTTTCAGAGCAAAAGAAGATCATCCACAGAAAGAAAGACAACCCAATGGACGAGGCAACTGATCAGCCTCCCACATAATGCAAGTCTGAAATTCTTGATGCCTTAAAAAAAAGCACCATCCCCAAGTGGAGCCACTATTAACCACCCATAAATTCTGTCATATCAGGTGGTGGCTAAATTATGTTGGATAGTCTTCAAAAAACAATTTCATTGCTAAAATTGTTGACGCTTAAAGTCTTTTGATAATATCCTATCCTTTGGATAAACATCACTGCTTTTCCCCTTTTCAACTCTGAATTTCTGTTGTCATTACATGAAGAAAAACTGCTGCAAGCGCCATTTTTTTCCCTTTCCCCTTCTTCCAAAAATAACCTCATCTTTGCCTTTTCTTCTCCCATGAAATCCCTCATTTTCATTATTTTTTCCCTTTCCCCTTCATCGAAACCCTTTGATAAGGTTTAAAGACTCCTTCTTTGCCTTATCGGAACCCCTCTAAACCTTTGAAACCCAATGAAAATCCATGAAAAATCCACATTTGGACACATATGGGTCTTAGCCCCCTTCGGCCAGCTCCCTCGACCTTTTCCCCATGTGATCCGGGCACTGAAACCAGGCGCTAGCCCGAAAAAGCGCTTAGCACATTTGGTCATCGGGAGCATTTCTCACCATTGATTTTCTCGGCCCATCCGACGGTCTTCGCAATCCCATCGCGCCCATGGTCCCCACTCCTGTTCACCGCCCGATCACATCACAGCCATCCATTTAACCCACAGATTCGACGACCCATTTTCATCCGCCCGGTGGTCCCCGCGTCACGGTCACTGTGCAGAAACAGGCGGTATCCATTGCATCGCTTTCAAGCGCAAGGCGGTTTTCTCCCAATCGGCGGCGATTCCACTCACCGATTGACGTGTGGCCTGGGCACTGTTCACCAAACCGCCGTCCGTCGCGCGTTAAATTTCGGACGTGGACCCGGCGCGATATGGACGTCCACCGTCCAATCTGAGGCTGCCCATCGAACGACGATCGCTCACCGAAGATGCCCACGCGATAACCAAGCTCCGGCGCAGCGGTAACAACATCTCTGCCATCGATCTGATTTGTAGATCGACGGCCCAAAATTCATCGTCTGTTTTCTCCGTTTTGACTTTCCACCTACGCTCCCGACCGTCGATTTCGCGTGATCAACGACTCCGATTCAAATCCTTCTTCCGCTCTCCTTTGACCTCCTCGATCAATCTCGACCGTTGGATGATGCCATCCAACGGTCATGCTCTCCCCACATGTCCTCCCGCAACAATAAACCTATATATGCAGGATTTTTTAATATTTTTTGTATTGTGCAGGGTTCCAAGTGATTTTTCCGCTATGCCCGAAGAAAATTCAAAGGCAAAGGGTGACGATCCTCCTGCCTTCGATTCACCAAATAAAATCAATCGCAGGGTTTAAAATTCATGTTTCATAAGTGATTCTTGAGGCATTGATGCCATATCGCCCATGCACAGCCCTGCACATCCGCAAAAACACCATGAATCGAGCACAGTCAGAGAAGTATCAATGCCGAAGAAAAAATTTATCAGGATAGAAAATTGAAGACAGATTTATGGGGATTACGGCTAAAAATGGATTATCAAAATCCTAAACCACAGTTTATAAGGAAAATCATGACTGTTTGATCAGAAAAGAGACCTCCACTATCAGCTCAGGGGCTAATTAAAACTTCCAGCCACCGCAGAGCCACCTACAGCCTCAAAGCAATCAAAGAAGGTCAAAGTTATTACCAGACCAGGAGATATTTAGCATCAATACAGCTGAACAGATATTTCAACCAAAGAAACTTATTGTAGGTGTCAGCAGAAGTTATTTCAAGAATGATGAGAAGCCTTGAAGTCAACAAATTCTTTCCAACAAACCTAATAGTTAATGTAAATGATTTTATACGGAGGACACCTATGTAAGTTGCTTCATTGAGCCCCCAAAGGCCAAGTAGCCATTTAAGTCTATATTAATTAGTTTTTGAGATCTTTTATCAGATCTCACCTCCTCATTCTTCTATATATACTTCTGAAGAAGATGAGTGAGGGGTTGGTTGATCACTAGTTGTAATATTGGAACTTTCTGAAATAATACATAGTCTGTTGAAGTTGAAGAAGAAATTGAAGTCTTGGACGCCCTGATGATGTTGTTGCATGCTTGTTACTGTGAAGGCTCTATCATTGGATCCATGAGCTTGGCTGTTGGTGAAGTATTCTGAACTGTTTAATGTTTTCCCCTATTTTCATTATGTTCCATAATTTCTTACTATAGTAGGTTGAAAGTTTTAGGCTAAGAAATGACTCCTGGAAGAACCTTAGCCCTATTCATCCTTCACTGTTTCATGTTTTCTTCTACTGAAGTATTTTAGAGTCTTTAACCTCTCTCTTTAGTCTTCATGCTTGGTTATTTCCTTAATAGTTCGAATAGTTGGTTTCAGCATGATTTATGGTTCTCCCTGCTTGTCTGCTGCCACTTTAAAACTGTTATTGAAGTCTCCCTTTGAATTTTTCTGTTTACAGTGAGTCAAGGAGGTCTGTTCTGATCTTGCCCTTTGTCCTTACTTAAACAGTTGTCTCAAAGGTCTTTATAGTTGTAATCATAGATGTGTTAGGTGTTCCCTCTTCTATGACTGCAGTTATCAGTGAATATTTTATGTTTTTCTAAATCATTTGAAATAAAATCTTTGAGGAAATAGGGTGTTCCCTGAATCTTAGGTTTTGTCTTAAAAGTTGTTTTGAAATCATTGTTTGCTTAAAGGTGTGATTTTTAGAATTCATGGTTAGCCATGTCTATCAAAAAGCTCTTTATTTTTCAAATTGTGCTTTCAAATTCCCTTTGTTTGAGAATTAAACTTTTCTTTCCAAATCATTAATGTCCATCTCATTCCAAAAACCAAAGGATCATGTGGCTAAGTTAGATTTTCCCTCTAATATCCCATATCCATTGATGAGTATGTTATGACATCTTCTTGACTCCATTGCCCAATGAACTAGATGTTTCTCTATTCTATATATCTTTCCTAGACGTTTCATGTTCTGCTGTATCAATTCAACCAAACACACAAACAAACACCTGCACTTAATAACTAGTCTAAAACCAATACTCAAAGCACACAAGATAAACCTTTGCAAACAAACATTTGAGAGATCCCTCTCTGAGAACAGGAGGACTAGATCCTGGGACTCTAAAGATTGGTTCTGATGTTGCCTTGTCTTTTGATTTGCCAAACTATCAAAACACGGGACACCAACACAATCGAAGCATGAGGCTATTTAGATCTTACTACCAAGACGATTATTTTGTGTGAATACTCCGTTGATTGTTTCCATATCGATAACTTCATTTACTACATCAATTCTTTCAAATTTTGGACCGTGTCTCCAAATAGAAAATACCTCATTTCTTTTTCCTATGATGATGTTGAACTATGAGTAATTTGCTATCACTTTAATGGTGATGAGTTATGAGTTTAACGCTAAAGAAACTTTTTTTTTTGGGTTGGATGACTCACAAGGTTTGAGCCCATAACCTCATGTAACATACTTCCTCATTATGAAGGCGATCACCGAATCCCTGTAAACAACGCTAAAGCAACTTTTAAGTATATGAACATAAAACTATAAAATAGTAGACAAATGGATGTGGAATATAATGGCTTTATATGATATGATATGTGGTGCAAACACGAAAAAAAATAATTGAAGTAGATAAATATATCTCGAATGTAACCACCTCATAGGATGAATGAATTGTGTCGTAATATATGGCAGAGTGAATTTTGTTGATATTCATAGGTATTTGTGTAAAATAATTTTGATCAATAAAAATCAATGAACTACGCTGACCATCATGACTTTCAATTACTGATGATAACTTTTTTCATTATCATGTGATCCTCACGTCACGTTTATTTGACGTTTTGCTTTTATCATTTCTTTGTTTTAATTTTAAAACAATGAGATCCATATAATATGTTACCCCAAGTACGAGATGTCATTGGATCCAATTATACGTAGGAATACTGGAATTATATAGGATCTATAACAACACATTTTTATCTTATGTATATTTATATTTCAAATCCAGAATTGAATAATATAATATAAATATTTATATTTTAAAATTATCTAATTTTGGTTTTCTTCCCCATCATAAGTTTAATAACCAGGCAGATAGATTTGAAACAACTAATCCTTGCCTTGTTATTTATTTAATTAACAATATTAGGAGATCCCACGTGAACCAGGTTTGTCCTGTCTATTGCTCTTTCCCTATGCTTTCCTGCAAAGTCGATTAGAGCCCATAGCTACCAAATTCGTCCGTATCCGACCAAAAAAACGGAAATTCGGGAATTCGATTCGTAAATCGAATAATTTGATGAAAGTTGAAAGTTGAAAGTTATGAAAGTTTGCAGTATCTTAGTTTGGATGATAGAAATTTCACAGTTAATTTATCTGTCTCAGAATAATAATCCTTATCTGACAGCTTTTCGTAACTCTGGTTTTTATGTTTTTTTTTGTTATATGATATATTTGATTGGAGTAGTCTACCTAGCCGGTAGAATTGCCCGGAAAGTGCCATCGGTCGGAAAAGAATCCGTCTCTGTGGACAGAGAACGTCGAGGACGTTTTTGGCACCTCGAAGTTTGGATCACGTCGGCAGAACACTTTACGGAAAGTTGGCGACCATCTCCTCCGCGTCCGTTTCACTCCGTTTCCTTCGTCACGTCCATCTAACCTACCACTTTCTGTTCAATGTGCTGTGTTAGTGGTTTTTTGCTCTCTCTTGTTCTGTCAAGTTTTCTTAAACTTTAGTCTGAGAAGATGGCTTAGCATATGTAATTGATTTCCCATGCTTCGTTGGAAGACTCGCATGGTCCACTAATGGCAGAAGCTGGCAGGAGGCTTTCAGTCCCTATAGAGAAGTCGTGGAATCCAAGATTATTAGTGGTCGGGAAACAGGCAGATGCCATACATTGGGCTTCTTGACCTTCAACGATGAGAAATCGATAAAGGATGCCATCAATGCAATGAATGGCAAGATGCTTGACGAGAGGAGCATCACCGTTAACCCGGCCCAGTCCAGTACAGAAGAAAAGGGGCGGTGGCTCCTGTGGGGGCAGCGGTGGTGGTGGCGAAACTTGCTACGGCGGTGGTTCTCATGGTGGTATTTGGAGGAGATATGTAATATGATGTTGTTGTAGGGTTGTCATTTCTCTGTGTCTGACTGCGGTAAAGCTTAAAGAGCAGCACCTATATTGTTGTAAATACCTCTACATGAAGAGTACAGATTTAAAGAAGCTCTGAAATTTTCGTTGACATTGTTGTAAATACCTCTCCATCTGAAACCTCATTTTCGTTGAAGTTGTCTGATGTCATGAGATTTTGAAGATTGTATTTGTATATACGTAACATCTTCACGGTATTTTGTGCGCAAAAAAACATTATAACATTATAAGTAAAAAAAAGTAATGTTTAAAGAAAATCTATTGAAAATTTGCAAAAAAATAAACACAATTAATTACTTTTCCATTAGTGAAAATTACCATGAGAAATCCTGCACTCGTAGAAACCAATTTTTTTTAGAATACTCATAGGAACATTTTGGGATGGATAATGAAAAACCATGACCGCCCTGGGATATCTGAGATTTCAGAATTATCACCACTAGTTTTAAATGGTATGAGTTCGTTCAAAAGTATCACCATTTTTTTCAATTTACCTAAATATGGGATTTTGGTTTATTTGTCATATTAACATCTATAATTAATATCTTCATATATTTTGTAAATTAAAAATATATATTATACATCAACACATTTTTTATTTAATTCTTATTTCCCATTTTATGATATTTATCAATTATTTTTATTATAATATTGATTACCAATTATTTTTTTATAATATTGATGCATTATCATATATTTATATAGTTTTATAATATTGTTCTTTTAATTTAATGTTTATTGTTAATGTGATGTGGATGCTTATATTTATATTTTTAATGTTCTTAATATTTTTTATAAATTTAAGTTAGATTTAGAAATCTAGTTAGGTTCTAATTAAGTTTATAGGTTGTTTTAAGAGTTATATTCATTTTCTATTTCAAAATATATTTTAAATAATTAAAAAAGTACAATCTCACTTTAACAACGTAAAAAACCAAAATATTTCATAATTAATTTAATTTAAATTTAAATCAAATTAATTATCAATTGAAATTATTTAAATAATAATAATAATAATTTTTATTATAATTTATATCTTATTTATAATATATTTATCTTAATTTAAATATGATAAATTAGGATTGATTTCAATTTAACCTTTATTTTATAAATTAAAATAAATATATAATACTATATTAACAAATATAATTTATAAAAATTATATTTATTTTTTCTTTTAAATCATATTAAAAAAATAGTAAACATATAATTGAAAGAGAAACCTATTCCTGAAATTATTTACTTATCTCAATATCATTTTAACATTGTAAAATACAAATACGTTATAATCTATACCATAAGTTATAAACTACCAAATAAATTACAAATATCAAATCAACATATTAGTTTTAATAAAAGAATAAAAAGTAATATGCTCTCATAGGGGTTTTACTTGTGATATTTAAGTTGTTTCTTAGCATTAAATTGTGTGAAACTACATAGTTAAAAGAATCACTTATTGTATAAAGATGAAGAAATAACACAATGAACAATTAAAATAAAATGTGTTCATTATAAACATTTAATCATTAAAAAAGTTCGTATCAATGTGGGCACCAAAAGAGATTGAAAATGGCTATATTTTCATGGGACAAAATATTTTGTTCAAAAAAAGGAGGCCTTAGTCTCCATGATCCAGATATACTTAGTAGATCCTTACATGCTAAAACTTGTTGGAGATGGATCAAAAGCCTAGATAATTTATGGAGCAAAATGTGGAAACTTAAGTATGCCACCAATACCTACCAATCTCACCTCATTAGAATGAATTGCAACATTTTGGGAAATAAAAAAAGGGGAACAATGCATGGGTTTCTCCTACTTGGAAAAAAAAAGTCTCCCACCTAGAATTTATTTTCTCCAACATATTTTTTGTGATACAATTTCTTAATTATCTTTTGATGGACATAAAATTTCTTTTTTTCCTTCTCTTTTTATCCACAATTATTCAAATTCTTCCCCATTGAAGTTTGGCATAATTGGAAAGAGGCCAGAATATGTTTGGAGGAACGATGGATTCTTTCCCATAGGCTAGAAAGTATGATGCTCCTAAAGGGGCCTTGGGGGTACCTTTGTAAGCCTATATATCATTTGATAAGGCATTATGCCAAATTTCAATTCCTCTCTAGATCCAAGGAAGTTTAGTTTCAAAATGCATATCAAATTTTTATTAGTGAAGTTACTTGGAATTTTTTTATCTATGTGAGATCACTTGGGAATATGGATATGTCAAACTCATAAACACATAAAATATTAAATATATATTTAATGCTAAGAAACAACTTAAACATCACGACTAAAACCCATATGAGAGCATATTACTTTTTATTCTTTTATTAAAAATAAAGCATTATGATTTGATATTTTTAATTTATTTGGTAGTTTATAACATATTGTATGGATTATAATGCATTTGTATTTTACAATGTTAAAATGATAATAAAATAAGTAAATAATTTCAAGAATGGGTTTTTCTTTCAATTATATGTTTGCTAATATTTTAATATGATTTAAAAGAAATTTTTAAATATATATTTTTATGAATTATATTTGTTAATATATTATTATATATCTATTTTAATTTATAACATAAAGATTAAATTGAAATCAATGATAATTTATATATCTAATTCAAATAAATATATTATAAATAAGATGTAAATTATATTAAAGAATAAATTTATTATTATTATTTAAATTAGTTTCAATTGATAATTAAATTTAAATCAATTTAATTATCAAATATTTTAGTTTTTAAAGTTGTTTCAATGAAATGGCATTTTTTAATTATTTAAAATATATTTTTAAATGGAAAATGAATATAATTCTTGAAAAAACATGCAAATCTAATTAAAACTTAACTAGAACTTTAAATCTAACTCAAATTATAAGACTTGAATTTATAAAAATATTAAGAACATAAAAAAATATAAATATCCACAACACAATCACATTAATAAAAAACATTAAATCAAAAGAACTAATATTACAAAACTATATAAATATATGATAAATTATAATGCGTCAATATTATAATAAAATAATTGGTAAATATTTTAAAAAAAAAACATACAAATTGAATAAAAAATGTATCTTGTACAATATATTTTTAATTTATAAAATATATGAAGACATTAATTATGGATACTCATATCACAAATACATAAGTAAATCAGAATTCATAAAGCGCTCATACCATTTTCAAAAAATGATGATAATTCTGAACACACTCATTCCATTTAAAAATAATGGTGATAATTCTGAAATTTCAGATATCTCTCTCCAAAATATGTAAACTTGATAATTTCATGTTTCTTCATTATCCATCCCAAAATGTTCTCTTGTGTATTGATGTTGCCATAGCAGCAAAAACGCACATCTACACTTAAAAAAATGTGTTTCCAAATTAAACATCTCAAATAGACCTCAGATAGAGGTAACCTCGGTATCGAAAGTTGCTCCCATTTTCATAGCCTATGGTTATCCACCATAATAAAATACCCATCTTGACATTTTATATTCCCAACTTTGACTTCGGTTCAAAACCCAAATAATAAAACTTTATAGGTGGAAACATTATTCTTTCTTCAATCCAAGGTTTAAAACTTTATTAAACCTTCTCCATCGGAACCTTTCACAATCTTTAATTAAATTACTAACCGGAAGTCCTTTGTTATTCTTTTGGAAACTTTACCGAAAACATTGGTTTAATCTCCCTTTATTCCGCTTATTTCTATTATAATAGTTTTATAATAGAATTAAACATAAATCTTTAAAACTTACCATTCGGCACCCACAACACATTTACCAATGCTTCACTTAACTTCAATCTCCACCCTTGATCTTTGTCTGATCCAACGACTGTCGACAATACTGCGGCTTACAAAACATACCGTTGATCATATACGGGCCCCACAGCATAACATGTCATTATTTTTTAGAAATACGACTTTGGTTAAAACTCCAAAGCACTAAAATTATATCCATCCTTCATTCTCTTCCATCATATTGATTTTGTTTTTGATCGGATAATGTTCGCACTCCAACCCTCTGCAACTTACGCGAACGTTTACCACGCGATAAAAGTGGTTTGAGGGTGCGACGTGTCGACTCCTCAACTGTATCGCATTCCTTTGAAGATTTACCACTCAAGGCACAAAAGCTATGCGATAACTCTTTTAGTGGTTTTCAAAACCACTTCACGGTTCCACCTTGACTCACGGTTCCAAAACGCGTAATCCTGGAACCAACACATGAATGAACCCCTCTGCACATCTATACACAGATTTTATCAAGCCTTTACTTTATGATCGTTGATGTGGTTAAGCAAAATTCACAAGAAATGGGTTATCCACAGATTTGTATACAATAGTTTGGTCATCCTTTATCACTTACAATCAATCAACAAGGGACAACAATAACCCATATTCCAGCCATTATCAAACAAAACAATTGCACAGAATATTCCAAATATTTCTTAGATTCATAGTAAATAAACCATAAGGTCATACAAATACACAAATTGTACAATTCCACACTATTTTTGGTATTTTCCATAAAATATTTACAAGCGAAAATACATTCAGTTTAACTACTATCAAGACCTCCTCTATGAGACCTAGCTACTGGTTTTGGACCATCAGCTCTGCCTCTATATAACCTCTCGCTTTCTCTAAACCCTAACTCTTACACTCTTCTACCACTCTCTTTCTTCCATCACACTCTTCATCTTCTCATATATCTCTCTGTTGGTTTTTTTTAATGCTTCAAAAGCTCACAATTTATAAAAGAAAAGGATTCATGAAACAATTTAGTTCAAATCCAAAAATCTCTCACTCTCTCTTAAATTATCTCTTCAGCTCCTTTCTTTATTCAACAGAATCCTAGATTAGATTTTTTTAAATCCCTCAAAGCCTCACTATTCTTAGGATTCCTTACTCATCCCTAAGATTTTACAACTCACGAGATATTCTCCATAAATCAATTTACAATTAAATTTCCTCAAACTCAACTAAACTTTAGGAAATAAAATAAAATGATTAAGGGAACCCACTCCCTTTAGTAAATAAGAAATAAGACTCATGGGTCTTATAAGTTTTGAAGAATGCCCCTGCATCAAGTATTCTAACTTACATTTTTTTTCCTTTTAAAAAATGTGTGGTTTGTGTGAAAAATGTGGTTTGTGTGAGTTTTTAATGCAGGATTTTTCACTAAAATGATAAAGTAATTAATTGTGTTTATTTTTTTAATTTTTTAATAAGTTTTTTTGAGCATCACAATTTTTTTAGTGAGCTTCTATCCCTGTAGAGGTATTTACAACAATGTCAACAAAAACATGGTTTCAGTTCTTTAAATCTTTTATCCAAATAGTCTTGAGGTATTTACAACCATAAAAGTGTTTTTTGTACAACTTTTTAAGCTTTACCTTAATCCGACTATGATTTAATGTAGAAATAGAAAAATGAAAATCGTAGAACAACACCATATTACATATCTCCTCTAGAAACCACCATCAGAATCACTGTCGTAGAAACATCTGCCACCATAACCACCACCATCGCTGCCCCCATAGGAGCAGTCGCCCCCATTTCTTTTGTACTAGGCTGGGTTCATAGTGATGCTCCTCTCGCCAAGCATCTTGCCATTCATTAAATCAATGGCATCCCTTATTGATTTCTCATCGTTGAAGGTCACGGCCTCTGCCGGTTTCTCGATCACTAATAATCTTGGACTCCACAACTTCTCTATAGGGACTGAAAGCCTCCCACAGGCTTCTGCCATTAGTAGACCATGTGAGTCCTCCAACCAAGCATTGGAAATCAACATCTGCTAAGCCATCTTCTCAGATTGAAGTTTAAGAAAACTTGACAGAACAAGAGAGCAAAAAAACCACTAACGCAGCACACTGAAAGAGAGTGGTCTGTTAGGGCTTCATTGATATTCCATCCTGAATCCCGACACATTTAAGATTTAAAATTTGAATTTTCGTTTCCCTCTCAATCCCACGAGCTTTTTGTAAATGGAGGTGACTAAGGAAATAGAGTGATAAAGAACGAAGTGAAACGGACCCAGAGGAGATGGTCACCAACTTGCCTGAAAGCGTTCTGCCGACGTGATCCAAACTTCGAGGTGGCAAAAAAGTGCTCGACGTTCTCCGTCAATGGAGACAGATTCTTTTCCGATCGATGGCACTTGCCGGGAAATTCTACCGGCTAGGTAGACTACTCCGTTCCAACACCTTTGTTGTGATATCATTGATATATATATTGTTTATTTACCTAATTACGTATATTATCATTAGTGTTTTTTTCTTTCTGAAAAAAAAGTGCAGTGAAATTGCAGTAAGAAATGGAAAGAATGTTGGATCTAGGAAATGGAAACTATTTGAGTTGAGAAAATTTCCAGATTTCTAATTCAATGTTGCCTCAAAGATTTTAAAATAAACTGAGATAATCAGGAAAAATGAATTTTAACAAAATTTTGAAATAACTTTTATAATAATTGATTGATTTTTTAAATATAATATATTTATATTAAAAATTTCAGTTAAATCTTGAAGTAAATTTTGTAATAATTAATTGAATTTTTAGATATAATATATTTATATTAAGAGGAATTTTATAAAATTAAGATTTGAATATTTAATTTTTAAATATGTGTTAATTATAAAAGAGTTTTGATGAAATTTGAAATTAAGGAGGAGGAGTGGGTTGGATTTTTGAATATATAATTTTTAAATAAATATTAATAATAAAAAAAAAATAGATAAGATTTTAAAGTAGGAGAGAAGTTTTGAATTTTGAAACGAAAAAAGATTTTAGAGATAAGAAAAGTGTAGATGTAGTTTTGGTAAAGTAAATTGTAGTTTAAAAAATGTTTATATTAATTACAATTATTAAAAAATATTTAAATTTCAAAATGAATAGAAAGAAAATGTTAAAATATTGTTGTTACACGACAAAGAGTATATATATTTAATTGTTAAAGATATATACTCTCAAATTTTATCCGAATTGAAATTTTTTTTATCTAAATTTTTATCCTATCGTATCAAATTCAAATCTAAATCCAAATTTGAAGTTGATAACTATATTAATAGACAAAGAAAAGAGACTTGATTAATCAATATAATGTATCACTTTCTCTATTGTTTATTTCCATCTCTTTTTAGTTAAATCAAAGTATTTTTAGTAAAGTATTTTAGCTCGCATGCCAGGAGTTTGGGTCGCTCCAGCGAAGGTAATAAATATAACGGCAGGTAGAAAACATGGTAGTGAACCACTGTAACATATGACTCAACCTACTTATTTACGCAACGGTAAATAAAACTTACGTTAATTTAGAAAATCAAGAATCGGTTAAAAATGAACGAATTCTTGAATCAGTTAATGTAAAACGAATTTCTGAAGAGATATTATTTATCTACGGGAGTATTTCTCTCTCAAGTCAGGGGTGCAGCGTGGAGGACTGTCAAATGAATAATGGTGATGCGTATTAAAGGGCAGCAAGCCTGTCAAATGGGAGGGGGTTCGATTCTTTGCTGGAAACTGTGGATTTAAAGAATGGTAACACCCTTGTTCATTCTTACTTTTCTCTGCTGCTTTGCAGTTCGTGGAGCTGCTGGTAAACCCTTTTCATGCTAGCCTTATTGCCCTCTGTCTGCGGCATGGCATCTGCAGACATAAAGCCCTTCGGTGGTTGCAATACGAGTGTTAGATCCACTCATTACAGTTCAATAGTTTAAGGATATCGATCTCGTCGTTTGATAAAGTTTGATGGCCAGTGTATCCATTCGAATGAATGATTGGTATGAATGAATGCGCTAGAACGAGGAGGGAGTATGGTGACTTCATTTCATTGAAGTCGTTCAACCTTAACGATTTTGCCTGCAAGTCACCGACTATACTAGGCCCAAGAGGCGTGCAGAATGTTGAACTTAAAGTGGCAACAGTCGAGAGTTGGGTACGTAAAAGACTGTTTGCTTTTCTTTTTATTTATTGCAATATGAGAGTAATAATGTAAAAGACTATTTGCTTTTCTTTTTACTGTAATTATTGCAATATGAGTGATAATGAGGCCTACATTCTTGCTAAATAAGGTCATTTATCTCTTTCCTTTAGAAAAGAATGTGATTACATTCATTTTATTTTATAAGAGTCAAGATAAGTAATCTTTGCTAATTTTTATTGTATAATCTTTTGTTGTGAGAAGAAAGATATGAATAAATATTATATATATATATATATATAGTTTTCTGCAAAAAGATTATATACATATGACTGCCAAGATAGGTGATTTGGCTTGCTTTCTTTATTAGATAGTCTTTATCTTGGTGAGTTAAAAGATAAAATAAAGAAAATATTATATATATATGACTGCCAAGATAATAATTTTGGCTAGATCTATTTATCATATAATCTCTTTCTTCGTGAATTGAAAAATGTATAGTTCACTTGTGAGTTGAAATATATAGTTCACTTAATTTACAATTTATTTTCATATCAAGATGGGTAAATATATGAGAAAATAATTCAAGGAAATAAGTTGAGATTTTCCTTCTTAAGGTGAAAATATGTTTGGTGGACATATTGAGATTAAGGCTTTGGTAACCTTATATTGAGACGTTTGAAATGCATGCATATCTAAAATAGGCATGTGTCTATTATGTATATTTATTTCATGCATGTTTGGATAAATATGCATGTTTTCATATTCTCTATACAATGTATTTAATGCGTATAGATAGGAAAATCATATGCATATATTTTAAATATGTGAGATACGAATAAGATTTATCAACTAATATGTTTACATGCTCACTAACATTGAGATTTTCTTTGGGAAAACTCGAAGCACTCCTTTAGGGAGAGTCTTTTGGGATCAGTATGCATTCGCCTGCATGAAAGAGACAAATGTTATGTTAACTTGAATTCCATGCACTAAAGGTAATAGCTTAAGGGTTAGCTATTTTTATTAAATGTATGTAAGTCACATGCATAAATATATTAGCTTATGTATCAGTTTATTTTAAAGAAAAACTTGGGAGATGTCGCCATTGCCTTGCAGGAATGTGTGCTTATGCGACGTAAGCATTAGTTATTGTGATGACCTATAACCAGCACATATGAGGTATGTGTTATTAAAGAGAGAATGACAAGGTACTTTACTTGTCATTATTATACATGAGTAGATGGAGAAACTACTATAGTGATTGATTAATACTTTATGAATCTTGACATCATTTTATGTTGAAGGCATCATAGCAGGGAATGATGGTGACATGTACAAAGGAATATTATGCTTGTCATGTACAAAGGAAAATTATGCTTGTTCTGGTGGCAAGTAAATGATTAATGTTCATGCAGATGAGTGCGAGTTGCAGGAAGGTCCAATGTACGATGGTCCATCGTAGGTACATCCATTCCACCAAGATGTGAAGATGTGAAGATATGAAGACCAGAGGGTAAATGGTATCATCTTTATTGAATGGTTGAAAGCTAGATATTTTATATTTCCTTGTAATATTATATAAATGATGGTTAAAGGATGGTCTCCCTTATAAGCCATTGAGTGATGGGCTGAACACCCTCATGAGTGTTTAATAATAAAATTAAACGTTTGTTGGTTTTCACCCTACAGGGTTTCCAGGGTATATTGGTGTTCAATGGTGTGATTGATTATTGTGTCCAGATGATGAGGTTGATTCCTTTCTTGTTATGATGTTCATAATGGCAATTATGTGATGACTATATGAGTAATGAGATGAATGGATGGTTACATCATATAGTATTAAGTTAATATACTGTAATGGAGGTTGTTAATGGTTAAGGAGTTTACTATTCTTATTTATAAAAAATTACACTGTGAATTGTTAAACATTCTAGGTAATGATGAGTAACTTGTATAAAAAAAAATTTAACTTCTTACATTTCCCTGTGAATTTAATGGTGTATGTTACAACTGCCCTCCTTTGGCATTAGTCAGTCTCTTCGAGGGATTCCTACGTCGTGGGCTTGGAATGAACTTCAACAACAAATTAATGGCAATCCTCACGAACAACTCTCTACCAGGTCGATAGCCATTGCAGCTTCTACTCTAAAAACAGACCTTATATAACCATGAACTTATGAACATGTTACTTGCTATCCTTCTAACCCATTGTCATAGACTTATATATACTCCCCTCTCCCTTTATATTTAGAATGTCGCTATTTTAGAGGAACCTCAAACACTTTTTCCTAATCTAATTGACTTGAACAAATCTAAGTCTTTAGTGCATTTGCAACAAGATTTTTTATATTATGGAAAATTGATCTAAACCTAAAGGTTTGAGTAATTTGAACGTAAAAGATTGATGTTCGATCAACTTTATCAATATCCTTCTGCAAAATCAATTTTGATAGACTTTGATTCAAAGCCCATTTGCCCGAGAAGAGGTCAAGCAACAAACTTAAAATTTGTGTATGGAATATTCAAAAAGATATTGACACATAAAATCCAAAAATGTTATAGGGTGTGAATAGATATCAAAATATTAATTTAGGGAATAAATGTAATAATTTTTATATAAATAATTTTAATGAATGTTTAAGAATGAATTCTTGCTATATTTAAAAGAGATAGTGTGTTGATAAAATTTCATGTGATTTTATAAAATTTACTTGGATATTTATCAATTGTAAAAAGTTTGTAATATTTATCTGATTTTTTGTCATATTTTTTTATTTATTTCTATAAATTTTCTATTTGCTTTTAAATGTGTCTTTAATACTTTTTTTGTCTTTACTATGTTTCTATTCATCAACAACAATATATTCTATATGAGCTCAACATATCACTTATTGGAATTGAATCTAGATGGAGAAGATAGCAATCATTCCTCTCAACCATTTGTGATAAACTTAATAAATACTCTTCTTAGATATTTATTTTGGGAATCTTATTACATGCATTTTTTTTTATCTTTTATCTTGTACTTTACATGTCAACTTCCTTATTTTTTGTGTAAGAAATTCTTTCGGTGAAAATCACATGTAGGGAATTTTTGCTGACGCTTTTCGAACCAGCTAGTGTGGCTCATCCTTATTTTTCTTTAGATAATCTTTTTGTAGCCTTTATTCCTCATTCCTCATTTGGAAGTTAGTGGGTGGTTTACTAATAAATTCTTTCTTTCTTGAACAATTTTATGCTAGTTAATGCTTAGAGATTACTTAACCTTGTGATAAATTTCTTGCATTTTTAATTTTCTCTTATTAATACTCTATTGTGTTCCATTGTTATTTAATAATTTTAAAATTTCTTAATCACTTTTAAAACTTTTCATATTCAATCTACTTGAATTTCCTTTCGTTTTTTGAGCTTTTAATTTTGTAGATTGGTTTCTTTTAAGCTTTTGTTTTTTTTTTAATAAGTAATATCCCCTTTTCATATCATATTTCTTAATTTGTCTTTCTTTTCATAACATAAATCTTTCAACATATTTTTTAGCTACATTTTTATTTTAAATATTTTTGTACCTTTAAAAGTTATTTATTTTAACAATATATTTGAGAATACATTTTTAAATATTTTTAAAATTTGTTTCTTTTCAAACCATTTTACTATTGAAATTTAACTCATATATAGATATAATATTTATTTATTTTTATTTTCTCTAATAATTTGTTATTACTCATTTAAAAAATGCATTTTTCATTTTTATAAAATTAAACATGAATTCTAATTTTAATAAAGTACATTATATTTGGTTGAAAATTTTAACTTATATTTTAATAATTTTAAACTTTTTAATTTTTTAAAAATAATTTTTAAAATTTAAATACAACTCTCATTAAAAATTATAAACATTAGTGGAACCGATGTATTGGAATTTCATCGAAATTTGACATTTCAACTGCTTAGACTTGCACCTGGTCAAATAATACTTTCGATTTTAGAGTCGTGATTACTATGCTGAGGGATGGTTGATTGATGCTGCTAAGTGATTTCTGTTGCTAAGCCATTTCTGTTGACTGCTGATAGGCTAATAATAATGGGTTTTAAGAAATTACCTTAATAAAAAAAATCGATATTTTTATGAGGCGGTTTTACTATTAAAGTTCTAAATTGTGAGTGGAACTCTGATATGTAAAATTATACATTGTAAAGTAATTTTTTTTAATGGGCATTCAACAAATTTGAAGATATTTGTTCCCAATTCTCTGAAATTTAGATTGATAAAGATCCAAAATGTCCATATTTTCTAAAATTTTGATGAGAACGTTTTTCCTTAATTACACGTCGCTCTCAATTTAAAAAAGCAAAAGATCATGGCATGAAGATCCACGATACACACTTTATTTTGCCAATATATTTAATTAAATAACAAAAAAAGCTTAAATTAATTCAATTGGAAGACACACTTTAATAGTCGATATCTTTAAATAAGAAAAAGAAAACATTCCTCGCTTCTAAAATGAATATCTCTCGTTTTAGCGGTTCTAAAATTATAGTTAGATGTGAAACCAATCTCTGATTTTAAATCACATTAACCGACGGAATCTGAAAAATCAGTGGACAACCAAACCCCAAACTCTCAGAAGATTCTGTTACCCTTTGGAAGTCCAAAAGTGCCAAAAAATCGAATCATTGAACTGCTAATGTACAATATAGCCAACTGTTCCCTGCAACGGAAAACATGACTTTAATGAAAATTTACATCATCATTCTCTCCATCTTCCTGAGATTCGAATACGCTATCACATTCTTGCGATCTGTAAGGGCGGACTGCTTTTGCTTAAAAAGTAAGCAGATGCATGGAATTTAATATTTAATATTACAAGGCAAGGCAGGCCGCTAGCTGAGAGGGATTCACTATACCGGGGAGATGGACGTCGCCCTTTTTTAGAAAATCCGTGATCGTATGATACACTCTCTCTTTCTCTCTTCTGCTCTCATCTCCGTCCTTCATCGAGACAGCCGGACTTTGGCTAAGATTTATCGTCACTTTCATGCCAATTGGCTTTCGAATCCTGCGGTGGCCACGGTCTTCCCAGCAATGTTCCCCGGGTGAGATATTCGTTACACATAAAGCAGGCCAATCGCCAATTCACCACCTTCTTTTCGTTTGCCGACGGCCGGGGCGGCAAACTGGGGCCTCTGCCTGAGGTTTTATAAAGGTCATAAATTGGTCTCGGGGTCGAATCCCGGCTGAGGCGGCAAACTGGAGCCTTTGGGGGAGGTTTCATAAAGGCCATTGGTCCGGGGATCGAATGCCGGCCGAGGCCATTGGCCTCTGGATCCTTCTCCTCCTCCATTGTGTTGCGGCATTTTGTGCAGAGAGGAGGATGTGGAGTTGGAGATTTTGCCGCTGCTCTCCTCATTGTTGTTGTCTGTTATTTCCCTTTCGATCCTCATCTTCGTTCTTCTTCCCTCATCCGCGCGCCTTGTCAGCTTGAAATCGGACCCGTGCTGTTGCTGCTGCCGATTTTTGTTTTTGTCCATAGACGCGTTCCCAAGGAAATCTTCAAACCAGGGTTAGCATTACACCTCAAACAAGTGTTGGGGTTTCAGAGTGGCAAAGGGATTCGAACGGCCAACGTGAGGATGCATTGAGCAAATGATGTGTTGATCTAATTCCGTAAGTCTCAGGCGAAGGGAACACACACCACTAATCGCTTGCTACAGACTACATGCGGCTGTGCCTCCAATTTTCCGCCCTTGAATGCAGGAATGTATAGATACAAATGCAGGGAAGCAAAGCGATCAGTCGTCTTTCTTGTGGGGTAGAGCTGTCCACCAAAACACTGGAATAAAGTCTTTCCATTGATTGGGACACAATGGCGAGCCTTATATCCCAGTCTATCGGCCTATAAATGCACCGAGAGACGAAATGGCTTAAAGCAATAAATGATCTTATAGTGGCCATTTCGTTTCTCGGTGCATTTATGGGCCGATAAACTAGGATATAAGGCTCGCTGGACACAATGGGCTTGCGTCTCTCTATTAATTATGTCGAAAGGCGTTTTCTTTGCTGACTTTGGGTGAGAAACACTTTTCACTCCATTCAACGGAAGCATTTGTTATCGCCCTTTCAGTGAATAAAATTTTGACATGTGGCATTTCCTCCAACAAATGAAAATTTTCCATTTGGATTTGGCCCCTCGAGTGACAATTTTCTAGACTTAACACGTGGATAGTTTCTTTACCAGCTCTTGCATGACACTTCTGCAAAGCCTTTGACCGTACTCATTTTTCCATACCAGGCCCTTGACAGTATCCATTTTTCCATATCGTGAGACTTCAACACAGTCCGATGAACGAGAGATTTTGCCATGCTAATAACTACTGGGAGACTTCAACAGAGTTTGAGGAGGGAGAGTTAAAGATAATGTACTACTTCCATACGAAATTGCTCTATCACCATGCCTTTTCATGGCTCCCCTCTCCCGCTGTTGTACCCTTCTCCTTCTGCCTCGACAATCTAACCCCTTCGGCCATACTCCCCATTCATTTGCATTCACCTTCTCTACAGCCCGTCACTTCGTTCCCCTGCTCATATATTTCGACGACCCTCTCCTGCCTTCCTTTTGTTTCAGGACTTGGCAATCAGACTTGCACTCTCCACGACTTGCCTACTTCCACCTTGCAGCCTCAACGACTTGCCAACTTCCAGCTTGAAGGACTTACAATTACTTTGTTGAGTGAAAATTATGAGTAAGCTGCGACTTCTCTTCCTCTACTAGCAGCTATTTACAGTGTTGGGACTTCTCTTCCTCTGCTTCGCAAATTTGACTTAATTCTTCAGCTGAAGAAATGAAGAAAACTGTTTTATTGCCGATCACATAAGATTTTCTATTATGCTTCTGACAAATCCTTCTAAAAGTATGTTACTCATTTTCAGTGGTGTCACTTGTGTATAAGCATTAGCCAGTTTGTTCATTCGCCAAAACTTCATTGAATCAAAATAGCACCTTCTTTTAACAAGATGCCAGCATATTCATGGAGACATCGTTAACTTGCAATGCTCTTTCTTCACTTTTCACTGGTGCTGTTGACCTGCAACCAACCCTCTAGGTTGTTGCACTTGAACAGATAAGTTCTGCTCGGAGTGCGATGCCTTGCTATCACGTCTCCCTTTCCGATGGTGCTGACAAACATACCATTCTTCTCCCTTCTTCACATACTGCCCTTGCACAAAACGAGGATTTGCAAATAGGCTCCATTGTTCTCCTCAAAAGAAGCTCGTGCACATATGCGCATCAATCCATGTGTGTTTCGTACAGACCACCCCCCCCCCTTTTATGATTCTCCTCTTATGTCCCTTTTTATTTCTTCTTCTCATTCCTAACGTTTTGCTTTCCCTCTTCGCTGATACAATGCTCCTTCTTACAGGTCGCTTTGTGTCCTGGAACTCCAAATAGTCCAGCGTGTTGCACCATTGGTTGGCGACCCATCCCCTCTTATTCTCTCCGATGAATAGATGCTCCAAGCCACCTCGTCCTCCTCTTCTTCCTCTCCCTTTTCATCGCCACCCTCCCTTGAAAATCAGACGTTGTCCTGCCAAGACTCCACCCCAACATCTGCAACTGCTCTCCCTTTTAAAGCACTCTCCCCTACCCGAAAATCTTGGCCTGTCCAGGGCAGAGTGCTTTCAAAAACACCCCTTCGTGAATATAGCAATGCACATGGCGCTGGAAAATCGTTAGGGTTTAACCTTATCAACCGCGATGGTGATCAAATCCACGTTTCTGACTTCAATGACTTGGCAGAAATCCTACATGCTCTCATTCAAGTTGGCCACATCTACAATGTTGCAAATGGCACTGCAAAGGTTCCCAATCCTTCCTATAACCATTTAAGACGCCCGTTCGAAATCCTCCTCTTCTCTTCATCAATAGTGACTCAACTCTTAGATGATGACCTTACAATACCTTCTGATACCTTTCATTTCATGCCGATAAGTTCCCTCAAACTTTCTCCTCCTAACTCAATTGTTGATGTCATAAGTATTTTCGACTCGCTCTCTCCTACCTCTTTTTTTCGTAGACACGATGGCTCTGAAACTCCAAAAAAAATATATCTCTTCGCGATATGTTTGGGAGCAGCATCGATGTCACCTTGCGGGGCTAACACTGCCATGTTGAAGGCCGCGAACTCTTCGAATTTCGCATGGCTCGTGCCGTTTCTGTACTTGCAATCAGGGGGGGGAGAATCGTCGAGTTCAATGGCCAAAATATCGGCACAATCCCTTCCACTTCCCTACTTATAAATCCATATATCGCTGAAACGCAGCAATTCAAACAATGGTTTGATGAAGAATGCATAAAATCTTCCTCGCCCTCGCTCAACTGAAAATACACCGGCATCAACAAGAGGCCCCTCAATACAAAAACAATTGCTGACATTCTCTCAATGCCACACAGCGAAAAAACTCCATGGATTTCAGTCCGTGCTACTGTTACCTCAATTAAGATGGATGATTTCTACTTCCTTGCATGCTCGCTTACCATTGATGGGATGCAATGCATGAAAAAGGCTTTACGACAACATGAAAACACCTGGCGATGTTCAAAATGTGAAGGGTCCTTCATCGAATGCGACTACCACTACATCCTCCGGCTCCAATTGCACGACCACACTGGCCACCTTGAAAACGTGATCGCTTTCAACGAAGCCACAACTGCACTTCTGGGCATCTCTACAAAGGACCTTTGCCTCCTCTCAACCGATCGTGGATTTGTCCTGGATATATATAGCAAAATCAAAGGACGACAATTCCTCTTCAAACTATCTTTGAACACAGACACCTTCAACGGTGTTGAATGGCTACGCCCAACTCTTATGCACACAAAATAAATCCCTTACGTCGATGCGTCGATTGTCCTCCTACAAGTCTTGCAGCCCGCTCATACTCCCCTTTGCACCCCCCCCCCCTCGCCCCCCGCCCAACACAGTGTATCGTCGGATTTAGCCGTGCATTTCCGCTTCTCGCCCGTTTGTCCCCATCCCCTCGTTCCATACATCCCTTCCCCCTAACACCTTTATGCTGAAATGGCCATCCCCACTAGCCCCCCCCTCCCCACACACATCCTCCATTGCTTCCCATCGTTCCCCCAGCACTCTTCTTGAACCTCACTTTCCATTCATCGTCGATTGAGCATACAAATTTTGTAATCGTTAACGGTTGATATCTACTGCAGGGGCACAATACCGATGAACGAGCCGTACCCCGAGGTCCCTTCGCAGTGACGTAAGCAAGTCGTCAAGTCAGCTCAGCGACAACTCATCCGCCGTGTCGCAAGCTCAATGCTTTAGCGCTTCGCAAGTTAATGTTTTTAAGTTGCGATACGATTGTGCCATCGCACATTGCAATCACAAGTTTTTAAGTTTTCCAATATCGTGCCTAGTTAAAATTTAAAATCGTTGAAATGCGATTTGCGATGAGGGCGCAGATGCGATATGGTTTCGCAGCCGAAACCTATAAAATTTCAAGTCCGGATTTTTTGTGTTCTGTACGCAGTTTCCTGTAGAAACATAAGAATATAGTGGAAGGACAATTTGGTTGTTATATGTTCGTTCCTGCATTTAATTTCATTACATCTTCAGGCTCTGCAATTTTGTATTAAAAGTATGTAATTTCATATGTTTATTTGATATGAATGAAAAGAAGAATTCAATTCCTCTCCTGTGTTCTCGCTCTCTCTCTGTCTGTAATTTTTATTTCTGCAATATTACATTGTCTGTATTGTAAGGGAGAAACACATCCCTCTGTTATTTATTTTCATTTTTCAACATCATACACTCGTTTTCTTTGTTGGAAATAACTCCCAACCACCGCCATGAATTTACAGGCAACAACCCACACTTTGAATTGATTTTTTTGTTGCAGGAAGGACGATTCCAACATCCAAATCCAAAGTTTTACTCTTTGCTTTACACAATTTTCGAGAATGTTCAGATCAGAGTACTCGATCCATTCTTTGTGTTAATTTCTTCACCCACCACATCACTTACCATTTGTCTGGAATTCTCAACCCTTACATTTTAATGCATTACCGCAATGTTATTTCCTTGCTGATGCAATTTGGTGGGACCCGCAACCCATATCCAAAATCCATACAAACTTTATATTTCTGCCTTACCTTATGCTTTTGTCATTTCTTACTTACAGTTGTTTATCGCACCAAAGCCCGCACATTGCACATCTTAACTGTTTCCCGTTATGCTCCTCGCTAAACCTTGCGATGTTGCGATGCGATATCGCATCACGCATTGCAATCACAATGTTTTATGGTTTCTAGTTAATCGCCCGCAAGCTATGTTATGTAAGTCGCGATGCGATAGTGCCAGTGCACATCGCAATCTCAACACTTTATGTTTTCCGTTAAAGTCCCGCAAGCTATGTTATATGCATTGCGATGTGATAATGCTTGTACGGGAAACAATACATCTTATTTTATCAACTTTAACTTGCTATAAAGTAATGTATATAGAAAAAATTTCCATGCTTCCATGCACAATCAGGCTACCATGTTGTCACTTGTTCCTTCGCTTCTTTCCAAATGGGTTTTCAGCTATATTCAACAATATTTTTTTTCATGCTTCTTAATGTAAAAAAACAAAAACAAAAAACAAAAAATTATATAGTACAAGTCCTTCTTCATACCCTTCCTCCTTGTTTCTTTTCCAGATGCCTTTTCACTCTTTAACCTTTTCTTGAAATGTGTTGGTTGAAAACAATAATACGAATCTATGTTGCATTCAAACATGTCAGGTTACATGCTACGTTGTTATGAATAATTTCCCGAAGTCCATACCATTTTTTTGAATTTGTTTCATAACCTGTAAATGAAAACACAATATATTTAATTTCCACTATATTTTATTGTGCTCTTCTATAGGTTTCATTATTTTTAAATGCAACAAAGTTCCAAGAAATTGTAATAGAACAACCATGTCACATGAAGACATTTTCAGTTTTATGCTTTTTCTAACAAGGTCTGAATGTTATATAACATATCTTTACATATCTACCTTAGCTTCAACTCATCCACGTGGTAGACAGACTCACCACAAGGGCTGCCTGTTCATCTCACACAGTGATTAAGATTTTTTTATTCGATTAAGTGGACTTATGTAAGAGAATATGTTTATTAAATATTCAGATTGAATTATTCAATGAAACATAGCTAGAAAACCTTTAAACAAAGTCTAAAATTCCAACAAAATACATTTAACATTATCAAGATGCTGACAATTTATAAATTAAAGGGGCTTACATCAACAAACTGTTAAGTAAATCATTCTTCCTTTTTATAACAACTTCAGTAGGAATTATAAGATTACTAAAACACAGTTAATCTTACCTAAATATCATGATAAAAATTAAACATATGAAGTGACAAAATGGATGAAAACTGGAAAAACTCACAGAGAACACAAAGTTGTATCAAATAGGTTCAGAATCCTTCTTGTATTATTGTTGATCAAAAGACTTGTACAATTTTTGTTTACAAAAATTGTCTCATCCAAGGCTACAACCCTTAATAACTCGAACTGAGAGTTAATTATACTAATTAATAGAGTTTACAAATATCTTAACTGATTTACAATAATAGGATAAGAAGAATTAAAGAAGGAGACAAATAGATGGAGTGTCTCTATTTTTTTGGAGGTTGTTGATGATTCGGCCCCTTTTGGTGAAAACTATTGCTGACAAGACCCCTTTTGATGGGAGGTGTTGCTGACTGGATCCTCAAAATTCTGATGTGTTGGCAAGCTGCAAAATTAATCTTTTACTTGATGGTTTCACATAATTTATCCCACGGATCTTAACTTGGGATTTCTACATTCATCATTTTCCTGAAGATTTCGTCTACTTCAATATATCTGTCAAAAGTTGGTCCTTGAATGAATAGATGTTTGATTTGATGTTGAATGATCAAATCAAACTGCAGAGCTTCAAGAAAATCTTCCCCTGTAATCTCACCTTTGATATCTGCAAACTTTGACTTGTCTATTGCAATGGTGTATAACTTTCTGTAGTAATATTCTAAATTCACCAACTTATCATATATTCCTACTAGAACATACAGTCCTTTATGATTTAAAACATTAAATTTAGTATGAAACCTTTGAACAATAAAATTTAAAGCTTCACACTTGGTTTGCAACTGGTTGATCAAATTTATTTTCTGCAAAACCTTCTTTATCTCCAAAATTGTTGCATTCATGTCTGAGATATGGATTGCCTCCAACTCCTCCATATTCTTTGAATTAAGAACCCCGATGATGTTAGAAGCTTCAGTTCGCTTGTCTATAAGTTGATCCTTTTTCTCTTGAATTTATGTTCTGCATTTGTTGATGAGTTCCTGCTGCTCGAAGATGATCTCTATAGATGGCCATATTTCATAAATTGACTTGTTGATGTCTTCCCAGATGACCTGCTTGGCTTCTCCAAGGGTTGCTGCCATAAAAGATTCACTTTCCAGTCCTTTGATTTTAAGTCCTAGCTGATGAGTTTTTTGCATCTCTTGTACATATAATGTATCATTTTCAATCTTCTTAGACTCAAGGACTTGAAATCTTTGCTGTAATTTCTCATGTGCTTGCTTCTAAATGGCCAAATCTTGTGCCAATTTTGCTGCATCAGTTGTAGACAAAGTTGTTGAGAGTTCTGTACCTGCAGAAAATTTTTGAATTGCTAAAGTAGGATCAGTATTCACTTGGAGTGTTGCTTTTACTTTCGTCAATTCTTCAATTTGTTCTTCCATCTTTCTATCTGCAGATTTTAATCAATGATCAACTTAAGAATTTCATATTTGTCACATTCATTCTCTGCCATATCTTTAGTCTGTGGGTCTTCAGTTGAGGGTAGATTGAGTTGTTTTCGCAGAGCAGCAATGTCTGCATTTTTCTTCTTTATAATTTCCTCAGTGGCCTTGTAGTCCTTAGGATCATATCCCAATTTCACTACGAGTTCTTCCAATTTCTTCATCATGTTGTCTTTAGCTAATGAAGAAAATTTCTCAAGCTTCAATTGGGATTCCATATTTGACAGTGCTACTTTGAATTTGGAAAGAGACATAGCTATTGTGGTCATTGTTGAAAATAGCATTTCTCCTGACTGCCTGTGCATGTCCATCTGATCAATTGGATGTATCTGTTTTGTATCAAATGAGAATACAATATTCTTATACTCAACATGTGTCTTTGGAAATGGCACCGTTGCTTGCAGAAAAGCCATCTGAATCCTTCCTTTCTCACTATCAAAGGCAGTGAGAAGTCTGTGTTCTGATGTAGATGTTTGTTTCCAGAATTGGTTGTAAACATCTACTTTCAGTGCTTCATTCTTCTGCTTGATGTCTAGAAATTTAGAAAATATATTTTTCTCTTCAAAAGAACTGGAATCTGAATGCTGGATGATTTTTAGTGCCTCTCTTGCAAGTGATGCTGATGGAGGAGTCTGAGGAACATTGGTGGATGTGGACACTTCAGTATCTCCCAAATCTATGATCTCTGGTATTTTGTCCTCTGAGACGAAGGTGGAAGTGAGCTTTGCCTTCTTGTGCTGTAAGATGAATCCTTTCATGATTTCCTTTGAATGTGGTGTCTCTTCTCTTATCCTCTTTTGCTACTTACTGTCAGGCACTGGTGTTTCTACATTTGAAGTGGAAATGACTTGTTCATCTACATAATGTAGAGTACCTTCTACCCATTCATCTTGGTTCTTGTATTTCTCTATTTCTGCTTTGGAAATATGTGTGTAAGGAGTCATCTTGAGTTCAACCCTCAGAGCAGAAATAATTCCATGGGGGTCGTATGACCAGGTAAAACTTGATTGAAAACCCATCTTCTGTAATATTGCATCTTCATCAGCTCCAACTGCTTTGGTATTGCAGATGAATGATCCAACATTGGCCTTGATTGTAAATTGGGCTTTCCTCTTTCCTGAAACAAAATGAAGTTCATCCATATTCAACATTTGTCTTATGTACCCTAAGGAGAAAATTATCGTAGGCACATATCTTGGAAGTTTGTATGGTGCCAGTTCGCAGCCATACACCTTGATTTTTGTGTAATTCTTATACAGATACCAATCACCTGTCTTTGCTTGTTCACTGAGGTGCATAACTATTTTAATGTCTTCTACAATTCTGGGCTCTGATTGACTAATAAGGAGTTGCCTTACTGGATGAATGAATGAATCTATGAATTGTGAGAAGGAAATGGTTTTTGATGAAGCTCTGACCAATTATGTCGAGTGAATCACTGATTGATTCACTCCTTGTGCATCTTGTCTGTTCAAGTGAATAGACAACATTTTTTCCCGCTGAAACAAAATCATATGAATAATCACAGAAGAGTAATTAAATGATCCTTGTGTGGTGAAGTTCATGAATTGTTCATGTATAATATCAACCAAGAAATGGCCGTAATTTTACATAAACAGTGGTGAATTGTCAATACTGAAGATAGATAAGAAACCTAGAATGGGTTCATCAACGGTTTCATCGTTTGGATATCCCAACAGACAAGAAAGAAGGGAGATGCAGTTTTTGGAAGCTATAGGAAAAATGGAAGATGCATATGGGAGATTTCTCTTTGGTGATTCTGCATCTTCAGGTAAGAAAATTTCAAATACCTCATCTCTTTGAGGGAAAGATAATTTATGATAAAGGTCCATGAGGGCAGCAGGAGAGAAATAGGATAAGGCATCAGAAGGAGGGATGAGAAGCATCTGGTTAATAGTTTCAGGGGATATGGTGATCATAGTGTTTCCATTCTTAGCCACCACTGACCTGGTTATAGGGTCATACTGCTTCTAACACCAGGTAATTAGATTCGGAAATGGGTGAGTTTGAGGAAATGCAAACAGAGGCAACATAGATTCCCAAAACCTCATAGGGTCTTCGTTATCCATGTGCTTTTTTTTTGGCCACACATGAAGTTCATAGAAATCAAATTCATAGTGGCAGTCTGTGATTTTGAAATAAGCGTCGGCTAATGGTATGAGGTCGAGATGGAGTTGCAGGAATGTCTTCTAAAACAGATTTGGCAGCTTCAAGAATGACCTCAGCAGCTGAATGAGTGACCTTGGAGACGACCTTTGCAACACTATCGACATTTGATATTCCTTTTGTCACTATTTTCTTGCCTTTACCTTTAGGAATCATTTGTTTCTTCGTTTTGGCCTTAGGTGCCCTGCTTGACTGATACGGACTAGCACAGGACTTTGAAGCTCGGGTTAAATAAATGATGGCAGGGTTTCAGGAATATGAAGGGTGTTTGCAGAAATGGCAGTTCGCTGTGAAATGAAATGAAGGATGAAAGGAATTTGATTGACAATGTAAATTAAATAACGGGAGGTTGTTGGTAATTTATAGACTACACTTTGGCTTTAACAGTCATGGCTAATAGTCTAATGAAGTTTAATTACGTAACGATCTAATTTACGGTCTAGGAGAATATCTATTTCCCAATGGAAGAATTAACAGTATGATAGATCGTTGGGGACTAACGGACAAGTGACGTGGAGGGAGAGGATTGATTTATCGACAATGGATATGGCGTGGGAACAAATGGTCGTTAGCGGATGAAAACCAAAGGTGGATTTCAGGGGGAGGGGGGGGGGGGGTTCTCGTTTAAGGTGGAGGGGGTACGAAGTGATATTTTTCTGCCACGTAGCGGAAAAGGGCGGCCATTAATACCGAAGTTCGGAGCGCCCCCCTCCCGTTAACAAGAAACTGTCATAGGGAGGTGGGAGGTGTGAAGTTCATCTGCACCTTGGATCTCAAGAGACCTCGAGATCTGACATCAAAACATACCAGCGCTTTATCTCTAGTGATTTAACCGCTTTGTCCTTTAGCGACCTTATAATAAAATCATATGTGCATACATATATCAATTTAATAAATGACCATCAAACCATTTTTCAAAGGTTTTAACGTACATAAATTATAACTTTACATTTTGAAAATCTGGCGCATTTAAACAGGCAGCCATTTTTCATTTTAAACATTAAAGCATTAGCATTTTTTTTTATTTTATGCTTCCCTAACATTTTTTCTTTTGCCTCTTTTATTTACAACAAACTTCTCTATCATTTTTTCTAACATGGATGTAATAAAATATATTTTTCCTAACATTTTTTGATTTTTTTCTTTTTCATCCATGTTCTAACTTACGATTTAATTTATTTATTTTTAAACTACCATGCTGACTTATCAAAATCAAATAATGTTATAACAAGAGGCAATTGGACGACGAGGATCGAATCGCATAATTGAAGTTTTTTATATTAAAAGACAAAGATCACATCGCAAAGTAAATGATATAACTTGCAATGAAATGGAAGGCGATCAGTGTTGACCGTTAGATCTGGCCACAGATCAACGGTGGATGGAAAATTGCAAGTTCACACATTGCAGATTTCACCTGATAGCGTTAAGACATGGTTGCGTAAGTTAAATTTCTTATGATGCGTGTATAAATTATATACATTAAGCATGCATATGTCCTAGATTTCCCTCATCTCACAATATTTAACTTCTTGCAAAATATAGAATCATTCCACTGTTAATCTTTTGCAGAAAATTAATCGCACATACATGTGAAGCATAAATAAAAACAATCGCACATAACACAGTTGTTTAACGGGAAATCCTGAAGCTGAAAACCCCAACTATCATATATTATGTATCATGGAGATCATATGACAATCTCATACAAAGATTAGTACATCAAGCTCTCAGTACAATACAATCGTCACACACTAATCATGAAAAATCTGCAAATCCATGCACCGATCTTTGCCCTCCTGCTAGCCTGCCTCCACTGCATAATCCCTATTGAAGAATAGCTCTGAATGAATTCTAATTACTCTTTCCTTGACTGTGCAATCCTCATTGGAAACTCCAATGTGTGTGTGAAGCAATCAATGCATCACTATAGTCACAACAGATAGTCCATCTTTCCCTTTCACCTATCTCTCCACTGGATCTCCACTAGAACTGACATGCACAATAGTTAACTGTTGTATTGTTCAGTTGATTAATGAGTTATTATTTATGAATTAATTAACTAATTAATTCACTCCACTCTCACTAGTGTATCATTCAATTAGACTAGATACAACTACCTCAACTGAGTCTAACTGAGTTAAACTGAATACAACTCCATAAACTACTCTTCCAACTATGTCATAACTCTGCCACTTGAGTTCTAACTGAATCCTCCATGCATGAACTCCAGTAAACCCTTGGGAATTGCATAATTCCCTCAGTGCACTGATGTGCCACATCTGTGCACTGAAACAAAGTGCTCCAAGAGAATAAGTTGTTGTTTAGAGTCTGATTATTATTAAGAGCTAATAATAGTCGACATGCATCTATTTTTAGATCGATGATCTATAAATAGACTTCGCCCAATATTCTAAAAATATAATTTCATCTATTTTTCCAACTTGATCAACCATCCACAAATAACATCCTACAACTTCTAAAATATGATCACCATGTCTAAAAATAGACTTGCGCCAAAAATAGCCTGTGGGCCCACTTAGTGAAGGCGACTCTTTTCACTAAGCTCATTATCTTTTTGAATCTCAAAACTCCCTCTCAGAAATATAGGGATTATATTTCACCCCGATCCTGCCTCTATGGTATTCGAATTTTCTCCTGGTGAGCGCCTTCATCAGAATATCTACATCCTGATCCTCCGTAGGAATTTACTGAAGCAACATGATCTTCTGTTGCACACAATATCTGATATGATGATACTAGATATCAATATGTTTAGATCTATCATGAAACATAGGATTAACCGAGAGTTTAATGCAACTATGATTATCACAATGTATCATTGTGGGATCTAAATGTGAACCGAACAAACCTACTAGGATCTTCCTCATCCAAATAGCCTCACATGCAGCTTGACTTGCTGCCATGTATTCTGCTTCCGCTGAACTGAGTGCCACGGATCTTTGTTTCCTACTATACCAAGAAACTGTCGTAGATCTGATACTGAAAATCCCTCCTGATGTGCTCCTTCTGTCTGTTGGGCTTCCTGCCCAATCTGCATCCGTGAAGACATGCAACTTCACCTCATCCGTCTGTCTGTACCATAAACCATACTCAGATGTGCCCCTGAGATATCTTAGGGCATGCTTTCCTGCCTTCCAAAAGAGCTTGGTAGGCTTAACCATCGCTTGTGAAAGTAGGTTCACCGCATAGCATATGTCCGGTCTTGTATTGACTAAATACATGAGCGAACCCACCAACTGTCGATAAATAGTGGCATCCACTACCTCGGCGATGCAACATCCTCTTTCTTCTAATTTCCTGGAAGAGGAGTGTCGATAGGCTTGCAGCCTTGCATGTGAAACTTCTCCAGTATCTCCCCGGCATAGTTGCCTTGAGACACAAAAAGTTCACCTTCCCGCTGCCATATTTCCAATCCAAGGAAATAATGAAGGAGGCCCAAATCCTTCATCTCAAATTCCTTTGCAAGATCTGCCTTGCATGAGTGTATCAACTGCTCATCACCCGTTAGTATTAAATCATCAACATAAAGAACAATGATTAAAAGCTTACCCTCCACCACAATCTGGTACAGGTTTGCATCCGCCTCACTCTTGTTGAAGCCAAGTCCAGTGAAATAACTGTGGATATGAGTGTACCAAGCATGTGGTGCTTGTTTCAGCCCATACAATGCTCTTTTGAGCCTGCACACATGTGACTCACTGCTGAAGATCTCAAATCCTTCAAGCTGCTCAATGTACACCTCTTCCTCAATGATCCCATTAAGGAACGTAGTCTTCACATCCATCTGATGAATGTGCCAACCCATCTACGCTGAGAGAGAAAGGATGGTCCGTATGGAAGAATACCATGTGACAGGTGCAAAGGTTTCTTCATAGTCAATCTCCTCGATCTTTGAGATGCCCCAGGCAACAAATCTTGCCTTATACTTCTCGACGCTCCCATTAGCAGCTTGCTTTACCTTGTAGATCCATCTTGATCCTACAACTTATTTTCCCACCGGCCTTGGAACAATCTCCCAAGCACTGTTTCTGACAATGGAGTCATACTCCTCCACCATGGCATCTACCCATGTGGGCTCCTGCACTGCTTCTTCAATAGAAGATGGCTCTGTCATGATACACTTGATCATAAGAGCCATGTATCCAGTAAATCGGTCAGGTGACTGTCTCTATCTGCGCTGTGATGTAGGAACTCCTACATTCTCTGTTGCATCAAGATTCAGTCTCTCAACTTCTGTGGTACGCTTTCTGCCTTGTCTGGTGTTTGGTTCTGCATGAGTGGACTCCTCCACTCCATGAATCTCCTCCTATGGCTGATCCACATCTAGAGGCTCATATTTGGGAACAAGAAGTTCCTCCTCTGCATGCGAGTGTAGCTCCCTCTCAAGTGACAACTTCATGGCTTTCACCTCATTGAATTTTATATCCCGTCGCACCATAGTCATCCAACTATCTGAAAAATACACACGATAATTATGGGGTGTTTCTGTGTACCCCACAAATATCCCAACTTCTACAGTCAGCTCCAACTTCTTCCTGGCATCCTTTGTCACATGAATGTAAACAGATGAGCCAAAAATCTTCAAATGAGAAATATTAGGCTTCTTACCAGTAAAAGCTTCTTCAGGTGTACTCATGCCAAGTACTCTATGAGGACAACGGTTTTTCACATAAACCGTAGTGTTGCATGCTTCCGCCCACAAGTGCATCGGTAGGCCCTAGTTATGCAACATCGCTCGTGCAGCACCCACGATCGTTCTGTTCTTCCTCTCCGCGACCCCATTCTGCTGTGGGTTATGAGGCGCTATGAGTTCTCTTCGAATTCCTTCTTTGCTACAGAAGTCTTTGAATTCGCGCAAGATGTATTCACGACCATTATCGCTCCGTAGAGCTTTCACTTGCTTCCGACTCCTTCTCCACCAATGCTTTGAACTCACAGAAATTTGAGAACGTTTCACTCTTCTTCTGCATGAAGAATATCCAACATCTATGAGAATAGTCATCAACAAATATAACTTAATACCTGTGTTTTGTTGTTGAAGCAACCGAGAAAGTTCCACACAAATCTGTGTGAATTCTCTCCAGGATCACCGAAGCACGGTTCTCCTTCTCATGAAAGGTGGTCTTCACAAACTTACCCATAGTACATCCCTTGCACTGATCTGACTGCGCAAGAGTATCCTTGGGAAGTCCAGTAGAAATCTGCTACAAAATCTTCAAAGTGCCATGGTGAAGATGGCCCAATCTCCTGTGCCATAATTATCCCTCATCTCGGCTCACCACTTCTTCTGCTTTGCCCACCATTGCAGCACAACCATCTACCTCCATCTTGTAGAGATTCTTAATTAAAACCCCTATCTTCTTGGTTTGACCCATTGTTTTATGCCGAAGGAAGGCTTTTCCCTCACTGAAAACAACAACATAACCTTTGTCTTCCAGCATTGCGACCGAGACCAAGTTCTTCTTCAGACCTGGAACATGCATAACATTCTTCAACAAGAATGGATTACCGGACTCCCTCTCAAAGGTAATGGTCCCAATGCCAGTAGCATTGTACCGACCATCGTCTCCCATATCTATATGCATCTGGAGGTCCTTCTCCTCCAAGTCACTAAACAACTCCTTGTCTCCCGTCATATGGAAAGACGCACCACTATCAAGATACCACACCGATCCCATACAACTTGAAACCAGGAATGCGATCAAAGAGAAATCAAGTTCAAATTGCGAGGCTAAGGCCTCTCCAACAGCCTTCTTGTTTTTCTTCTTCTGTGGAAATTTAGTGACGAAATGCCCATGTTCATGACAGTGAAAACAATTCACTTTGGACAAATCCTGCTTCTTGCCTTTAGCTTCAGATTTTGAAGGAAATTTCTTCCCCTTCCCTTTCCTTGCTTTGGCAGCCAAAGCGCAATGATATTCATCTTCATTCTTCGATGAAGAGCCATCCCTGGTACCCCGCCTTATCTCCTCCTACACAAGATCCAACCAAAGTCGCTCCCATCCCGGCAGTTTCTCCCGTCCATTGACAGAGTCTTCGTAGCTATGCCAACTCTTTGGAAGCCCAAGGAGAGCCAAGCTCACCAAGTTTTCATCATCAAAAGTAATGCCCACACTTCCTAGCTCATCCTTGTAGTGGACAGACTTCGTGAGGTATTTTGGAATAATGTCGCCCTTCTCCATTTTTATTTTTCTAAGCTTGTCTTTAAGTGCCAACTTCCTTTGGTCACTTTTGCTTTGGAACAAATCTATCAAAGCCTTCCACATTAAGAATGGAGTGGCTTTCCCAAGAAGGCTAGACACAATATGGTCCTTCACACCTTCCAACAGATTTCTTCTCGTCTTTGCTGTCTTCTTTTGCCATGCGTCAAGTAATGCAGCATCGCTAGATCTCAGCTTAGGAACATCGCTATCGATGAACTCCTTTAGTCCATTGTCCTCCAGCACCGCCTCCATGCTGTCCTTCCAGGCTATGTAATTTGAGTTCCCATCAAGGGCATACTCTAATTGCAACCCATTGAAAGCCATTTCAATGTATACTTAACTTCTGCACCAAGAATCTTCTGTAGCAAATTCGAATTGTCCACCAGCACAAACTCACTTCACAATTGCAATCTTTACCAATTAACAATACTCTGATACCATGTAGAAATTATATACATTAAGCATGCATATGTCCTAGATTCCCCTGATCTCACAATATTTAACTTCTTGCAAAATACAGAATCATTCCACTGTTAATCTTTTGCGAAAAATTAATTCACATACATGTGAAGCATAAATAAAAACAATCGCACATAACACAATTGTTTAACGGGAAAGCCTGAAGCTGAAAACCCCAACTATCATATATTATGTATCATGGAGATCATATGACAATCTCATACAAAGCTTAGTACGTCAAGCTCTCAGTAGAATAAAATCATCACACACTAATAAGGAAAAATCTGCAAATCCATGCACCGATCTTTTCCCTCCTGCTAGCTTGCCTCCACTGCACAATCCCTGATGAAGAATAGCTCTGAATGAATTCGAATTACTCTTGCCTTGACTGCGCAATCCTCATTGGCAACTCTAATGTGTGTGTGATGCAATTAATGCATCACTACAGTCACACCAGATAGTCCATCTTTCCCTTTCACCTATCTCTCCACTGGGTCTCCGCTGGAACTGACATGCGCTATAGTTAATTGCTGTATTATTCAGTTGATTAATGAGTTATTATTTATGAATTAATTAACTAATTAATTCACTCCACTCTCACTAGTGTATCATTCAGTTAGACTAGATACAACTAGCTCAACTGAGTCTAACTGAGTTAAACTAAATACAACTCCATAAACTACTCTTCCAACTCTGTCATAACTTTGCCACTTCAGTTCTAACTGAGTCCTCCATGCATGAACTCCAGTAAACCCTTAGGAATTGCATAATTCCTCGGTCAACGCTGATGTGCCACATCGTGCCTTTGAAACAAAGTTCTCCGAGAATAAGTTGTTGTTTAGAGTCTGATTATTATTAAGAGCTAATAATAATCGACATGCATCTATTTTTAGATCGACGATCTATAAATAGACTTCGCCCAATATTTTAAAAATAGAATTTCATCTATTTTTCCAACTTGATCAACCATCCACAAATAGCATCCTGCAACTTCTGAAATATGATCACCATGTCTAAAAATAAGCATAGTCTAAAAATAGACTTGCGCCAAAAATAGCCCGCGGGCCCACTTAGTGAAGGCGACTCTTTTCACTAAGCTCATCATCTTGTTGAATCTCAACAATGCGTCGTGATTGGTCACCGTATTGTGGGACCGTAGAACCACAGTTCCTCCTGTAGGCATGTTCTTTGGGAGTATTTGCGCTTTGTTTAAACTCCCGATAAGGTGATCACTGTTGCTTGCACGTGTATGTATGTGTAATAAAACTCCAAAAAATTATTTCGCTGCGAGTAAAGGGAGTTTATGTGACCCTTACATGTACCGCAACGAGATTCACGGCTCCTCCTTTCGAAATTCCCTTGCACCTGTCGGTGCAATTGCTAGTATAAAATATAAGGAGTCCCCAATGAAGAAATGATGTCAATTTAGAGATAATCAATGTATTTATTATTATTATTATCCAATTTTAAGGTCACCGCCAAGCTAGACACCAAATTGGTGTATGAGACCCCTTGTTTGTGGGACAAGGGACCCACCTCCCAACAGCGATTTCACTGCCAAGTCTACAAAGGCATACATACTTTACCCCTTTGGTTTTAAACCTATGGCCTCTTAGAAAGAAAAACATGCTCTTAACCATTAAACACACTCAACCTATATATAGCCACCTTAACAAGTGAAGTGGAATCCCTCCCTTACATCGCAATCCCTAACCTTTTAGTTTAAAACGAGGTGGAAGAAATTTCGGTGCTTTTAAGTGAAAACCCTCTACAAGTGCTTAAGAACGGTAAGGTAAGTGGGTGATGATTTTACTTGTGTATGAGAAGGAATAATTATAACATCGAAAAAGACAAATGAAACAAGATCATGTATTACTTGACGTTATTATTCAGTAAGTTAATTAATAAATAAACTAAACTTTCTCTTCATCTTTTAAATTTAATGAAAATTATTCTACTTAATAATGCAATAAATGGATTAATAGCTTTTTTAATTAAATTGTAAATTTAATAGAAATTTTATATTGTGTTCAATGATTATGATTAAAAATATGTATTTCTTCATGATAGATTCTCTTGTATCATAAACCAAAAAAATTATATACTAATTTGGTATATAACTTACCTATAACTTTAAAATAAAATATTATATCATTTTTTAAATTTACATTAGAATTATAAAAATCTAAAAATAATTTAATATATTTTTTTATAAAATTAAAATAAATTGATAAATTCTTCGTCCAGATTGTGATAAATGCATGGTCTCTCTTTAGTGGAATTTAAGGTGGTGATAGATAGATGTGTGAAAGGGACATCAACGAATCATTAAGATTAATATTGGCCGACCTTCCTCGTAGCGAAGAGATGACGTATGTTTATGTGTTTTTTAAACAGAAATGAAATATATTAAATAATTGTCCCCTCTGGCTCATGCCAAGTAAATGCAATTGTCTCGCCACGTTACGACATTTTTTTAAGAGTATGTGACAGTGAAACATTAAGCGTCGTGTACATGATCAGATCAGTAAAAATTACGAATGAATAAACGGCGTTATAGGAACTCGGAAAAGTTTACGCACACTTATATTTTTAAATAAATGTTATTAAAATGATTCTTGTAATGTCTTTCTCAAAATCTTCTTTAAAAATTGTTTAAATGGATAGCTATTGTTGGCTATTTTATAAATAAAATATTTTTAATTTAATGATAAGAAATAAAGTTGTAAAAGTACTAGAGTTAATATTCATTAATTTGATACTAATTGTTTTAGTTATATAGATTTAATGTTTATAATTGTATACTTATAAATTTGATACACATTGTTTTAATTATGTAGATTTAATGTTTATAATTATATAATTACAAAGTTGGTAATTATACTATTTTTAAGAAACTTAAAAAAAATTGAAATATATATATATATATATATATATATAATTTATTTATTTTTTCAAAATTTTAACACTTTTACCTAGTTTAAAATGATAAATTTCTCCCTTATGATTAGTGGTTAATTTCAAAGGTTTTTAGTTTTTCAAAGCAATGATTTATCCTTTAGGAAGGTTGTTACCCTCTCAACTCAATAATTTAAGTGAGTCCACCCCTTGGTTAAGCATTGACTTTCCCAGCTCACTTTTTTTTTAAAAATATGAAATATTATAAAACTTTATTAAGGATATATAAATTGAATCATTAGCTTTAACACAATACTTTATATATGAGTTTGGGATTAATATTTAACTCTAAGAAGTGTTGAAAATAATTAAAATTCAATTGAAGTGTGGATGAAACCTCTTGGTTTCATGGATTAATAAAACAATAACATTTTCATACCTCAGTTTGTTGAACTATTTGGAAGATCTATCTAATGAGTGATGTGAATATCTATTCTACCTAAATTGGTTTGATAGTTTGCATAACATGGAAAGCTAAAATTGCCCTGTTGGTGGGAAAATTTGTAATGCATGTTGTAATGCTTCTTGGAGCCCGGCTTGTAATGCTTCTAGGTGGATATGGATGAATAACCATAGTTGATAATTATTTTTTGACCAGTAGTTATTTACAATCCATGGTTTAGGTAAACCATAATATCCATGGTTTAGGTAAACCATAGTATCCACCCATGGTATTTGAGAAAAAAATATAAAAATAGTAATGATGAAGTGGTTTGTGAGACATCCTGAAATATCCAAATTGTTAGTTAGTTATTTTACTATGTGATCAGATTTGGATCAAGACCCAAGTGATAGCTCAAATTTTAAAGTGTTCAAAAGTGTGACAAACCTGAGTGATCAGATAGATCTCGTCTTCCTGATTCCGGCGCCCCAAACGGTTCGAAAAACCGACACCGTATGAAGAAGTTATCGCGTTTTGAAAAGTCCAGTAAACTACAAATTTTGACATTCGACCAGGGTTGGTTGGGCAAAGGTACAGTCAGCAAAAAGGAATATTCTAGGGAATATTCCTTGAAATGTTCCCCTAAAATATTCCTCCCAGACCAGTCGGATGCTGACAAGTGGCGCGATCCTATTTGATAGTTGGTTGTACATTGTTTTTTGGGGGCCAATTGCAGGAGGACAGGTGGTGCAGTCAGATTCGTTGAATGGTTTTGAAGGGCCAATGAAAAGGTGCCATGTGGCTAGCCCTGAGGCCACCACGTGGCCCTTGAACTACATGTTAAAATTTTGGTTGGGTCTGCAGAAGTCGACCCCGCGACCTCCCACCGGGCACGCGAGGGGTCTACCATCTCCGCTACCACTGAGTCTTAACCTTATTAGCTCTCGGGTTGTATTTAAGGTTTACTACATTTGCGTTTGGGGGTTGGGACCGCCGAAAATCCTAACCTGCCAGCGGTCCCATGGTTCGTGGTCACACTGAAAATAGTTATATCGCAACCACTAACCGTTATCCACCAACCAAACTTTCATAGTTTAATGTTACGCCTTGTCACATTAAACGACGATCTTTTATGCGACGGTTTCTTCAACGGTTTCATTAATGGTCTCCATAACTCTGGTTTAATACATTCAACCATGGGTTTCACCTGTTGTTGCGGGTAGACGGCATGGTTTGGGTTGGCATGTGGCCACCCAACCACTAACATTAAACTTAAACAATTAGTGCTGGTGGAGTTTTTAGAGCGTGCCCTAAATTTTTGCGAATTTGCCATTTTTGACTCCACTTAAGTGGATTCCTCCGCAATTAGTGGAGTTTTTCAAGGTGTTACTGGGCAAATGAGTTGGAGACTCAATTTTTGACCATTCTGAGAGTGTGAATAGTCAATTTAAACTTTCTTGGACATTCCAAAGCCATTTGTGAGGGTTGCAGAGCCATCAGAAGACTTCTGAGCATGATTTTTATTCAAAGAAGTTCCAAGGGCCACTAGGGCCACCAGGGGCCAGCAACAGAAAGAGGCTTGGCCAGGGCAGCTAGAGGCCTTTCTCAGGAAACCAATAGTCATTTTTGGATGTTTCGGGCATTGTGGAGCCATTGGTAAGGTTTTCAGAGTCATCAGAGGACTTATGAGCATGATTTTTCTTCAAAGAAGTTCCAAGGGCCACTGGGAGCCAGCAGGAGAATGAGGCCTAGCCAGGGCAGCCAGAGACCAATCTCAGCAAACCAATAGTCTATTCTGACTATCTTGAACCTTATAAATCCAATGGAATGATTTTCAGAAGCTTTTGAGACTTCTAAAGGCCAACATGCTTCAGGTAAGTTTTTAGTGAGCCTAGAGCCACAGGGTGCCACTAAGTGTTAGAGGCGTAACCAGAGCAACCAGAGGCCAGTTTCAGCAAGTGAATAGTGTATTCTAACTATTTTGGATATTATGATTCCAATTGAAGGATTTGAAGAGCCATTTGGATAATTATAGAGCCGAAGACGCCACAGGGAAGTTTCTGGGTGCCCAGGGCCAACAACAATTGGAGGCCTAGATTGGGGAGCCAGACCTCATTTTGAGAAAATGAATAGCCTATTTTGGATTAACGATATATGCTGGAGACATTAGAAAAGGTTTCAGGGACAAAAATTGACTTCTAAGGGAGTTAGTTCCATAGAGAAGCTCAGAGAAGCTTAAGGGCACCGACAGAAGAAGTCAATTCCAAGGGAGCCTAGGTCCATCTCCAGAGAGATAGCAACCAAACCAGGGGTATGATGGTATTATAAACCCATTTGTACAGTTCAATCAACCATTGGAGTTAAGTAGAAAATTGTAAAACAAATTTTCCATCATAATCCCAAAGAGCCAAGTCAATTGACAAAGGCTCAAGGAGACGTAGCCCAAGACATACAGGTGAACTCCTTTATTTAATTTTTTGTTATGTATTGATGATTAATTTGCTATAATTTATTCTTGTTGTACATTTTTTTAATCAGAAAAAACAAAGGTTTAATTCCTCACACATAAATCCTTAAAACAGTGAAAAACACATACACCTGATTCAAGTATTCAATTCCGCACTATCAAGTATAAGAAAGATCTTAATTTGTTTAACTGAGTGGGAGGTTCTTGCATAGCATAATGAGTCAGCCACCCATTTCAAATCAGGTGGTATCAGAGCACTAGGTTGCTTGATTGACAGAGCACTAGGTTTCTTACTTGACAGAGCACTAGGTTTCTTGTTTGACTTGAAAGGTGTTTAATGGTGCAAAGAATTTAGTTGTTTGCAAATTTAATGATGCTTACAAGTTTGAGTTTGCTAGAGGTGAAGGGGAGATACTACTAGCTAAGTCTAGAAGAGGACAAGAAGGAAGAAGGCTGAAAGCATTCTCCTTACCAAAAGGACCTCAAGGCAACCCTTGAAGCACAAGAGGGATTGTTTGCAAAAGAGGCTTCTTGAAGAAGAGATACAAGCTGTAGAAAGGAGCTTGAATCTACAACCATATTTTTAAGAAGCTTTGTCAAATTGTTTTGAAGCTTTGTGAATTATTTTTGAAGTTATTTAATTCATTTATATAGTGATGACAACTTCATCAAGTGAGGTTTCAAAATCCTCCTCTTTTTCAAGACTCTTTGATGAAGAGATGAAACAAGACTTCTACATCCTGAAGGATATGGTGCAAAGTCTGTATGAAGATGGAAAGGAAAGCACTACAATTCATGAGTAATTGGTTTTTATGAAGCAAGATAAAGAAGGACTTCTTCAAAGAATGCATGAGATGGAGATGTAGCTCCATCATGCCCAAGAGGCATTAACCAAACACATGCTTGAAGCAGAGGTAAATCATTCAAATGTGTCTTCAATTTCCTCTTCATATAGATGTGTAGGTTCATTTAAAAAACAAACTAGAGGGATAGGGTCCAAATTGATGTTAAAAATGGGCTATGAAGGCAGAGTCTAGGAAAACATGCACAAGGCATGATTGAGCCTATTATGGTTGAGGAAAGGCCTAAGAAGTTTGGTCTAGGCTATGTTCATTCTTATGGCGAAAACTCTAAAGCCATGAAGGCACTTGAGATAGCTCCAAGAAGAACTTTTGTTGCAAGTTCAACCCCACAAACATGAAAAGTGTATATTCAAGATGAATGCCATTGTTTGAAGCCTATGTTGCAGCAAGATGTTTGTAAACATGCAGTTTATGGCGAGTAAGAGAGTTATGACAACTATCAAGACATGAACACTGATGTTGGTCTTCAAAAGAGAGTTGGAACTCTTCAAGTTCAACTCCTCAAGAAGGTGAAAAATATGGACATGCAAAGCAACATTCGACGTATAATTCTTCCCATAGTCAAGTTGATTATGTTTATGTTAAGCATGACAAATCTGCATGCATGAATGGAAGAAAGAGTTGTTGTTCCGATTGTGGTTTGTGTAACCATGAAGTTTCAAGATGCTGGAAGAGAATGAAGGCATACAGGAAACAGTTAAAGCGAAGGCAACTGCACAGAAGATGAAAAAGACTTGCACACATTGCCAGAATAAGGGACATCTTAGTGCCCAATGTTGGACACTACATCCAACCAATCATCCCAAGAATTTTAAGCAAGAGGATAAAAATACTGGTGAAAATGGAAGCAAATATTCCATCATCAATGTGAGACCAGAAGTTTCACAAGAAGAAGATTTTCAGTAGGAAAAATCGGCATGGAAGTCGCTTGGTAATAAGTAGTTTGACTTCTTAACCTAGTAAGATATACATTCCTTTGTACATATGCAAATGTATTTAGTTGTTTGTTGAAAAATTACGTTTGTATGAGCCATATTTGATCGATGATCAAGGAAGTGATGTTCAACTACCTTCTATTGAATATTTCTCGCCAGAAATTTCTAGATGAGCTCAAGGAAGATGCAATTCTTGATAGGAGGACAAGAGCATCCAAGAGGGGAAGTGTTGACTACCTTCGAGTTGGGCTCAAAGGCACTATGCCAAGTAGGGAAAAGTGGATGGAGGCTGGTAAGGTGAGGGACTTGTACTCTCATCTACTGAATAGGTAATCTAGTCTTTTGGTGTCCAAAATATTCCCAATGGGGAGGAGTGATCATATTGGATCAGGACCTAAGTGATAGCTCAAATTTCAAAGTGTTCAAAAGTGTGTCAAGCCTGAGCGACCAGATAGATCTTGTCTTCCTGATTCCAGCTCTGTGAACGGTTCAAAAAAGTGACACCTTATAAAGAAGTTATCACGTTTTGAAAAATCCAGTAAATTGAAAGTTTTTACATTTGACTAGGGTTGACTAGGCAAAGGTACAATCAGCAAAAAGGAATATTCCTCGAAATATTCCTTTTGGACCAGTCACATGCTGAAAAGTGGTGCGATCCTATTTTATAGTTGGTTGTACGTTGTTTTGTGGGGGCCAATTGTAGGAGGACAGGTGGCGCAGTCAGATTCATTGAATGGTTTTGAAGGGCCAATGAAAAGGTGTCATGTGGCCAACCATAAGGCCACCACGTGGCCCTTGAACTGCATGCCAAAATTTTGGTTGGGTTTGTAGGAGTCGACCCTGTGACCTCCCGCCGGGCACGCGAGGGGTCTACCGTCACCGCTACCAGTGAGTCTTAACCTTATTAGCTCTCAGGTTGTATTTAATTTTTAATACAATTGAGTTTGGGGGTTGGGGCCACTCACGGTCCCAACCCTCCAGCAGTCCCATGGTTGATGGTCACATTGTAAAAAGTTATCACAACCCCCAACCGTTATCCACCAACCAAAATTCTACAATTTAATGTTACACCTTGTCACATGGCAATGTTTTATGAGACGGTTTCATTAACGGTCTCCACAACTCCGGTTTAATACATTCAACCGTGGATTTCGCCTTGGGTTCTGCCTGCGGTTGCGGGTAGACCACATGGTTTGGGTTGGCATGTGGCCACCCAAACACCAACATTAAACTTAAACAATTAGTGCTGGTAGATTTTTTAGAGCACCCCCTAAATTGGTGTGAATTTCCCATTTTTTACTACAGTTAAGTGGAGTCCTCCACAATTAGTGGAGTTTTTCTAGGTGTTACTAGACAAATGAGTTGGAGACTCAATTTGCGATCATTCTAAGAGTGTGAATAGTAAATTTAAAATTTCTTGGACATTCCAAAGCTATTGGTGAGGGTGGCAGAGCCATCATAGGACTTATGAGTGTGATTTTTCTTCAAAGAAGTTCCAAGGGCCACTAGGGCCACCAGGGGCCAGCAGCAGAAAGAGGCCTAGCCAGGGCAGCTAGAGGCCTTTCTAAGGAAACCAATAGTCATTTTTGGATGTATTAGACATTCTAGATCCATTGGTGAGGTTTTAAGAGCCATCATAAGACTTCTGAGCGTGATTTTTCTTCAGATAAGCTCCAAGGGCCACTAGGAGCCAGCAGGAAAATGATGCCTAGCTAGGGCAGCCATAGACCATTCTCAGCAAACCAATAGTCTATTCTGACTATATTGAACCTTTTGAATCCAATGGAAGGATTATCAGAAGCTTTTCGAGACTTCTCAAGGCCGAAATGCTTAAGGGCAGTTTTCAGTGAGCCTAGAGCCAGAGGGTGCCACCAGGTGTTGGAGGCGTAACCAGAGCAGCCAGAGGCCAATTCCAGCAAGTGAATAGTGTATTTTGACTATTTTTTACATTATGAATCCAATGAAAATATTTTAAGAGCCATTTGGAGACTTATAGAGCCGAATAAGCCACAGGGAAGTTTCGGGGTGCCTAGGGCCAATAGGAGTTAAAGGCCTAGATTGGGGAGCTAGAGCTCATTTTGAGAAAATGAACAGCCTATTTTGGATTAATGATATATTCTAGAGACATTAGAAAATGTTTCAGGGACAAAAAATGACTTCTAAGGGACTTAGTGCCACAGAGAATCTCAGGGAAGCTTAAGGGCACCTACAGAAGAGGTCAATTCCAAGGGAGCCTAGGTCCATCTCCAAAGATATAGCAGCCAATCCAGGGGTATGATGGTATTATAAACCCATTGGTACAGTTCAATCAACCATTGGAGTTAAGTAGAAACTTGTAAAATAAATTTTCCATCATAATCCCAAATAGCCAAGTCAATTGACAAAGGCTCAAGGAGACGTAGCCCAAGACATATAGGTGAAATCCTTTATTAAATTTGTTGTTATGTGTTGATGATTAATTTGTGGTAATTTATGCTTGCTATACATGTTTTTAATCAGCAAAAATAAAGGCTTAATTCCTCACACATAAAGCCTTAAAACATTGAAAAACACATACACTTGATTGAAGTATTCAATTCTGCACTATCAAGTATAAGCAATATCTTAATTTCTTTGACTGAGTGGTAAGTGCTTGCATAGCATAACAAGTCAGCCTCCCATTTCATATCACTATGAAAGGTTTTTGAACTCAAAGTTTTTTTTGTAACCCATGGTATTTTGGAAATAAAACAGATACAAATAATATATTGAAACAACATGAATCCTATGTGAAAGTGCACTCATACGTGTGTGTGTGTGTGTGTGTGTGTGTGTATGCTTTTTTTTTTGTAAATTAGGTATGATTCCTTGCATGATGTAACCATAAATTATTCTTCTACTTATTAAAGAATTTAGATCTTATCATATTATTATCCTCTCTATTATTTTTACATATTTGTGTCTATGTTTCATTTCATATTTCACTCTACATGAATCAATGATATTAGATCAATTTATTTTTTTCATTTGTAGGTGAATGTCCCCAACAAGGCCAAGATATAAAGGGTTAGGTATCAAACTAGTTTCACATGGGAATAATCACCCACATCAACCTAAGTATCCTCCCATGACAAAATAAAATATAGATGACCGAATAGGAGATCCTATCGAGCCATGGAAAATTTTGTTGATATCTTTCGATGAATACCAATGGTGGTTGAGGAATATTCAACAAGCATCCATTTCAAAGGTTCAATTCCCTTTAAGATATAGGTTAATTTTGATATCCTCTTCTTTTAAGGCTAGATAAATTAACATTTACTATAGAGATGCTTGAATCTACTCATATATTATTACTTTGCATAAAATAAATCAATGATAAGAAGATTAGTTTCACCATTGAGGAGAAAATCCACTTGGTCAACCCATCGAGGAGGAATTATACCATATTGGAAGCTATGATGATCAATACATGAGATGGATGACTCTAAAATTTTAAAACTAGATAACTCTATATTATATTAATATCTTCCACACCCTGTGCTTTGTTATCGTTCAAACTAGCAGGTAGCCTTAGCTGAGGTGACAATGGGTGATCGCTCCATTGTTTCCCTTGACTTAGTAGTATCCCCTTCTAGGACCCTTGCTATTTTGAGTGGTAACACACTCAAATATGGGTATTCAATATTTTAGGAGACACTTAACTCTAAACTACCATTGTGGCCTACATAGGTACATACAAACAAAGATGTAATTCTTGGACATCTCCTCACTGAGAGGCACTTATCATTATGATTTCAAAATTGAGTAGAAGCTAAAATAGAGGAATAAGTGGGAGTTTGGGTTGGAACACACACCGCAATATAAGTATGAGAAACAAAACCTTAAAGTGTAGAATAAAGGACAAAGAAAGGAGATCTAATCACAATAAAACCAATCCAAAACACAAGAAAAGAAGGGTGATGATAATTCAAAGAAGGAAATAAGAAAGTGGTGTGAGTTCTAAAAAAATCATCTGGCATAAAATTGATGAATTTCGCTTGAAACAATCATTGTTGGTTGAGATAAAAGAAAAATAATCAATCACTTGCTCAAACTTTGATTCATAGCACAATAAATGTTGAGAAGTGAAAAAATAAAATCTTAATTCGACTTTGCCTTAGACAACTTGAGAAAATTTGAAATTCGGCATTAGAAAACAACTTGCAGGTAGTTAACTTGTGTGACATGGCATTAGAAAACAACTTAAGCATGTTTGATTGCTAAATTTTAGTAATCCAGTTCAGTTATATCCAGTTGAGTTCAATTAAACTAGTTCTAACAGTTGGAGGAAACAGTGGAAGGTTAGTTGTGCAGTGGGCAATAGTCTAGCTCAATGATCATCTACTTAATTGATCAATCAACCTAAAGTAACTAGTGTATGCAGAGAATTCAAGTTCCTCAGCTGTGGTGGAGATTCCAAGGTAGTGTAACAAGCAGTTGTAAACTAGATTGAGTGTACATGTGTTGCATGCAGTAAAATTATCAATCCTTGGGAATTGCATAATCAATTGGAGGAAAATTACTAAAAAATAGGAGCTAATTCTCTAGGATTTGTGTAAGGAAATAGGGGCTCAAGCAGAGGAAGAAATTTACTAAGTCTAGGTCAGAGCTTCTTATTGAGCAGAGAGATATTTTATTCACTTACATGTTGAGCTCATACAAAGCTAACAATTGTAATACATCTCTATTCATTTGATTAATGCAAAGAGGCTTGAGGGGTTTTTCCCTGTTGGGTTCCCTTAGAAAAAATATTGTGCGTATGTGTTTTTTATTATTGCATGTATGAGATTGTTGTTCTAAATTATGAATTGAATTCTACAGATCAGTGGATTAGAATTGTGTCTCTTGATTTAGATTAAAATTTCTTGAGTAGTTGAAATTCTATTACTGTATTTTTGTATGGTATCAAAGTAGGATCCACATTCGAAAAAGAATTTTGAAGTTGTTTTTGAGGAGGTTTGAATTTGAAACTCTATTGTAGCAGGATCTCTTCAGAGTTGGGAAAATGACCTTCAATGGACTGATTTTAGAGTATTCCTTGGAAGACATATCGAATTTCATTTCATGGAAGAATCACGTGGAGGTGGCGTTTGATGAAAACGGATTACTGGAATATGTCAAGATAGACATTGAAAAACTAGGATCAGTTGATGCCCAGAACCTAGCCCAATGGAATAAATATGTAGCCAAGGTGAGGAGAATCATCTTGGAGGGAGTGTGAGACCATATTATCTTAAATATTCATGGGAAAAAAACTCCTTTCGCAATGTGGAAGGCAATGAAAAAGTTGTTCAAGAATATAAGTGACCATAGAAAATTGGCCCTCAAAAACAAACTTCAAAACATTAAGATGTATAAGAATGATAATATACCATAGTATCTCACTAGATTTACACATGTTCGATATAAGCTTGGAGGGATTGGTGTGAATTTTGAAGAAGATGATCTAGTGAGCCTAACTCTTCTATGCCTTCCAAAAATTTGGCATAGCTACGAGGAATCGGTGAATGAGCGTGAGGAATTACTGAATTGGGAACACTTACGGTATGATTTGGTACAAGAATAGATCAGGTGGAATACCAAATATGGAACCTCATCCAAGGGAGAGGATGAAGACATTTTTTCATTGGTTGGAAAGGGAAATACGGGAAAAGGGAAGAAGTCTCAAACCAAACTAGAATTTAGCCAAGGGGGGAAGAAGAAAGACTTGTCCAAAATAAAATGCTTCAATTGTCATGAATTCGAGCACTATGCTACAAAGTATCCACACAAAAATTCTGGAAAGAAGAACTTAGGAAGAGAAGAAGGTGAGACATTGGCTTCACAGTTTTAGCTAAACTTCACCCTTATCGCATGCATGGCCAACACGGTGATGGGGACTGTGTGGTACTTGGGCTTAGATGCCTCGTTCCACATGACATGATGTAGAGGGTTTTTTAGTGACCTGAAGGAAAAATATCTCTAGATGCATATTGAGCTTAGGGACAACGGAAAGTATATTGCTACAGGAATTGAAATAGAAACCTTTCATAGGGAGTCAAGATCTCCTCTTCGCCTCAAGGATGTCATGTTTGTTCTAGGCCTAAAGGATAGTCTCATCTCTTTAGTAGTTTTGGAAGACCATGGTTATGATGTGATCTTCAACGAAGGGAAATCATTCCTGCGACACATAGCCATTGGACATGTGAAGTAGATTAGAGTCGATGTGAAGAACGTGTACAAGTTAGATTCAAAATATTTTGTTGAATTAAGAAGTAAAGCAGAGAAAGTGTAGAGTCATGATGTTGGTGAAATTTGGCATAGAAGATTGGAACATTTGCATCATGGGGCCCTGAAAATTATGCAGAAAATAACCACTGGCCTCCTTAAAGGAGCACTTGAGAAGTAGGATGTCTACAAAGTTTGTACCTTGGGGAAGTATGGGAAATCCACATTACATGAGTGAGACATTAAATAACACGCAATCTTGGAAAGAGTCCACTCTAATGTTTATGGACCTTTCTCAACAGCCTCCACTTCCAGATACAAATATTTTTTTATTTTTATTACTGATTTCTCAAGGAATTGTTGGATCTTATTTATGTTGAAGAAGGATGAGATATTGTTAAAGTTTGTAGAATTCAAGGAACTATTTGAGAAAGATATCGACAAGAAGGTGAAGGCTCTCGGGAGAGATAACGGAGGTGAGTATTTTTCGAATGAATTCAAGGCGTTTTGTGCAAAATAAGTCATTCAAAGAAGCTGAGAGGAAGAACTAGAGCATTGTGGGAGTTGGAATATATATGCTACATAAATAAGGCCTACCATTACATTTGTGGGCGGAGGCATGTAAAAAAAAAATTTACTTGCAGAACCAGAGTCATCATTGGATTCTTGGTATGATTACACCAGAGGAGGATTTCTCGGGATAAAGCCATATGTGTCTTATTTCACTATTTTTTGAGCCTTTGTTTACTGCCATGTCTCCAAATATTAGAGGAAGAAGCTTGAGCTGACAACAAAGTTGGGAGTTTTTTTGGGTTACACTAAAACTTCACACAATTACTATGTGTACTTATCATCCATCAAAATGATAGTTATGTGAAGGGATGTAAATTTTTATGAGGAGAATGCAACGCAGAGCTCTCTTGAGAGGAAGCTTTAGATCCCATGAGAAGAGGAGCTTTTACCTCCAAAGGAGAAGCCTCAAGAAATTTTGGAGCAACTAAAATAGAGGAGCAGAGAGTGGAGACATCCAGTCAAGTAGAACCATCTAGAGAAGGGAGAAAAATAACTAGGGAGGTTGATAAACTTGTGTGGGATGCGAGGGAGAATGTGATAGCTCCTTCAAATTTGCGCAGGGAAAGGAGATCACATGAGAGGTATAGTGGTTACATGGTTCTAATGACTGAGCTTGTAGAGACTAAGCCATCCTCTTTTAGGGAAGCAGTTGAGCAACTTGTTTGGGTTGATGAAATGGTGGAAGAATAAGAATCCATCATGAAGAAAAATGTTTGGCAAGTGGTCCTAAGACTAGTAGATAAATCAGTTGTGGGTTTGATATGGATATTCAAGGTTAAGCATGTAGCAGACGGAAGCATAACGAAGTATAAGGCCAATTTTTTGGCCAAAGGATTCTCTCAAGTTGATGGAATTGACTATGAGGAAACGTTTTCTCCCATAGCAAGGTAATCATACATTAGATCAATTCTTGCACTGGTTGTGTAGATGGGTGGAAGATCTGCCAAATGGATGTAAAAACATCATTTCTCAATGGTGTTATTGAGGAGGAGGTGTACATATAGAAACTGAGAGGTTTTGAGAAATTTTATTGAGAGTGTCATGTGTGTAGACTCAAGTGAGAATTGTACAGTCTCAAACAAACACATGGCCCTTAGCAAGCCAGGATTGACATTTATCTCATAGGATTGGGCTTCACCAAAATTGAAGCAGATGTGAACCTCTATCATATCTTGGTAGAAGTTAAATTACTAATCATTGTTTTATATGTTGATTATTTAATATTAACAAGTGATGAGAAGCTCATCAACTCTTGCAAGGAGTATCTTTCAAAGGAATTTGAGATGAAATAGATGGGTCTCATCACTACTTCCTCAGGTTGGAAGTATGGCAAGGCAATGGGGAATTGTTTGAGTCCCAAGGCAAGTATGCCACCGAGATACTACAAAGATTTTTTATGGAGAGTTCTAAACCCATGGAGACACCTCTAGCAACCAACTAGAGGAAAGAGACTACCACTTTAGTTGAAGAGGTGGTTGCGACCATTTACCAGTAGTTATTGGGTCCATTGATGTATCTTGTGAACACACAACCATATATGTGTTATGCATTTAATAAGTTGAGCCAAGTTATGGTTAGGCCGACTAAATTATATTGGAATGAAGGTAATCATGTTTTATAGTACCTCAGAGGCACTACCTAGTATGAATTATGGTACAAACATACAAAGGGAGTGAAGTTGTGTGGCTTCACATGCGACAAATTGGGCAAGGAGTCCATCTGACCGAAAGAGTACATAAGGTGGAATTTTCAATGTTGGGTCCACAGTGGTTTCTTGGTACAAAAAGAAGCATAGATCCATGGCGGTCATCTCGACATAAGAATAATACATGGCTACAAGTCAACAAACATGTGAGGTGATCTGGATGAGAAAGATACATGTTGGATTGTTTGGTCAGATAATGGATCCAAATGTGATCTATTGTGATAATTAGAGTTGCATTAAGCTCTCTGAGAATCCAATATTTCACGATCGATCCAAGCATATATATATATATATATATATATATATATATATATATATATATATATATTGGGTATCATCATTTATGGGACTATGTGTAGAGACAAATAATGTTGCTACAATACATTCCGGCAGAGGAACAATATATTGACATCTTGACAAAGGTTTTTTCAAGAAGGAATTTTGAATTCCACAGGTGCATGATAGGGTTGGTTGGTAATCCCATTATTTTTGAGAGGGAGTGTTGAGAAGTGAAACAAGAAAGTATTAATTTGAATCTTTCTTTATAAAACTGAGAAAATTCAAATTTCCACATTAGCAAACAACTTGGAGGCAGTTTAGTTGTGTGGCATGACTCTAGTTACTTAATTAGCTCAATAATTTCAAGTTAAAGGGCTTGGAGTTTAGTGAATCATGTGTGATTGCTAAATTTTAGTAATCAAGTTTAGTTATATCTAGTTGAGTTCAGTTAAACTAGTTCTAACAGTTGGAGGAACTAGTGGAATGTCAGTTGTGCAATGGCACAACTATCTAACTCAGTGACCATATAGTTTACTCATAAATCAACCTAAAATCACTAGTGCATGCAACGAATTCGGGTTCCTCAGTTGTGATGTATATTCCAAGGTAGTGTGACAAGAAATTGTAAACTAGTTTGAGTATACAAGTGTTGCACACAGTCAGATGATCAATACTTGGGAATTGCGCAATAAATTGGAATAAAATTCCTAAAAAATAGGGGCTAATTATCTTAGGATTTGTGCAAGGAAGTAAGGGCTCAAGCAGAGGCAGAAATTGACTAAGTCTGGGTCAGAGATTCTCATTGACCAAAGAGATAGGTTATTCACTTGTAGGTTCAGCTTAGATAGAGCTAGCAATTGTAATACATATTTATTATTATGATTAATGTAAAGAGGCTTGAGGAATTTTTCCCAGTTGGGTTCCCCTAGAACAAATATTGTGCATGTGTGTTATTTCTTATTGCATGTCTGATATTGCCATTCTAAAACGTGAACTGAATTTCACAGATCAGTAGAGTAGAGTTGTGTCTCTTGATTTAGATTAAAATTTCTTGAGCAGTTGCTATTCTATCATCGTATTTATACAATAAAGGGAAATGGATCATCAATGTAGAACTCACTGCTACCATCCCAACCAAAATGATCCATTAATAAGAGCCAAAGGAAACTCATGAATTGGAGGGCCTCTTCCACTCATAAATGTGAGTGAAGGGGACCCTACTACATTTTATTGTTGAAAATGGGAGCTAGAGGAACCTAATATTCGTTGAGGTCGTCCAAGGATGAGACATCCACATCAGTCAACAATGCTTCCTCTCCTATGGCATCAATCCCTTTAAAGGTCAAGTACTGTGTGGTGTTTCTCCACCAGAAATTTGTGATGTTATTTTAGGCCAACTATATATGTGGAAAAATTATGCTTTCTATGAGTTTCAACACCAAAATGTCATTGTTACTCTAAGGGGTCAACTTTATGAGGTACCAAAAGTAATATTGATTACTACAGTTTCCCTGATCCTAATAAAATAATGCTATAAAGTAATTTTCGAGACCACATATTTTGTTCTCTTCATAACCCAACCTTAAGGTGAATCGAAGGTCACTATGGCCACCACAACTTCAACAAGACCTCTCTACACAACAGACTCAAATCGACAAAATTTTAGAAGAGTATAGGGACATCTTTGCTTCACCTATAAGGGTGCCTTTGCACTTTTAGGTCAAACATTTAATTGAATTGGTACTTGTTGCTCATTTACCTAATTTCCAAATATATCCACATTTTATTCTAGAGAATGAGGAAATGAAATGTTAGATTTATGAGAAAGGGACACATTTGACCGAGCTCCTCAGCTTATGGGAATGCAATTATGTTAGTGAAAAAGAATGATGGGACATGGAAACTCTGTATTAGTTATAATAGATCCATAAATAAAATCACTATCAAGAATATATACTTGATCCCCTTGATTTATGACCATTATTATCAAATCCAGGGTGCCATGTTTTTTAGTAAGGTTGATCTAAAGTTAGACTCCCACTAGGTTCTAATTAAACAAATAGATGTATGGAAGAGAACCTTCAAATCAAAATAAGGAATATTTTAATGTTTAGCCATGCATTTTGTCTTGGCTAGTGCTCTAACAACATTCACGAGGATGATGGATGATATCATGCGATTGTTCACATGTTCCTTTTTGGTCATGTGTTTGGATGATATCCGCATCTTCAGTAGAACTCGAGTAAAACAATTGTAGTACATTAATAAGGTCCTAAGCACCCTGCAAAAAAAGTAATTGTATGCCAACCTAAAGAAATTCTCATTTGGCATGCATAGAATTCAATATTGGGAGTACAAATGCTTGGCTTTCGTCTAAACACTAGCAAGCACTTGAATGATGGAGAAAAATATTCACGCTCTACCAAATAAGACACTTTAGTCTACTATCCAATCTCATGGGCCCTCCCTCATCGGAGTAGGCCGAGACTCATGCACATTATTAATCAAATAATGTTACATATAAATACATGTAATGTTGTCTCAAGATAGACAAACTATCTTGCACACATAATCACTTGATTAAGTGAATATTTCAACCATACACCAATCTAAATAACATCTGAATCTAAAAAAACTCCAAAATAACATTTAAAAACTCCTTTACTTTAAAAACCTCACACTTAAAAAAATAAAAAATTATATTTTCTAATTTCAAACCATTTAAATAAATAATACATGTATTAATTACTTACATGCATTAACTAATAAGTTAAAGAAAAGGCTAAACTATATGGCTCGGTTAATGTGTATATGTAAGAAAATTATTAATAAATTAATAACATTGCAATCAGCCTTTTAAATACAACCAATTTTTCAATATTCACTTTATGTTATTCGGAGAACCCTAAATCTCAAACGCCCACACAAGTTCTTTCATGAGAGGATATGAACTTATGGCAACCCATTTCCAATAGAGGGACGACGCTTGTGAGTGTAGATATGTTGTGGAAAGTTGATATAAAAAACGTGTAGATATGTCGCGGAAAGTTGATATAAAAAACCTTTTGTGAAAACCTCAAATGGTGGAAAATCTTGATATAATAAGGCAATCCAATCAAAATATTTTATTAATTTTAAGTTAAAGATTTTCTGTGAATAATAATTTTATAATGTCTTTGTAAGGTAATTACTAGTAAATCACAAACAATGTGATTTGAAGGTTTTTCTAGTTTCAATGATTTCTCATATTTTAGATTACTAATTGAGTTGCCCCATAACATTTAGTGATTTTAATTTTATTTTCACCATATTTTATATTTAATATTATTATAATTGTTATTATTATTTTTTGAAAAATAAATTTATTAAAAAAATAATTTATTTTCTATTTTGCAATTTAATATTATCATTTTAATATATTAATAAATATTTACTCATTTAATATTATATATTTCATTTTATTAGTAAAATATAATTTCATGGCAAATGTTTAGATGATCTCGTAGTTAAAAATTTAAACATGGAAAACTATTTATGGAATATTAATACTATCCTTTGCAATTTTTAAAGAAATGTATTTATTTTTAATACTTCTTTACAAATGGTTCACCTAACATATATAATGTAATTAGTGGTAACTTTTTTTTAAATAATATTTTTTCTATTAAGTTTATACCATATTATATAATATTAAAAAAAAAATGTTATGATTTTGTTGGAAACTAAATCAATGAAAAAAGTTAATGATTTTGATTCTAGATGTTTATAGACTAATTGGATATGTACAAAATTATATAGTGATCAAGACATCATTATGTTATAGTACTGGTAAATTCCAAGTGAAGTAGAAAAATCATAACCTAAATAAATCCACCAAGAGGATCTGGAAATATTAATAGTGCATAGAATGCTTGGATTGACTGGGCACATGGTTTGGTTTGTTGAAAAGCTACTTCTCAATGCTAACCAAATATTTATGTTCTTCCACCTCTTGTGGGGTTTCTTGATCTTTTTTTATCAGATTAATAAGTTTAAGTCTCCAATTTTCCCATATGTCATTGTTTCAACTCGCCAAAAGATAAAGGTAGGTGTCATTGCATCCCAAGTTTGACAAAAGGTCTGCTACCTTATTTGCTATTCTCTTGATGTGGGAGGGAATAATGACTGGAATCATATGGATCAGATGGTTAATATATGTGATATATTTTTCTAATTTATAGTTGTGGAAAATTTTTTCTAACAAATATCAATTGATCAATTTCTTTAATCTTGAAATGATCAGCTGGAAATCACCTTCCATAGTCATCTTGAAGAATCCTTGTGACAATGTGATAACAAGGATAGTCTCTAAAGATGTAAAGTTGGATACGTTTCTTCTTGAATACCCAATACTATTTGTTAATAGAAACATTGGTTCCCTATGGTTGTCATGGAAGAATCCTCTAAGACTAGTAGAACCTCGATTTCCTTTAGATGCCCTGTCCAAATTAAGATTTAAGGAATCCAAGAGGAGGAGGGCTTTGAGAAGTAAGAGGAATAGAAGATGGGATTATAAGAGGAAAATTATCAATATAAGGAGATGGAAACAACATGAAATTATGGAAAAGTCTCTTATCCAAACCTTTGACTTCCTAGTCTAACGATGACCAAGGGTGGAGTAGTATTATTTCAAGGAAAATCTACAATTTTATTTCCCATATTAACTCGCCTTCTGATGCTCGATTATTAAATATGTGATTGTTCCTCTCCTTCCATATGTTCCATAGAAAAAATCATGGTATGAGGGCCAACACTTGATTTACAATAAGATTATTTAGCATAAAGGATATCCAGTCTTCAATCATCTCTATGATTCAATTCCTATTCTTTTATGACTCTCCAAATAAGTTGCATAGTTTTCTTTTTTCTTTTTTCTGTAGGGTAAACACCCACATGGGGAATTGAAAGTTGAATCACACAATTTACATAGTGCATCACAACATGGTGATTACCAATTGAGCTACCCCTTGTGGGAAAAATAAGCTCAAGATTTGATACCATGGACTTTAAGAAAAAAACACTTGTATTGATCAAGTGTTCCATGGTCTCTGCATATAATATACATATAAAATAGAGGGAAGGGCCTCAAAATATTTTGCAGATAATTTTATCCCATGAAATGATCTTTTATGTACTGAAAACCAAAGAAAATTGGCAAACTTGGACCATATGTTCTAAGAAAAAACCTATTTCCATATCGGTTGATGAGGAAGATTGGTGTGACTTACAACTAGTTGAAATTCCTCTTTGATTGTGAACATATCCTTCTGTTTATAGCTCCATAGCAATTTATAGTGTCGCTCAGATAGTGGGATCTTTCATTTGTGAATTTCTTCCATTAATGTGTCTAGATTGGCCCGATCAAGAGTTTGAGGAAAAATTTCCTTAGTTTTCCATTCTCTCCACAAGTTGCGCAACGTTGTCTGGTGCCAATAATATATTATTATCAAGTGACCTATAGATTTCATAAGCTCTTTTATAGAAAAAATTATGGCATGTTTCCAAGCTATGGGCACTGCTGCCAGACGTTCGTCTGAAACAAGGCACCTTTTCCCTCTCAAACTTCCTAGAAACAATGTTGTTGTATGAAGAATTTATTAGTGCTAGCTAAATTCTATATTGAATATCCTTGAATATGTTTTTTAGCTCTCAATTTCTATTTCCAAGATTGAAAGGGGATGTATTTCTTGCTCCAAAATTTCCTTCATAAGTCCTGTCCACCTTAGATCCACCTCCACCATAATCTCTCCCCCAAAGTGTTATTTCAAATTTCTATATCTTGAATACCAAGATCTCTCACCATTTTGGGAGGACATAATTAATAATAGGCTACCAGGGCCCATTTTATTTCTCTCATAGCCCCTCCCTGGAGAAAGGATATGTAGATAACCTTGATGGATCTAAGGATTCCTTTGGGAACCGCCAATGCAGAGATAAGATACACTGGAAGGGCTTGCAAGACTAATTTAACAAGACAAATCGGCCATGAAATTTTAGATATTTGAAGGTCTAACAATTTTTTTTTTTGGATATTTTATGGACTAATTCCTTCTAGTGAATAGTTATAAGGAAGTTGACTACCAAAGTTGCCCCTAGATATTTAGTAGGGAGAGAACTACACTGAAAACCTAACAATTTGGCTAGGTGCCCCTACTACTAAGTTAGTATTAATGAAATGAATTTGAGATTTACCCACATTAATGGATCTACCTGAGGTGTCCATGAAGTTCTCTAGGATTTATTTGAGATCTCTAGTTTCTCTTGTTGTAGGAATCCCCATTAGCATTGTATCATCAACACACTATTGATGGGATATGAGTAGGTAATCACCATATATTTTAATTATTTTATGTTTCCTTGCGCTCCTCCTACCTTTATGGTGCGTCTCAACACTTTTGAAGCAAGAATAAATAATAATGGTGACAAAGGGTGGCCTTGCAAAATTCCCCGTGAAAACTTGAATGTTGAGGAAGGAGATCCATTGGGAATCACCGAGAATAAATAAGTTACAACAAAATATCCTACCTGATTAATCCAACTACTTGAAAATCCATAGGCTAATAGAACATTAAAGAGATAAGCCCAACTAATTTTGTGAAGGCCTTAGATAGGTCAAGCTAAATTAACATTCTTTCCCTTTTAGTTTTTTTCAATGAATGGTGAACCCCATGGGTTACTACTATTCCTTCCAGGATATATCTACCCTCAACATAACCATTATTCTCCATTGAAATTATATTTGGAAGGAATGAATTTAGATGATTTGCAACGAAATTCAAAACAATTGTATATATCACATTGCATAAGGCTATTGGTTTGTGGTTACTAGGGTCGTGGTCCTTATCAAACTTGGGTGACAATGTTAATAGCATGGCATTCAAGGATGGAAATAAAGAGCATGTACTACGATATTCCTTCACCAACTCATGGATTTCTTCATCAAAGAAGTCCTAACTAGCCTAGAAAAAAATTGTGGTGAACTTGTCTAGATTTGACGCTTTGTTCTTTTGCATGGACATTACCACCTCGTTGAATTTGGGATAGGATACATACCACATCAAAGGCAACATTATGATATGATTGAGCTAGCGCTAAGATGTCTTCCGTTATCTTCTAAATTAGTCTCTTTCAACTTTGAATTGGTTATGTGTATCAAACATTCAAAAACAATATATGGTGTCAACAGATACATATTTACGAAATAAATTTAATAATTTTTATATGAATGTTTAAAAATGAATTCCTGCTACATTTAAAAGAGATAATGTGTTGATAAAATTTCATGTGACTTTATAAAACTTTAGTGGATACTTATCAATTGTAGTTCAGGCTTCTAATATTAATTTGAATTTTACTATATTGCTAGTGATCAACAACAATATATTCTATTTGAGTCTATTTAAGCTCATCGTATCACTTATTGGAATTGAACCTAGATGGGGAGGATAACAATCATTCCTATCAACCTCTAATGTTTCACCTAATTGATACTCTTCACGCACATTTATTTTAGGAATCATGTTACATGCATTCTTTTGATCTTGTACTTTACCTAGAAGAGGATGTCAACTTCCTCATTTTTCTTTAGATGACCTTCTTGTATCCTTTACTCTTCATTTAGAAGTTAATAGGTAGTTTACTAATCAATCTTTCTTTCTTGAATTATTTCCTACATTTCTAATGTTCCATAGTTAATCCTTAGAGATTACTTAACCTTGTGATAAATTTCTTACATTTTTAATTTCCCCTCGTTAATGTTTATATTGTGTTTCAATGTTATTTAATAATTTTGAAATTTCTTAATAATTTTTAAAACTTTCCATATTCAATTTACTTGAATATCCTTCTTCTCAGCTTTTAATTTTGTGAATTTCTTTTTTTCTTTATTTTAAATTTTAAATTTTTGAGTGATTTCCCCTTTTTCATCTCTTATTCTCCATTTTTTTTAATTTGTCTTTCCTTTCAAAATATAAAACTTCCAACATACTTTTTCAATAAATTCTTATTTTAGATATTTTCATAATTTTAAAAGTCATTTATATTATCAATAGATTAGATAATTCATTTTAAAATATTTTCAAAATTTATTTCTTTTCAATAACTATAAAACTTCAACTCTTTAATACATATATATTATTACTTATTTTAAAAATGCATTCTTATTTTTATAAAATTGAACATTAACATTAACTTTAATAAAACACATTATATTTTATTGAAAAATAAATATATTTTATTTTAGTAATTTTTTTTTTTTTTTCTAAATAATTCTTCAAATTTAAATACAACTACCTCATTAAAAATTATAAACATTATTGTAATTGTTGTATTAGAATTTCACTTAAATTTGTCGTTTCAACTGATTAGACTTAGACTTCGAGATGGTTGATTGTTGCTGCTATATCATTTCATCATTTCAGTTGACTGCTGATAGGCTAATAATAATGGTTTTCAAGAAATTAAATTATGAGTGGAACTTTGATATGTAAAACTGTAATAATAATGGTTTTCAAGAAATTAAATTATGAGTGGAACTTTGATATGTAAAATTGTAAAATAACTTTTATGGGCATTTAACACATATCAAGATATTGGTTTCAAATTCTCTATAATTTTGATTGGTAAAGATCCAAAAAGCCCATATTTTCTAATATTTTGATGTGTAATAACCATAGGACGTTTTGCTTTAATTGCACATCACACTCAATTCTAGAAAAAGACAAGAGAAGCGTAATTCTTCGTTTTTTTAAGGAGGTCCGCCCTTTCTGTAGAACTCCCCGGACAGAGGTCGCATGCCTCGAGCACCCGATCTCCGGTCTCGAAGATGCATCTGCTCGGCCGTCGGTGACCATGGATTGAGGGCAGCTTTTTAGAGGTTTTCGGGGACTTTTTGGGCACCTGGAGATGTTCCATATTGAATGGGAGCTCTAAGGTTGCTCTGTGTGGTACTTGTAAGTGTCGCGATCTTTCGGGGGTGTGGAATAGAAGCCTCGATGGTCTCTCGCCGAGGTGCATCTGCTCGGTCGTAGGGGCCATGGATTAATGGGTGCTTAAGAGGTTCCTTGTGGGACCCTTGGCCACGCTTTTTCGACCTCTCATTTTTAGTTTCCTTCCCATCTCGAATGGCACTCACGACTATATAGCCGTGAACCCTTTCGAGGGACAAGTTGTTGTAGCCGTTGGTGGCTAGTGTTGAATCATAAAGTCGGTACCCAATGTGGACATTTTTGTGGCTTTTGGTGGCTATTGTTGACCTTTTATGACTGTAGAACCCTACCTGAGGTGAGTTGTTCTCGCTTCCGGGTGGCTATAGTTGATTCATTATGTCGGTACCCAATGTGTACAAGTTGTTCATGGTTTTTGGTGGCTTCGTTGATTCACACAATGCCGGTACCCAATGTGGACAACTTCCGTGGCTTTTGGTGGCTATCGTTGGTAGCATGAGCTGTCAAGATCTACCGTTTGCATAGCATGGTGGAGTGGGTGAAGATGCAGTGAGGTGTCGTTAGGGAGGGCCTGCGCGTGCAGCGGTGATGATGTGAGATGTTTTGAGCTGAGTTGTTTGTGCCGGGCTGTTGTCGCCGCACATAGTAGGGCATGAAGAACGCCCAAGCTATGTTGGACACGTAGGGGGCTCGCGGTGTTAGCTGCGCACGCAGAGAGGAATTGAGGGAAGGCCGGAGCGTGGGGAGGAACCTCGTGTAGGGAGAACGCAAGTGAGAGTGAAACATTTTGACGATCCCGCACAGTAGCCGAGCTCGATGGTCTCCTGTCCTGATGTCAGACATCCGCCGGCCGTGGTGACCATGGGATTGGATGGCGGCATTAAGAGGGTTTCAAGTGACTTTTACACGCCAGAGGCTCCATATTGAATGGGAGCTATGGTTTTGGGGACTTAGGCGATGGTAGGTCATTCTGCTCATTGTTACTGTAATTGCGTCAATGAACACGCCTGGCCGATCTTTCCATGGCCTTTTCGATATTCTCCGTCATTTTTTGAATTGTTTTCCCGGCTCAATTCAATCTAGTTTTGGCAGCGTTTCTGATTCAATTGCCATTTCCGGTAGGTGAACACATTTATTAGTGGCATCGATTTTGTTGCCCTATTAATGATTCGTGCAGGTGTCCGTTACATGCTCCTTATCCGGAGATTTTCATATCCATATTCGGGATAAGTGCGAGATTTCCTGGATCTGTACTTGCTTTGGGTACTTGTCATATCCGTTCATCGCATCAATTGCTGTTTGAACCTACCCGTTACTGTTCTTTAAATCTTTTGCATCGCTCTGCCACGAGTGATTGCTGTCCCCCTGCAGGAATCGCTAATCAGGATTTATTGCCTGTTTGGGGTTGATATTTAGCTTGTCGGCAGGTCTGCTTTCTTATGGCACTTGCACAGAATGGTTTGCAAGTGCTCATTATTCATCTGGACAGTTCTTACCCTTTTGATCCCGGATCTATACGGCTAGCCGGTCATGGGTGGATGACGTAAGGTTTTGGTTCTACAGATCTCCCGATCGAGTTGGGGAGCCGGATCTCCCCCAATCATGGGGATCGACTTCTTTGTTTTTAGGGTGCAATTTTGTTTTCTGATCAGATTATCCTTCACAAGCGAGCCTGTTTTGGTATGCAGGGATTTTGGTTTTATTATGGGCTGGTTTTCTTCTTCAACCGACCTTGGCATTTCATCAAGCGAGTCGGATCTTCTGTTGTCATGCGTGCATGATCCATTACAAGCGAGCCAGTTTTACACAAGGGTTGTAGCACCACAATAGGATTTCAATCTCGTTCAAGTTTTCAAGTGGGCCTGGTTGGTGTTTGCACAAGCGAGACTGCCTCTTTTCAGCCATGGAAGACGCTATGAATTCTCTTTTTTGTTTTTCCTCCTTCTTTTCAGTTTTCTTTTAGTCTTTATTGTCATGAAGATGATGCTGCTGTATATTCTATGGAGTTTCTTTTCTATGTATGCAGGGATGATTTCGTGGGTATGTTTTATACTACCCGTTATTGCTGGCCATGAACATCGAACCACTTCTCAACAGAAGTGTATTCTGGATGTATTCGGCATATGGGGTTTTCTCGCTGTTTTAATTAACAGTTTTGAGAATATATGGTTGATCATGTACTGTCATATATTTCTTCTAATATATACAACGTTTTTTTCTTCTGAAAAAAAAAAGAACAACTTGGGAGAGAAATATATCACATTGAAGTTCGAAAGTAATAACATTCAAAAATCAGAAATCATAATCCACCGTCTATTATTAACACGCTATATGTGTCACACAACATCACCTTTGAGGTTCTTATAAACGTGCGGAGAGGCTGCAAAAGATCATGGCATGAAGACAGGTTTTTACATTATCCATGTTAATGGCCCATAAAAACAAACGCTCAAAACGATAAAAATTGCCTGTGAAAAAACAAGAAATTAAATTCAACTACGAGAGACACTTTATTTTGCCAATATATTTAATGAAATAGGAAAAAAAACTTAAATTAATTCAACAGGAAGACACACTTTAATAGTCCATATCTTTAAATAAGAAAAAGAAAACAATCCTCCGTTCCAAAATGAATATCTTTCCTTTTAGCGGTTCTAAAATGATCTTCAGATGTGAAACGCATCTCTGGTTTTATAACACATTAACCGACGGAGTCTGAAAAATCAATGGACTACCAAACTCCAAACTGTCAGAAGACTCTGATGCCCTTTGAAAGTCCAAAAGTGCGAAAAAAAACGAATCATTTAGCTGCAAAGCTACAATATAGCCAACTGTTCCTTGCAACGGAAAACATGACTTTAATGAAAACTTACATTATCATTAATGTCTCATTTGATTTTTGGTTAATGTCTCATTTTATTTTGTTTTAAATTTAATAAATTTTGGTTCATAGGAATTAATTTAATAAATATTTTAAGTGGTTTTAACTATTAAGAATATGTATTTCTTTCTTTAAAAAAATTATTTATTAATTTAAAACTAAAAATTAAATATTTATATTTTTCTACACTTTAATATTTAAATTACTAGCAAAAGTATATGAAATATCATATATATATATATATATATATATATATATATATTAATTGAGACATTTGGTTAAAATTATAACTAGAAGTTGCCCCAAAAAGTGCAAAGATACACTTAAGGAGTACAATATGTCTATGATGTTACTGCAAAAATGTTATAGCAAAGGAAAGATAACAACCTAAAGGGTGGAGGATGGAGGGGAGGAAAGGTGTTCGGACTTGCAAGAGTCTCACACTTGTGTCTGTCTTTCTCAAGCCACAATGCTTGGCTAAATCATTTTTTCCAATCATACCACTATGTCTAAATCTTATATAAATATTTATATCCAAGCTATCTCTTCAGTGGCATATCTTTTTTCAAGTTTTACACTCTAAAAGAGGTTCACATATCAAGAGAATAGATCATAAGCTTGGTAAATCTATGGTTAAAATGGATCTAAACCAAAAATTTGTTCTTTAAATATTCTACCTTTTAGTTTTTATTTTTTATTTTTATTATTATTAAATTTACATAATTTTAATGTTATAAGTGAGTAGAATTTGTTTATAAAATAATAACAATAATAATAATAATAATTTAAAAACATAAAATCACAATTTGACTAAATAATAGAATTTTTTTTCAAAATAAATTTATTTATAATTAAAAATATATTTTAAACAACATTAAATCACAATTTAGGGATAAAATTCACAAGTGTATTTGGATAAAGAGTTAGGGAGAAAGAAAAATACTATATTGAAAAGTTTAATCCTACTCATAATCATTAACAAAAAGGGTAATAATAATAATAATAATAATAATTTAAAAACATAAAATTACAATTTGACTAAATAATAGAATTTGTTTTCAAAACAACTTTATTCATCATTAAAAATACATTTTAAACAACATTAAATCAAAATTTAGGGATAGGTGTATTTGGATAAAGAGTTAGGGAAAAAGAAAAAATACGATATTGAAGAGTTTAATCCTACTCATGATCATTAACAAAAAGGGTACATAGGGGCCAATAATTGTTGGAGAGCCATCCCAAAATAATTGTGGGAGAAAAAAGTATGTATTTTTTGCTCTTCCAAAAAAGTGGAAAGAGAAAATACATTTCATTTTAATACAAAACTCACTTATAACTGCTATTATTTTATAAACTTATTGTTTTCAATCTAGGTTGGTTTTTAATATGAAGTTTCTATAATGTAAATTTAGAAATTATTGTTTTTTCCTCTTTTTTCAAAAATGTCCACGGTTGTTTTTTAATATGAAATTTCTATAATATAAATTTAGAAAGTATTGTTTTTTTCCTTTTATAAAAAATGTCCAGGGTTGTTTTTTTTTAATATAATTTTTTTTTAATAATATGGATTTAGATATTATTGTTTTTTTGGTTTTTTCAAAAATGTTTTAATGCAATTTTTTTGTTTTTTATTATTATTATTTTTTAATATAACTTTTTTTCTATTTAAAAATTATTGATTTTTAAAATTAGAGCCCTAATTAACAGAAATATTGGTAAATACAATTTCCACTCAGTCTTATCTGCATGCCTGATAAAAACCAGCAGACTGCCTATAATGACAGATATCAGCAGAGTTGCAACAAAGATCTAGAATAACCATGGCATTTTCTTACTCTCTCACCACAACACAATCTCTTTATTACCATTTTTGTTTAAGAAAGTGCATAAATCTATCAAAGTTAAAGAAAAATATATACATGACCTAACGGCACTTTGGATTTCACGTGGGTACTCGCTCCGGACACTAATATCTTGTCTCATAGGAGATGGGGATGGGGCTGTGTGCACACTCAATTTCATTGATTAGATATCCCTAAAATTTTATCATGCCTATACCTACTGTTGCATGCTTCAAAATTTCAGAAGATTTAAGCAAAATAATTTGAAAACTGACCTTCAATTTATTCCTTGCAGACCGCTAATAATCCACAGAGACATTAAATCCTCCAACATTTTACTGACAGAAAATTTCAGAGCCAAAGTAGCAGACTTCGTCTTGTCTCGCCTTGCTCCAGAAAATAGTGGCACAACACATATTTCTACACAAGTGAAAGGAACAGCAGGTTATTTAGATCTGGAGTATCTGAAAACCAACGAACTCACAGCCAAAAGTGATGTTTATTCATTTGGGGTATTGCTGGTTAGGATGATTACTAGAAGGCGGCCACTAGAGTTTGGAAAGGAGCGGAGAGAACGGATTACTATAAGATGGGTAAGCCAAAATAATTTCTGGAGAACAGTTTACCTAATTTTTGCAGCATTCACATATGCATACGTACATACATCACAATTTCTATAGAAAACATCATACACAGCAAAAAAATTTCTTTCTTGTACATGATATTCTATTTGAAATAAACTTCTAACTATAAATACGACTCTTAAATTACATGTAAACCAACCTTAGAATTTCTACTCGGCCGAATCTTAGCCACAGTTCAGAATTACATTTAAATGCAAAGGAGAATACTTGGAATAACAACAACGTTAAAACATAGCACCATTACTAACAGTCCTAGTCACGTATGCATTTAACTTGTATATTTAATAAAAAATTATGTGGGAACGTTATCGACCATCGAAGTGGACAATCTGTTGCAGGTTTTGCAACGATTCCTTGATTTTTCCTTGCAGAGGAGAGTAGGTGTAAAAATGGGGAATAAAAGGCTTGGTATTAATCTTTAAGCTTTACTGAAAAATTTTGCGATCCACAATAACTTACATTCAATTGTATGAATAAATGAATTTCTATATTCAAAATTAATTTCCATTTCTTGTGGTGCAATTTCCATTTCACATATTAGTTTCCAATTAGTTTCAAGTTGGCTTTGTAATTAGTTTCTATTTCTATTTACAATCAAATTAAAAAATTGCTATACTCAAAATTAATTCTCATTTCGTGTGCAGCAATTTCCATTTCACATACTAGTTTCCAATTAGTTTCAAACTGGCTTGCAATTAGTTTCCATTTCTAACCCTACATAGATCCAATGGTGGACAATGTTTGAATTAAAAGCAGAAAATAAAAAAATCAACTTTAGTGAGAGTGGAATAGTGGAATGGTTCAAAAATAAACCCCTTCGATGTAATAATCATATCATTTTTTAATTAAACATTTTTCTAAAATTATAATAAACTTCCCATCACTGTCATCGAGATTGATGATTGACGCTATGTGATTCATTTCACTAGTTTCAATCCCACTTCTTCACCCCTGTGAGCATCACCGATGCAATGAGTGCTAAGTGGACTATTCAAAAATCATTAGCAATTAGTTAGTTACGACTACTTCTCATGGAAATGGTCATAGTTGAATGACTTTCTTAACATATTTGAATCCCAAAAATTGATATCTAATATAATGCAATGCGTAAACCCCTCAATACTTAAATACAAAAAAGTAAACGGAGCTCTACCTGAATGGTTCATGAGGCACAATACGGTTCATGAGGCACAATACTTGTTAAGGTTTTGAAAATGGGGTAGCAAGCTAAGTTGGCTTGATTGTGGGGAAAAATCCATAGTTAAGCGCACTTGAGCTAGAGGAGTTATGGGATGGGTGACCACCTGGGAAGTCCTAGTTACTGGGTGAAAGACCCAGAAGTGATGATTGACACTATGTGATTCATTTCACTAGTTTTAATCCCAATTCTTCACCCTTATGAGAATCACCCAATGCAATAGTCAATTACAACTACCTTTCATGGAAATGGTCATAGTTGAATGACTTTCTTAACGCAGTTGAATACCAAAAATTGATATCTAATATAATGCACTGCGGAAACTCCTCAATACTTAAAATTTTCCCAAGTTATATGGCCCATAGGCTTCACCCAAATAAAACTTCTTTTTTGAGTTTTTGTAAATATAAAGAGATTTATGGAGTAAATATAAAAAGAGGTTTTATCTATTTACCATACATTTAGTTTATTTATATTTTTATTTATTTACCATACTTCCTAAATAAGTATAAAAAGAAGTTTTATCTATTTACCACGCCCGTGGTTTATTTATATTTATATTTATTAACCATATCTAGTTTTTGAGTGTTCCCAACCTTCTTCATATTTTAAATTTATATTCTCAAAATTTATTTTTAATGATTTTTTATTGTTTATTTATACATTTATGTAAGTCATTGTTTAAGCGACATTATATAGATTTTATTTTGTAAATTTTTTGTAGTTATTTTTTATTTTGGCTTCTGACATACTTACACATCGCTAAAAAATAAAATGGCATAGATACAAGTATTAAAATTATATTTCTAAACCATATATATAGGTGTGAATTACTTACCTAGTGGTTAAAAAAAAGAAAAGAGTGCAAATTACAATCTATATAATCTATAAATTATGAGATTCATGGAGTTTCTTGATAAGCTGGAGAATAATATATCACCATGTAAATTCACAATTTACTTCGTGAATCTCATAATATCTCCGTGACAAACCCTTATCGTATGGCAGGAATTTCTGGATACCCTGGAGAAGAATCAAACCATCATTTTGGTCGGTGAAACTGGAAGTGCACACAATGGACGAGTAGTGGTACAAATTTTATTACGAAGGATCTACAATGGAAAATTCCTAAACAATGCAAAGAAATGATATAAAAAATTTCAGAATGAAAATTCCTCGACACTGGAGAGAAATGTGATAAAATATTTGAGAATAAATTCACCTTATTGCTGATAAATGCGATAAAAGATTTTAGTCAATCACGTATAAATGCTATACAAAATTTCAAAATAAATGCGAAACTGTTTTTATAACATACCTTGTCTTTTGAGATTGAGGTAGAAATTTTAGAAAATGAGTCTTCTGAAATTCTATTGTCGCACCCACCAATGATAGAATATAACGTTCAAATGTTTCCATGATTGAGAGTGAGCGATATACTTATATATATATATATATATATATATTTAAATTATTATAGAACTGACATTTTATTATTATTATTATCAATATATTGATTATTATAAATATATTGATTACAAATATATTGAGGAGACATTACAAAAGTTTACAAGCTTTCTTACATTACATCTACACATGTACCCTATACTGAGCTGTAGAGCGCCTCTTGGTGCAATAAATGTTATTAAAATGATTCTTGTAATGTCTTTATCAAGATTGTTTAAATGAATTGGTATTTTTCGCTATTTTATAAATAAAATATTTTTAATTTAATGATAAGAAATGAAGTTGTAAACGTATTATAGAGTTAACATTCATTAATTTGATACACACCTCGTTTTAGCTATATAAATGTAAAATTTATAATTATATAGATGTAAAATATATAATTAATATTATAGAGTTAACATTCATTAATTTGATATACACATGGTTTTAGCTATATAAATTTAAAAATTTTACAGATGTAATATTTATAATTATATAGATACAAAGTTTGTAATTATAATATTTTTAAAGAAATTTAGAAAAAAATTCAGAAAAATTCAGAAATAGAACTTACTTTTTGAGAAAATTTACCACTTTTATCTGGTTTTAAATGATAAAATCTCTCTCTTAAATAAAAAATAATCAATTGTTAATTTCAAAGGCTGGTTAGCTTTTCAAAGTAATGAGTTATTGCTTATGGAAGTTGTTAACCTCTCAACACAATGACCATGGCTTGGGGAAGTAGTCCTAACTCGATGGTTTTTTATTTATCTATTATTATTATTATGAAATACTACTAATAGTTAAGGAAAACTTCATTAGGGATTTTTAAAAACAAAGTTACCAACAAAATGAGAACTCTAGCAAAAAAAACACCAAAAAAAAATGAAAAAACAGGTTGAAAATGAAAGTGTTGATGTTGGAACAACCACTTTTTTTTCAGGGTAAATTTTCAACAATTTTTTTTCTAAATAAGACTAATTCTATTAAGTAAACATATGGTACAAACTGTAGTTACAGTTAGGATAAGCTAGAGAACGGGAAAGCCGAAAATCATATACTATCAACCTTGGTCCCAAAAAGTGAACAGGAGATAAGCAAAAGAACATACAAGTGTAACAACAATGTGAAAAGAGATAGTCATTGGAATCTACCCAGTATGGGTCGAATCCTCCATACGACATTTTCTTCCTTTCTTTTTTTTAACTTTGACCCAGCCAGTCTAGTCTAGATGGGCTAGAACCATTTGAAGGTTGTTTTTGACTGTAGGGAGAACCTCCTTATCTGAATCGGAGGAGGAGGACTCATGAGTTTGTTTATGTGTATTCAAGGTAGTAGTGAGTCCTTCAGGGCCTACTGAGGGCAAATCCTTCGTCTACGTTGCAGCCGAGGGCGAATCCTTTGTCTACTTTGCAGCCTCCACTTCTGCCTCAGTCTCCTCTTCATCTGAGTTGAAGGAATCAATGTCATCCATGGGGGGAAAATCACATGGTTTCCATCTTTTAGATTTTTATTTGTGATTACTTTTCTTCTTTTGGGCAAGGAACGTGGTGCAGGAGTTCTGAAGGTACCCTTTTTGATGGCAGTGGCAGAAACAGAAGGTGGTATTCTCACAGTCCAGGGTCTATGTCCAAAGGAAATCCCCTATTTTGAGATTGATTTGATCAGGCAGACCTTTGATTATGTCTATTTCAGCACGTATTATGTCGTAGGTGTATATTCCTTTCTCCCCCCTAGAGGGATCTATTTCCAGAAAGCAACCTAAGGTGTTTCCAATTCCTTGGAAGATAGAAAAGTGCCATAGATGTGCAGGTAAATTTGGAAGCCATACCCAAATAGGTAGCTTGGTGATGACTGTTGTAGAGGGGTCAAATTTTGGGAACCAGGGGGTGAGAAATATCCTTGTTGTTGCCCAAAACCATGGGCCTTCAGTCAAGGCTTTTTGATAATCTTCGTTGAAGGCAAACGCCACTATGAAGAAACCCTTTGAGCAGAATATAACCTTGTTGTTGTTGGTCCAATTGAAGACGATCCATTGGTAGAGATTTGTTGTGTGGGGCCAAAGTCCATTGAAATGATAGATGATGGAAGATTCTGCATATTTTTGAAGCTGATCTTCAAGAGCTGGATGGGAGATTTATATGGAGGGGACTTCCTTCAATTTATCGACCAAAAAGGGCTTGGGAGCCTCAGAGGGTTAAGCAGCTTTCTTGGGAGGCTATGCATGGTCAACATCCTTATAAGAGAAAGCTGGAGCAGAAGAGGGCTGCCCGACTGCTCCCCCTCGCAGACGAAAGGTTAAAACTACAGAAGCATCTCTTTCAATGTTATAAAATTAGAGGGGAAAGGAGTCCTCTAGTTGTTTACCTCCATATAGAAATAGATGAAGAGTTGAGGGAATCCCTAGCTTGTGTTCAAGTGCATGCGCGAGGTTCTGGAACAAATCCGTTGAGTGCACCCATTGAAGTACTGATTTGCAAGAGGATAGCAAGATCTGAATCTGATAAAGAGGGGATGAGGGATCTAGGTAATCCTGGCTGTCAGAGCTTAGCTCGGAAGCCGGATTGACTAACCTGATCAATGCGATGTAGTCCAAGGCAACCTCTTTTCTTTTTTAGTATCCCCTGGTGCGAGGGTTTCTTTGACGGGTAAGCTCAGAGGTAGCCCACTAGAGTGGTGGACTGATGGGGTGCAGGGGCGGGCTAGAACATTCTCTGCCTTGCGTGTTATCAGGTATACTGCAGAGGCTCCTGGCAACCTTAAGAATTTCAGTGGGATAGGGAGATGTCCTTTCCGATCTGTGAGGCTACCATTTACCTACTTAGGAGTATATGCCGCAACCTGGTCTTTTTCAAAGAGCTACTTAGGAGTTGTTGCTACAGCCTGGTGTTTTTTAGAGGGGCTAGGGCATGCATTGAGCCCATCTTTCAAATTATTCTCCTCGAAGCTACACTCAATGCAAGGCTTGAGGGAGATCAAGAGCGTGTTCGAATTCTTTCTTCCATGATCCGCAGGGCCGAGAGAAGGCTTGGCGATGGCAGAGTGAGAGTCGTAAGTCAAGAAAAACTTAGGGTTGGTCTTGGCCATCGCTTCCCAAAGATCTCAAATACACTATCCTATGGGTCTTTCATTTACTCCCAAATTTTCAACATTTAAAAAAAATGTTAGTAAAAACCATTTTTTGTACAAAAGACACCCTGAAAATAACAAGTGTTGATCCCAGAATAACATTTTTTTCAGGATAAATTTTCAACATTTTTGAAAAATGACAGTAAAAAAGCAATTTTTTTGTGCAAAAGACACACTCAAAACGAAAAGAGTTGATGTTGGAATAACTTCTTATTTTTTAGGGTAAATTTTCAACATTTTTAAATAATGATGTTAAAGATAAAATATCATGTCTTTGAGAAACCTTAAAATTCCATTGATTTTTAGGCATGACATTAAATATAAAATATCACATCTTTGAAAAACCTTAATTCCAACAATTTTCATTCATGGTGCTAAAGAAAAAATAATTATGACTCTTTTCAAATTAAATCTTGTAATATAGAAAACATAAATATCTTGACAGTGTTTCAACCATGGAATTAAAACCAAATATTATCACTACAAAAAAATAAGATCTCAAAATATTTCAGGCATAAAATTATGGAAAAAAATTATGACTAAAAAAACTTTAAAAATGAACACTGAATGACCGAGTTATTATACCAATAGTAATTCACTTTTTAAATGTTAAATGTGTAGCGATTTTAAAGTCTTAGCCAAAACAACTTGATACATTGTAACAAAAAATTAAAAATCAACCATCGAATTGACATGCAGTGTAGGTGAACTCGACCCATTGTAATGAAAACTTAAAGACCAACCATGAAATTCAAACATTGTTGTGGCAGACTCGATTCATTATAATGAAAATTTTAAAATCAACTATCAAATGTGCATAATGAGAAAGAGTTGTTAGTAGTATTGACATGAACATTATGGAAACAATAATAATTAAAAATAAAATAAAATACAAAAGAAACCAAAAATTCAAACATTAAAAAAAAACACAAAAAATTTAAAAAAAAAAACACGTAATAACATTTTTTTTTTTTTAAACATGACAAAAAAAAATCAAATATTAAAAAAAAAAGAAAGAAAAAAAGAAGAAGAAGAAGAAGAGAGAATTTCAAAAAACAAATCCAACATGAGTCACTACATTTTAATTTTGTCCACTAATAGATAGGGAAAATTTACCAAAAAAGACATTAAAAAGTTTTTTTTTTTTTTTTTGAAAAATTTAAAAATAAAAAAACAAAGTAATTAAAAATATATATAATTAAAATAAAACATTTAAAATAATTAAAATAAAAAAATACAACAAAAAAATTCAAAATTAAAAAAATAAATAAATAAATAAATAAAAAAAAAAAAAAAAAAAAAAAAAAAAAAAATTACAATTTAAAAATTAAAATTAAAAAAATAATTTGTAATTTGTAATTTTTTTTTTTTTTAACATTCAAAAATCTTGAACTTTGTTTTTTTTTTTTTAATTGTTTTAATTTTTTTTTTTTACTTTATTTAAATTTTAAATTTTTTTTTTTTTTTTTTTTTAATTCTATTTATTTTTTAAATCGTTTATTTATTTATTTTATTTTATTTTTTAATTATGTAGTTTAAAACCCTAAGTAAATTAAAAAAACAAATAAAAAATAAACCACATAATTAAAGGAGATCCAATCACAAGAAAATCAATCCAACCCACTAGAAAACAAGGGTGATGGTAATACAGAAAAGGAAATAGGAAAGTGTTCTGATTTCCACAAAATCCCTTGGCTTAATATGGATGAATGTCATTGAAATATTCATTGTTGGTTGAGATCAAAGAAAAAGAATCAAAGACTTGCTCAAACTCTGATTCATAGCACAATAAAGGGAAATAAATCATGATGTAAAACTCATTGCTACCATCCCAACCATAATGATCAATTAAGAAGAGCCAAAGGACATTAATAAGGGGGAGCATGTCTTCCACTCAAAAATGTGAGTGAAGGGGACCCCACTACAATTCATTGTTGACAATGGGATCCAGAGGAACTTGATATTCATAGAGGTTTTCCAAGTACGAAACATCCACATAAGTCAACAATGCCTCTTGTTCTATGGAATCAATCCCTTTAAAGGTCAAGTATTGTGTGATGTTGCTCCACCTGGAATTTGTGATGTTCTTTTAGGCAAACTATATATGTGGAAACATTATGCTTTCTATGAGTCTCAACACCATAATGCTATTGTTACTCTAGGGTGTCAACTCTATAAGGTACCAAAAGTAATCCTGATTACTATAGTTTCACTGACCTTAGAAAAATAATGCTACGAAGTAATTTGTCATACCAATATTTGTTTTCTCTTCATAACCCAACCGTAAGGTGAATATAAGGCCACTATGGCCACCACAATTTCAAATCAAGACCTCTCTAAACAACAAACTTAAATGGGAAAAATTGTAGATGAGGATAGGGAAATATTTTCTCAACCTATAAGGGTGCCTTTGCACTAATAGGTCAAACATTTAATTGAATTGGTACATGTCGCTCCTTTACCTAATTTCCAAATATATAAACATTATATTCTAGATAATGAGGAAATGAAAAGTTAGATTCATGAGAAAGGGACACATTTTAACGAGCTCCTCACATTACGGGAACACAATTATGTTGGTGTAAAAGAATAATGGGACATGAAGAATTTGTATTAGTTATAGACCCCTAAATAAAATCACTATCGAGAATATATACTCGATCTGTTTGATTTATGAATGTTTTGATTAGCTCAAGGGTACCGAGTTCTTTAGTAAGATTGATTTAAATTTAGGCTACCAATAGGTTCTAATTAAACAAACATATGTATGTGTTAGTGTTCAATAGTCACAGTGATCAAATTTACTTTTTCTACTGTAGTTAGAGTCTGATGGTCAAATTTTTATATTTTCAAATAAACTTTGACATGTCTCTTGGTTGTCAAATGGTCCTAAGTCATTGTCTAGATGTAATGCTACTCTCATAACACATCATATGTCATGGGAAAGTTTCTTGGAGGCAACTTCTCTCTTACCTGTCTCAAGCCATTCAAAAATTCAAAGCACTTGTTAATCATTTTCCAGACCACAAGGAGTTGAAACATCAAGCATTCCATGAGTGAAAAACAAGAAAGGTAATAAGTTTTTTTTTGTTATTGAAGAAGAAGTGCAGGTTGAAGCCATGAGAGAGGAATCATCTAGGAGCATATATGATTCACCTTTGCAAAGGGAAGAATAAATACCTCCTGAATTTGAGATAACTGACCTAGGAGGACAACATGGAAATAAGGTAGCAGATGACATAATCAAGGAGAAATATGCTTAGATTAGAGAGCTCAAGGATGACCTAGCAAAATAAAATTTCATGGTGGCTTTCTTGCAGCAAGAGAATAGACAATTGAAACTAAGCCTAATGCAGCATAGAAAGTCATAAGAAGACCCTCCATCATCAAGCCAAGAAAATGTTTTGACAACAGAGGATAAAGGTAAAGCAATCATTGATGTAGAGCAGTTGGAAGAGAAAAACATTCAGGTTTAGCCTAGGATACCTAAAACTAGAGCCATGGCTAGAAAGGGAAAACATCTAGAAGATCCATCTCCTCCTCAAGCCCAAAATGCCATAGATGACACCATAGTTGTTGAACTTGAAAGGGAAAAAGAATATTGTCTCAAGAGAGTTAATGAACACTTGGAGAATCTATTGAAAAAAGGAAAACAGAGATACGATCATGTAAAGAAATATGTCAAGACACTACTATGCTAGGAACATGGTTTGCAAAGTTAGGGTGAAAAATACTAAGAAGAAACTCAAAAGAATCCTAATTAAACTAATAAATAAGGAAAAACTTGACCTATTAGTTGATGCATCATTGGTGATCTAAATGCATGACAGAAAGCATAGAAGAAGGAGACAAATTTTGAAATTTTGAATTTTTGTGCACGTAGTCAAAATCATCCTACAAAAATGTAACAACTAGTTGTTGCACTTTTTCTCAGAGGGTTAGAATGAAGGTTTTCAAACATGAAAGGATAGCCTATGGAATAAGGATACCATAAAATTACCCGGGGATACTTGTAGAGTCATAATTTTGAAGAAAATGATCAAACAATGCGCATTTTACACCTTGCTGCCACCTTTTCAGGACTCTTACTGCGTTTCTGGCCTAATCCTGTATTTTTCCCTTTTCACCCATCTTTTCTAACTAATTTCAATAAATTCCACCTCCATTTTCTTCCTAACATCTATCCCTACCCCCCATGATTTTCTAATAATTTTTCCTAGCCCCCTTCCCTCTCATTTCCCACCTTTGAAATTCGTTGTGCTTTTGACTTTTTTTTTTGTCATAATTTTCAAAAGAAGTTTCTGACCAAATGAAGATGAATTTTCGAAAAAAATAATATTCTTTTGTTAAGGACAGACCTAATCACAATAACCTCCTTCTATTTATACACAGATATCATAGATTGGGAGATATTCAACTTTCTTGGAGACCTATTTCAGAAAATCAAATTCTCCAATTTTTCTTGTCTATTTTAGTAATTATTTTGTGGCACAGATTCTGAGCAAATGGACATGAATTTCCGAAAAGCCGAGTGTGTTTTTTCTCCAAAACAACCTTATCTACAAAAACCTCTCCCATTTTTGTAAAATTTGTTATGGTTAAAAATATATCAATTCATATTTGACCCCTATTGTTTCATTGCGCTTCTAGAGAATTTGTTGCGTTTCTGGATAGTTTGTTTTGAGATTAAGTTTCAAGATGTCAAAATCATGTTTTTGGATGGTTCAAAGGCTCCAGGTTGTAGTGTACATCCCAAACATTCTTCACAGGTATTCAACAAACCTTATAACCTCTTCCAAGTCATGAAAAGAACAATCCAACTATTCGATGCACTTCTGCTAAGGAGTTGTTGCATTTCTAGGTTATTTGCTGCGTTTATGTGCTTGCGGGTTTTTATTGCAATTAAAAGGGTTAAATTTCAATTCGGTTGATGTAAATAGTTGTATAATGAGTTTATATGATATAAATGGGTTTATTAATTATTAATATTGTAAGGAATCTTATAATGAATGCTTGGAGAGATAAGCTTAATCAGTTAGCTAAAAAAGGGGAAAGTTAGTTTTAACTGCCCTAGGATTTGGCAATGTATTAGATAGGTTCATGAATCAATTCCTATGGATTAGATTCGACCCCTTAGAGGGGAAATATTGTTATTCATCTATATGTACTCATAGACAAGTCAAAGAGAGGGGTTAGATACTTGAAGGTCATCATTTTGAACTAGTGTACTTGATTTTTTAGGAGAAATAATACATGCAGTTGCAACTATTTTTATGGGATTCATGTGTTTGTGGTCAATGACATTGTCTTCATAACTTTTTCTTAAGCATATGATTGTTAGATGTTTCTATCAACCATCTATACTTCTTATTGCGATAATATCTTAAGTGTTGAACAAAAATCATTGTCAGAAATGTTCTACTTTGTTTAAGATTATCATATAAGTGTTCTCTTCCAAACAAGTGAATTCATGCATGTATTCTCACTTAGTTTCCTTATCTGATTTCCTCATCACCATACTACAATGAAATATCTATTTGTGTCACTTATTACACCTATATTACCTCATTTCATGGCTGCAACTGATATTTTAGAATACTTGGCCTAGTTCCTAAACCTGGTGCTTCTCATCCAGCAAATCCTAAATCAAAACCCTACTGAGTTGATACCTAGCCTAAAACCCTAATATTCTCCAGTCACTTCCATTAGCTCTGAGGTTAATTTTGAGAGATCCCTCTCTGATTTGGTAGGGCTAGATACCAAGACAAAAGTTGGTCTGTGGTTACCTCTTTGGTTTCATTCTTAGCCTTGAGAAACTAAGGAGTGCTAAAAGTATGGAAGAAAACCTTCAAATAAAAATAGGGAATATTTTAATGGTTAGCCATGCCTTTTTTCTTGACTAATTCTTTAACAACATTCATGAAGATGATAGATGCTATCATGTGGTTGTTCACAAATTCCTTTTTGGTCATGTGTTGGGATGATATTATTATTTTCAATATAACTCAAGTAGAACATTTGAAGTAAATTAATAAGGTCCTAAGCACTATACAAAAAAAATATACCAAACTAGAGAAATTATCATTTGGCATGCAGTGAATTCAATATTTGGGGTATTATTAGCCCCAATAACTCTCATATGCCTCCAAAACTTCTTAGGCCTTGCCAACTTCTAATAAAGGTTCATATTGGGGTTCTCTCACATTACTTTCCCTTTAATTCAATTAATCAAGTGTGAAGCTAAATAAAATTTTTCCTAGCTAGAATCACAATAGGAATCATTCATAGAGTTGAAACACCACCTATACTTAATTCCAGTCCTCACCCTTCCAAACCTAGAGTAATTATTTGAGGTTGAGACTCATTCCTCCAACTATGATATTGGTACAATGATCAAGTTTATCTAAGCTACTGGAATTAACCAAGATCTTTTACTTTTGTGGTGTTAGGAGAATTGCATGTGAACGAGTATGAAAAAACCACATGTGCGTACTTTAAAGGAAAGGAAACGTAAAGGCAACCATCAAATCAAAGAACATACACAAGTTTATAATGGAGCTCACCCCATGTGGGTTACATCTCCGAGCCCAGGGTTAAGAGTGGGGAGACTACTTCATTAAATGTTGCAAGATGATGATGAGTACATGATGTATTTTTTGTCAATACAAGGAAGAAATATCTTAACTAGAGTGCCATTTCTCTCCATAAGACGCTCTTCTATAAGGATTCTCGCGCATAAAAATCTCTCCTTCAACATGAAAAAATATCAAACTCTCACATGAAGTGGCATACAAGGATTCTCTAACAAAGTGGCATTATGGATCTCAACATCAAATCATCATCTCAACAAAAATCAAAAGAAGACATGGTATCGGTGCGTCTTATACCTCCACTTCTGGGGACAACCTGAAAATGCACAACTTCGCTAAACAAATAGCTAACACGGTTGAATTCTTGGCAAAAAATCATGAAATATTACTGTAAACGTGATCCCTTTCTGACTCGGTCAAATTTAGGTTCCCCAGGAATCTCAAAGATTCCTCAAATATTTTATTTTGCGGGTGACTAAAATTTAGATTCTCATACAAAGAAAATGACCACACCATCATATTCGTTATGAAAAACTAAGAAAAATGAGTATAAAGCTGGCATGGTTTTGAATTTTTCATTTTCGGGCCTCTAGGGAATCTTTCAGATTCCATGTAGATTCCTGCGTCAAGGTTCCACCTTCATGGTTTCAACTTCAACATTTTTCTTCTAAAAATCCATTATTCAGATTAGTAAACCAATCACGTCATCAAACTCTTGGAAAAATTATGGTTCATTTGAGCATAAACTTGGCATGAATCTGACACTTTCAAAAATTGGCTCCAAGGGAATCTAAAGAATTTTTCACAAGATTATTCATAGGAATATTCCCTTATAATATTCTCACCTAAGTAACGTGCTCCAACTAGGCTGAATTTTGTTTGTGGTTCCTCCATTAGTGCGAATGGAAAGAAATTAATTTTAATACTTTGTTGATGGCAGCATTTTCAAAGGCCCCATTAGGCATGTCAGTTGGCAGATATTAAAATAATGATTTTTTTGGGGAGGTCCCAGGGTCAGGCCTGCGGGCCTCCCCGTTTTGGCTTGTGTTTGACGACAATGTTGCAAATCATCTACATAGTTAGCCCTAATCGCTCCATTATATGGTGAGTGGTTACACTTATAAAGTTTGTCATTATTATTGACCCACATACCATTTAATATGACTTATTTCCATCTAGTGCACTCCACATTAATTTTAACATAGCCTTATAAGTGTTTTTTCGTTAACCCCGCCATATATAACCATATGACCTTTTCTTTTAGCATATGGGTTTTAAACAAATTTTAATATATGGTTTTGTTTGACCATGATATGCCATTTAATATGGCTTACCGACCTTATAATAGTTTTTACCATATCACTTTGACCTCCAGAAATATATTTTTTTTAATGGCCCAAACGTAGGATATGTTGTTATTAAATAATAACAAAATATGTTATTATTTATTATTACACACACACACACATGTGTGTGTGTGTGTGTGTGTGTATATATAGGTTTAATATTTATTTTTATATCTTTAGTACAGGGCTAGGAATAAAATGCAAGTGCGCCATGTGTCAACGAATTAGTGGCCATTTGGTTACCACAAAAGTAGAGTGGGTCCCACATCTTCATGTTACTTGAAAATTTCCGTTGAGAATAATTTGGTCATATGGGCTCGGATTTGAGTGTTGCTTGCACCATTGGGTTCATATCAATGAGCTCTTCATCTTGATGCCAATGTTGTTGAGATTCGAGAACTTCAAAAATTGATCCTTTATGGAGCCACCTAGATCATACAATCATCACTCAACAAGTATATCCTATGGCTTATCACAGTGAAACACTCCTTTATATTGTTCTTAGATACTTTACCTATGGTAATGGAATGTACTCCATCATATGAACATGCTAACAATGGAAACATTATATTTTAGGGAAGGATACAAGCATCCACATTGACCATTGACCTCTACAATTTATGTAGATGCAATGAAAATTACAAAATAAATTCCATTAGAGATGATCCACATACATCCAAAAATTCCACTTAAACATCACGTATAAGTAAGGAAACAACAAGTGTGCTACAAACTATCTCAAGGAACCCCCAATTATGATACTAAAAATAACACTTAACTCCCATGGGCATGAAACCTATAGGTGGCCACAATGATACAATAGTATCTTTGACTTTGCTGCTACATAATGAGCATTGATAATAGGAAAAAAGGTTCCATATTCCCACCTCCAAGATGTGTTATTGAACCACCTAAGCCACCCTTTTTTTCTTTCAAGTGAGTGTGTCAAATTAATTTTTAAGGAACTTTATAGTGGGGCAGCAGGGAATTTTTGTATGGAGAAGACAATAACTCTTAAACATACATGTAATGTGGAAAACATATGTGAAATATAATCATGTGATACTTTATTATTCACATGATGTACATTTATAATACATTTTACATGACCATTGGATTCAATATTCCAAGGTCTCTTGGACTCCCTTTGACTGTCCAACTCCCACACTTTAACCCTTAGCGGATTAGGTGTCCAAAATTACCCCCCTTAATTCGAAGGGGTATGTATGAGTCCAAGAAGAGAGTTTTAATAAAAAATGTGCAAAATATGCATAACAAAATTAGGTTGAATGTTCTCTTTGAAATGTTACAATAAGGAGGTGGTTTAAGGATTACCACCAACACTGGAATTCTTAATGCAACTCCCATAACTCTTCCAAATCTTACATGAAGTTTAAGTCTTCTACTAGACGAAGTTCTCCTCATGTTTTGAAGAGGGAGACCTTCAACCTGGAAAAGGGTTGTCTACAAATTGTGTAAAAAAGGGAGAACCTGAACCTGAAAAGGTAAGTCTCAACCTGCAGTGGTTTAAGGATGACCATCAACTTTGGAATTCTTAATGCAATTCCTGGAACTCTTCCAAAACTGGCAAGAAGCTGAAGTCTTATGCTAGAGGAAGTGTCCCCAATTCTTTGAAGAGGGAGAAGATCAACCTAAAATGAGAGGTCTCACCCCGCATAGATGGTTTAAGGATGACCAATAACCAAACGCATGCTCAAGGGCATCTTTGTCGCTGATTACAACTCTGAATCTGGTATGGCAAGTTGTGGCTTTGGCTCGCTTGAACTTATGTGTCTCTGGCTACAACTTTGAATCTAGTAGCAGGCTCAGGTTGTTGCTCAGTCTCTTTTGATGTGGCTTGTATATGACCAACCCTTCCCCCCTTATCAGATACAAGGTGAGAATATGGAGAAAACTCAACAACAAGACTTTTTAGTACTTGTCACCAAATTCTAACATATGACTAGAATATCTTATTGGTTGTTGAAGCTCATTGCCAAGAAGTGATCCATCCAAGGTGAATTTTCGTTCTTGTAGGAGGTTTGTTTTTAAAACATATATTTGAATGATGATTATGAGGACCACAATACTTACACGGATGAAGATCAAAACAATGAAGTTTCATATGGCCAACTCTCTCACAATGTTGGCATTTAACAATTTGTTATGGATGTTGTGGAAGAGGAGACGAATCTGGAACATCTGAAGGTGAATTGTCATGAATAAATCCAACACTCTGAAACTGAATGGGATTTGAGTAATATGGAATATGAAAGCACACATCCTTTTCATATCCAAGGCTAGTTTTGTTCTTGTTATGGACAAGCTTTTCCCAAGGTTTGATGATGGGTTTGGGAAGTGTAGACTGAACTTTTGGATTTGCATGTAACTTTTCTGCTTCATTAGACACTAGATCTGAATCAACTGTAACATTATTGACTTACTTCTTATGGGAGTTTGTTTCAATGTTCTGAACAGGTTTAGAATGATGACTCCACTACTATAATTATGCTCGCTCAAGCTGAGATTCAAGTTCCAAAAATTCTACCTTCTCACTGTGTATACTGAAGACATGTTTTAATATCACGGAGAGTGTTCTTGTTGATGTTTATTGTGTCACTAGTTGTAGATAAAGTGAGAGTGCTTAAAAACTCTAATAAATTGTAATTTTATCCATTAAAAAACTTCAAAAAGTTTGTTTTAACTCCACCTTATTTTTGAGACACTGCTAGTTAATCCACTCTTCTTTGAGCATAGGTATTGAAGCACAAACCAAGGGAGGAAATGGGTGTAGGTAGGTCTATTTACACCATCAAATGAGACTATAACCCTTTGAGAAATACTTAAGAATTATCAACATTCAGTAACAGAGAATAAGAAACAACCAGATCATGGTTGCTAAGCATTATTCATACTAAGAGGTAAAAATATTCTTGTCACCAATGTCACTCACTCACAATGGTCTATTACACTATTAATTCTCAATTTTTCATTATATTAGCCAATATTAATAATGACTTCTGCAATCAATAAAGTTACAAATAATACCTTATTAGCACATCAACCTTCATCCCTCACATAATAGGCCGAAGTTTCATACTCCCAAATGAGATTGAGCCACTAAAACTTGTGTAGCAAGGAGCTTCTTCTTTAAGGTCTCCAAATATGTGTTTGATGGAAGTATAAAATGAAGTAAAATGCTCAGATTTTGTTGATATCCCAAAGGTCTGTGTTCAATATCATGGAGCGCATTAAACCCCTCTAATGCTAGTTTAATAAATAAAATCTGTAAGTTTCCATGAACAAAATTTTCCAGAATTCCTATGGACAAACTTGTTGAGAGTTGATGGAGACACAAATTTGTTGAGCGTTGATGGAGCCAAAAATGTTGAGTAGTAATAATATATTCTGCTAAGTTTTGATGGAAATAAATTCGTCGAGTGATGATGGAAAAAAATTGTCAATGAAGAATTTATGGCTGAACACCTAAGGCCTAGTTCTTTTTTGAATGTTGATGGTGAGGTGTCGATAGGAATAATTCATATGGTACTCGGATAAACGAGCTACCCTATGTTCACTGTGGAATTTTTTTCATAGTTCAATGATAATAGGAAAGGACTAGGCATTGATGTCAAGAAACATCAATTCATTAATAACAATGGGGTATTTTGGGATTCCAAGGCTTCTTCTACTATGGGCCAAGAAATTGAACAAACAATTGTTCGTATTCAAGCACGCATAATGCCTATTATTTGTGATTCAATTCCTTAAATGCATAAAGAATAAAATATGGACCCACAAACTTAAACAACCAAACCAAAACACAAACCTTGATAAATTAACATGCAAATATTATAAATAAACCCACGAACCAGAGATTTAATGCATTGTTTCAATGGATTGAAAGACAACATTCATCCCATTCACAACTAGTGTACACACTTGTATTCTTGGACCGGCGTACACAGAGATGATGAAGGGGAAACACAGACTTCAACACATTTCATATAGTATGATATAATATGCTTCATCCATCGCACATAAACTATGCATGGAGAAACTGACCTTCAACATTTTGTATTCCACAAAATTTAAGCTCAACATATCAAGTTTTGCAAAAGGACAGAGCAAGAATAGCTCTGGGGGGGAGTTATGAAATTGACAAAGAAGCAGACATAAATTATAAAAATGGTCGATAATAGGGCTAATAGGGGGCGCATATGGTTATGCTAGTGCATTTCAGGCTATGGATGACATAGAGCATTAATAAAATTAAAACCAAGATAACATAATGTTACGCAACGTAACTTTCCCTGGTGAGAGAAATTTTATTTGTTGCTCACATAAATTGTCAATTTTTTCTCGCGATAGAGGGATGGTGGAGCGCTCAGGTGCAGAGTCCATGCAGGCAGGATTGATGGTAGAACTTGCCACAAAACTAGTGGCTCAAATTGGAGCAAGGCCAAAATTTTCCCGCTCTGATACCATGTTAAACATACTTGGAATTTGGACAACATATGTGAAAGATAATCATGTGATACTTTATTATTCACATGATATACATTTATAATACATTTTACATGACCATTGGATTCCATATTCCAAGGTCTCTTGGAATCCCTTTAACTGTCCAACTCCCACACCTTAACCCTTAGCGAATTAGGTGTCCAACAATAACAATACTTCAAAATAATTTCTACTAGCCAAGGATTCAATAAGACATCAGATGATATATCAAATAATGCACTTCATGTTCCATGTCTAATTCTACTATCAAGAAATAATTGTTATATATGCTCCTCGGCCTACCCAAGACATGCCCTAGGAGTTAGTCTTGATGGATTGCATGTCTGGTTTCCCCTCCACCAAGCATAGTAATGGTTATGACAATTTTTGGTTGTTTATTGGTTCTTTAAAATGGAAAGAAAATTATCATAGTTGAAGCCACTCCTAAACTCTTCTTTGAGCGAACTTGGGTTCATTTTGGCTACCTTGGAACTTTATTTAGGATAAGGATAGTAGGTTCCTTAGTACCTTCTAATCTAGCCTATTCTCTATGATGGATACCAAGTTGAGAAAATCAACTGCTTTTCACCCCCTAAAAGGTGGGAAAATAGAAGCGGTTAAAAGGATGATTGCACATATTTTGTGCATGTATAAATTCAAGCATCGATGTACTTCTAAGTCATTTGGTGTATCTAGTGCTTCTAGACCCTGTCAATGAAAGGTAAATGATAATACTCATGGAATCTATCATTTTGAGACTCTGGAATCATCTAGATCCCATGAGGCATCCTAAGTCCTTTCTTGGAGAGGGAGTCTTCCTATGTTTTGACATTTTTGCACACATGAGAAATCGTGAACATGTTAAATGAATATTTTAAAAGAACTATCCTATTGACGAAAGGAAAAAAACCCCAATTTGTGACATCTGATTACTTCAATGACCCAATTGATAGTCAACTTAGAGTCTCCAAAGACTTGCAAAAAGTGAACTTATTTTTCAAAAGCCAAGAAAAGTAGGAACTTCAAAGACATTATTTTTTCTAGATTGTTTGAATCTTTACCAAGTCCCATTTTGATATGGAAAAAAATATAACTCTATCAAAAATAAAATTGCATCTCCCCCGACAAAGTGTGGGCTCACCTTGCGCAATTGTAAGCTAGTATGCTGGAACTCAAGTCAATATTTAGGAATTGTAAACAATCCTCCACTTGACTATTATTAGTAGACGAGTGTTATTGATTATTGTTGTTTTATTAGGGATCGGGCTTTTAAGTTATGATGCACATCGGTACTATGGAGGTCAAAAGGTCATTATTAGTAATTTGATTTCAAAACACGTGCTTATTATCACCACACTCAAGTGTCATAATTCATTCCCAAGATGATTTATATTTAGGTCAATATTAAGCAAAGAGAGGCATGTAATGATCTGAAAATGGAAGTATTTGTAATGCTATGCAAAGTATCCATTTCCATTTAATTGAGTGTGCAAAGTATTCTCCATGTCTTGCAATTTAAACAAAGTGTTTTTGGTAACCGTTTCTGAGTTTATGTGTGAGGGAATGTTAACTAAAATGACTGTTTAACATCTTAAATTAGAAATAAACAACAGATAAACTTCACCATAACATAACACAGCAACATGATGAGGCATTTCACCTCTTGGGCTACATCTGCCGGGTCCAAGGCTCAAATTGGTTATATAGTGAGAAATATTCCTAAATAGGAAAAAAGAGCTGTGAAATTGAATTCAGAAGACATAAATAAGCTAAAAATGGCTTTTTTTTCACCTCAAACAGTGAAGTATAGCCCAATACAGCTCCATTTCCCTGATGGCCTTAATGGCTCTCCAAGCTTCCTTGAAGAAAAAGTGGCTGAAGAACACATATTTTCACTCTAAAACCTATCCCAAACTCTCCAGAATGCTCAGAATACCCAAAATTGACCAAAATTTCGTCCAAATTGGTTCAATATTGAGGAAGTTATGACCTCCACAAATTTTTGCCCAATGTCCCTTGAAAACCCCACCAAATGTGGGTGAACTCCAGTTAAGCGCGCTAGAAATGGCACAAGTGCCGGATTTGGCGGAACATGCCAAGTTAGGCAGTAACTGTCAATGGTAACATTAAACTTCGAGAGAGGTGGTCACATGGTATGTCGAACCTGCCGACGAAGTTTACGATAACCACAAACATGGCATTAACTGAACGGTGAATGTGCTGGTCACATTCTGCGTTAACCACCGATTGGACCGGCTATCTAAGCCGCCAGAGCTAAAGGTTTGGTTCCGTGCCTTGTACATGTGTCGTCGGTTACTCACGGGGCTAGCTCTTATTTCCACCATCGCATATATTTTCAAACCTTAATTAAAGACTCCATTGCATAGAGGTTAAGATTCATCGGACAACCCGAATGGTTGGGCGCTTATGCTAGCGGCGGTGACGTCCAGGGTTCGAACCTCACGGACCCATTAAAATTTTATCATATGCCACATTAACTCCGGTCTGGAGCCACGTGGCAGCCTCCGAGCTTGCCATGTGGCACCCTCGGATTGGCCCACAAATTTCAAAGTCAACCCATTAACAAATCCAAATCTTCAAGTTGTCAATAAACCATTAGTCCAGATGGAATATTCTGGGGAATATTCCCAAAATATTCTTTGGAATATTCTTTTTTTAATATTTCCAAAGTCAAAAGTCAACTTTGGTCAACTGATTTTTGAAGGTTACTGAAAACTTCAAACCTGCATAACTTTCACATACGATATCGGATTTGAGTCTCATTCACGGTGCCAGAATTGTAGCGATGAGGCCTTTCTGGTTGTTCAGATTTCAACCAATTATGAGAAGTTCCATTTTTGAGCATTTTTTCAACTTTGGACATGATCACCTGATCACACCTCCCAAATGGGAAGCTTTTGGACCCCAAAAGCTCTCTGAATTACAGAAACTGAAGATGAGGAGACTGATTCTCTACTCTTCCAACCTTGAACCACTGAAATCTTCCTGACTTCATAAAATTGAGCTTCTCATAAAAATATAAATTCTTCCTTGAATCCGTTGACCGACTGTCGCTAACTTTGACTGAGTCATGATGCAAATTTTTGAAATTTGCAGAACAACAACTATAATTTTCAAAAATAATATTGTTCCTACAATGGTCTACCTTCAAAGGAAACTGAAATTGAGATTCACCTTGCCAACTGTCCTCATAGCGAGTTTTTTCCAAATGAGCCATGTACTTGCGTCGATTCCCGACCAAGTTTTATCACCATACCAATATGCCATTCTGAAACCAGCAATGACCCATGTTGAACTTTGTGCCCTCTTTGCTTGCATGCTTTACCCTCTCTTGGATTCTTGCACCACTTTGCACTGACACTTTGTTCTCTGCACCGATCGACACCAAAAGCACTTTTTGCAACAACTTATCATCTTCTTCTAAAGACGACCTGCCTTCAGATTGAAACATATCATCATTTACATTAGCAATAACATGAAAAGGATTATGTACAAAATATTTTTGCTTAATCATCAACAAAGTCAGATTTTGACTTGCATTGACAAGCCTTTTCAATTGTCATGTGTTGACTAAAGAAGTTTCTAGCTTCTTCCGATGTGTTCTCACAATAAAATCCTTAGCATCCTTGAACATATGATACTTGTTCTCATGGCGATGGAAGATCGCTTTTCTGTCATATAAATATGGACTACCCAACACCACACCTGTAACGTCAAGCGGTAACACATCTAGGTCAACCAAATCAACATAATGAGCTGTTATGGCGAAGCGCAACATGCACTTCCTTGAAACTTGTAAATTAGCATCTTTGCAAATCCAACCAAGTGGATATGGCTTTGGATGTGGAATGGTTTCAAGTTTCAGCTTCTTGACTAAGTCTTCTGAGATGAGATTTTCTTGTGACCCACTGTCAAATAGTGTATCTATCTTCGTGTGTTTGGCTATTATCCTCACATGAAACAACTCTATCCTCCTCCCTTCATTTTGAATTTCTATGTGAGAGTTTAAAGTGCTAGAACTGGGATTTTTTTCCTTTACAATATCTTTCCCCTTTATGTTCTTTAGTACCATGGCTATGTTTTTAGTTTCATCACCTTATTCAGACCCTAAGTCTTGTTCAACAGTTGCAACTGTTTTGCCTTTTTCTTTGGCCTTATCTTTGGTTCTAAATTTTTCTGGTTTCAGCTTTGGATGAAGTTTCCAACAATAGTCTTCATCGTGGCTTGTTTTGGAACAGTTTTTACAAAAGAACTTCCCTTTTTCTTTCCTAGAGTTTTCATTTATTTTTCTTCCTTTGCCTTTAAATTCACTACCCTCATTCCCATCAAAATATTGTTTACCTCTAGCCTCTAAATGCGTGGCTTGAATACAAACCTCGTCTAGACTAGTAGGATTGAACATAAGGATAGTATGTATAATATAGTTGTGTAAACTGCCTATATATTTCAGCAAAGTCTCTTGGCTATGAAAATAAATTCCAAGTAATAAATCCCTTCGTCTAAAAACTTGAGTGTAATATTGAACATTTTGTCCCTTAAGTTGTCTAAAACTTTGTCAATTCATGATAGCCTTTTGTAAATGAGCTAATGGATAAAATTGCTGCTTAATTGCGGAAATAAATTTAGCCCATGATAAAGTGATCTTACCATGTTTTTTAATTTCATCCTTAGTCTTGGCTTCCCACCATACCAATGCTGCTCCTTCCATTATCAAAGAGGCTAACTGAATCTTGGTGTAGTCTTCATGAAGGTTTTGTATCCTTTAATAAACTTCCAACTATCTTATCCAATTGTCAAGTTTATCTGCATTGACCTCACCACTAAACATAAGCAACTGAAATTTAACATCAATCTTTATAAATGGACTTTTACAAGAGATTTTAGACTTGTGAGATTGATTCAACGAAGTTGAGGTTAACGATGTAGAGGAAGAGGATGAAGATGGGGATGGCGGATCACCATTTCCTCTGTGTCCTTTCTTTGGCTTGTCATCACTTTTATTTCCTCCTAAAGAACCCTCTCCTTATTTCTAATGTTTAGATCCTTCTTCAACAAGCATATCATTCCTTTCTTGGTAGAGTATCCTTACCATCTCTGTCATGTCTAGGAAAGCTTTTCGGAATACCCGTTCTTCTTCTTTGGGATCAATATATTTAGGAGCTTCTCCTTCTCTTGAAGACATGCTTGAGGCTTCTTCAATGGCTCTTGGAGGTGGCTCTCTAGCTCTTCTTGGTTGTGGATAACTTTGTGCACTAACCAAGTGTCCTTCACCTCTCTTGAGTTTAAGCCTAGTAAGCATCAAAACTTGCAAAAAATCAACTATATCTTTGCACAAAAAAAATGTTGAGTAAAACTCTAGCTTCTAAGGCTCAAATCCTGAGCTCTGATACCATCTGATCTGAAAATTGAAGTATTTGTAATGCTATGCAAAGTATCCATTTCCATTTAATTGAGTGTGCAAAGTATTCTCCATGTCTTGCAATTCAAACAAAGTGTTTTTGGTAATTGTTTCTGAGTTTATGTGTGAGGTAATGTTAATTAAAATTATTGTTTAACATCTTAAATCAGAAATTCACATCAGATAAACTTCACCATAATGTAACACAACAACATGATGAGGTATTTCACCCCTCCTAGGCCACATCTGTCCGGTCCAAGGCTCTGAATGGGCATGTCCTTGCTCTATTAAGTTGGTCAAATTGGTTATACAGTGAGAAATATTCCTAAACGGGAAAAACCAGCTGTGAAATTGAATTTAGAAGAAAAAAATGAGCTAAAAATGGCTTTTGTTTCACCTCAAATAGTGAAGTATAGCCCAATAAAGCTCCATTTCCCTGATGTCCCTGATGGCTCTCCAAGCTTCCCTGAAGAAAAAGTGGCTGAAGAAAACCTCTATTCACTATGAAACCTATCCCAAACTCTCTAGAATGCTCAGAATACCCAAAATTGACCAAACTTTCGTCCAAATTGGTTCAATATTGAGGAAGTTATGACCTCCACAAATTTTTGCCCAATGTCCCTTGAAAACCCCACCAAATGTGGGTGAACTCTAGTTAAGCGCGCTAGAAATGGCACAAGTGCTGGATTTGGTGGAACGTGCCAAGTTAGGCGGTAACTGTCAATGGTAACATTAAACTTCGGGAGAGGTGGTCACATGGTATGTCGAACCCGCCGGCGGAGTTTACGATAACCACAAATGTGGCATTAACTGCGCAGTGAATGTGCTGGTCACATTCCACGTTAACCACCCAGTGGACCAGCTATCTAACCCACCAAAGCTAAAGGTCTGGTTACGCGCCTTGGACATTTGTCGTCGATTACTCACGAGGCTAGCCCTTATTTCCGCCATCACATATATTTTCAAACCTTAAATAAAGACTCCATGCATAGAGGTTAAGATTCATTGGACAACCCCAATGGTTGGGTGCTTGTGCTAGCGGCAGTGAGGTCCAGGGTTCGAACCTCGTGGACCCATAAGATTTTTATCATACGCCACATTAACTCCACCCTGGGGCCATGTGGCGACCTCCGGGCTTGCCACGTGGCACCCTTGGATTGGCCCACAAATTTCAAAGTCAACCCATTAACAAACCCAAATCTGCCACTTGTCAATAAACCATTCGTCCAGATGGAATATTCCATGGAATATTTTGGGGCATATTCCCAGGAATATTCTTGTAATATTCTTGGGAATATTCTTTTTTAATATTTCCAAAGTCAAAAGTCAACTTTGGTCAATTAATTTTTGAAGGTTACTGAAAACTTCAAACCTGCATAAATTTCACATGCGACGTCAAATTTGAGTCTCGTTCATTGCGCCAGAATCGCAACAACGAGGCCTTTCCGGTCGTTCAGATTTCAAACAATTTTGAATTGTTCCATTTTTGAGCATTTTTTCAACTTTGGACATGATCACCTGATCATGTAAGGTGATTCAACACCTTCACAACAATTCAAGGTTTGAATCATCAGCTCTTTGGGCACAAGTATTTCTGTTGTTCCTTGTTTTTTAAAGCAATGTTATGCAAATCCTACCTCTTAAAAATTGCAAAAGAAATGGCACGGAGTGTAGTGAAGAATGAGTTGTGCAACAACCAATCACGTTATCTAAACTTTTTGAATCAAAATTGGGTCAATTCTTTCCCTATTTGTTTGTGTGTAGAAGGCACAAACAATTCTTATTGCAAGGAAACGTGCTTCTCCTTCGGATATTTCTCCTTTTCTAGCTAAAATCTTCACATATTTATGTGAATGTTTGTTGTGTCAACTTAGGTTATGCAAATCATACCTCTTAATAAATCCAAAATCCACAGAATGGAAAGTGGCACAAAACGTGGCTTGCAATAACAAAGCAAGTTATCTTATCTTTCTGAATTAAAATTGGGTCAATCTTTTTCTTTCCTTATTTCTTGATTGGAAGGAGGCACAAACAATTTTATTGCAAGTAAGCATTCTTATCCCTTTGTGATTTCCTAAACTTCTACAATTTTCGTCAGATATTTTCTATGAACTTCATAGTGAGGTGTGATTTCCATATCGAATTTTTCAATTTTATGCTTGTACATATCTCTATGATACTTCCACAAAGACAAAGTTGTTTTTGTCCACTCTAACACCGCATTGTTCGATGAAATCACTTTCATTGTCTAAAATCTCACAATGTTGAAGAAGTTGGATTTTGAACATGAATGGGCTCATCGATGGGTGTAACGTCCTCCAAGAACAACCAAAAAAATAAAAATAAAAATAAATCTAACTTACCCTAGTAACTTTTGTTAGCATTTATTTCGACATGAGCAAAGGTTCGACATATACCTTAGCAACATACATTTTTTGCATTATCAATGGTTCTAAATAAAATTCAATTATAAACATGTATATAACTCAAAGGGTGCCCCAACATTAAATTCATAACATTATCTAATATGGTTCGGAAAAGTTTAATGAAATATATTTTTATTTACTCGGTTCCTTTTACACATGATGCATTAACCTAATGTTTTGGGCTGTTTGGAAAATTGAGACAATGTCATATTGTTGAGACTTCGGTTTACTCCATAGTTGTATTAACCATCGATGTAACTGGCCTTTAACTGTGGCTTGGAAATGGTTTCATTGCCTAACCCAGACTCCCAAACTCTCCAGAAGTCGAACTTCTTGTCACAGGATCCGACAAGGATCAACGACTCATAGGATCTTTGGGTTTGCAGCAAAACATTGAATGACTAAACTTTCAGTTTTGTTTACAATTTTTGTATTAGATGGTTTGGTATTAATTAAGAACTCGGTTCTTTGTTTTTACAAGATGTCGTGACCTTTGTAGTCGAGTTAATTCTTCAACGACACCTTTCTACGCACAACATGCTCCAAGTGTGAATGCTCGTTTTTGACCTTACAAATTCTTACTTTGAGTTTGGTTTCCAGTCACGAATGACTCCTATTAATATTATTGATGACCTTCCCTTTTCATGGAAGCTCGCGAGTTTTCCTTGGTGTTATTATATACTGGTTATTTTCTTGTACGGAATTGAGTTAAACCCTTATTATTTTCTGTTGCTACAACAGCAACTCTGGTTCAAACTTGAATTTGAAATGTTTGTATATAGTAACGGTATAGTTTTGTTTCAAACTCGTGTTAAAATGTTAATATGTGAATTGTACTCGTTTAAAATCTTGGGGCCATTTAATTTGTGTGTGGAACTATTGCATAATTTCAATGGTTCTGTAATGGTGTAGACATGTCTTATTTAAATGAATGTTTTGGATTTCCATTTCTTTTTCTATATGATAATTTGTATCTCTATTTACATAATAATTTGATTTATTCCCTCCCAGCCACCGAGAGCAAGGGGTTGTCCCAGTGGCAAGGCTCTGACCCAACCCTGGGACTAACCTGACCCTCACAACTCGTTTTGCTATAGACATGACAATTGTTTTTTCCAATACCCAGTCTGCACATTGGTTGTTTACTTGATTATTGGTTTAATACTACCTAGTCTTAATGGGTTTTGACCATGATTTTTAATTGGGGAAAATTCCCGCCAAATGAATGCATATTCATGAGAAGAAACCCTCCCAACCAACGTACCCTACATTTTGTTTTTTCATAAAGGAAAAAACCACTACTTATATTATGGGATAAACAATTACATCAATCATAGAACATCAAACTAGGGTTATGTATACCGCCATTCCATCGATCCAGATCCTAGATAGATCATTCTTAAAACTAGAGATAGCAGATAGTAAACATAGGGACATTCAAGGTCATCCCGGATACATATACAACATAACAGAGATAATAAAAACTTTACACATCAATGACATTGACAGATAGCATAAGAATTTCCCAATATTGTTCTTAACCAGATTATGAAAGCCAAAAACAGCATCAGAAACCCACCAAAAGCAGAAAACTGATAGGGAATAAGGACACCAACAGTCATGTTAAGGACTCCATTGCATATAATCATGAAACATCCCCATAATGCAGTGAGGAGATCAATAAAATGCTAGAGAGAGTGTAGACTCGCTTGTTAACAGGCTCTCTTGATGATGGCCAGGGATGGTTGGTGAAAATAAAATATGGCTCACTTATAAAGTGATTGTCACAACAACGTACAAAAAGAGATAGACACGAGAAATATACAGGAATAATATCCCTCCTGGAAAAATGATAGACATAGACTTAAACCAGATCGAAAACAAAATGGCAATATGATCAAAAAGATTTCAAGAGATATAGACTTCACGATAATCAATCATATGCTTCCCCCGAAAATACAATATGTGTAGACATCCAGGATCTGTAGATAGACCCATATTTGATAGTTGATCATCCCGTGAGTTATTCTCATGATAAATATGCATGAGAGGAGGACCATTAAACTTGGAGAGCAGACCCTTTACTCAATCAATCCATCCTTGAAGCCCTCGTGGTTGGAATTTGGATTTCCCACTTATGTCATCAATAACAACCTTAGCATCACCATAAATATGGATTGAGTGCAAACCAATATTATATGCCACCGACAGAACACTCCATAAGGAAAGATGTTTCGTCTTCTTGTTTGATCCAGTCCCACCATTCCAGAAAATCTGATAGTGTTCCGAGTTTTCCATCTTGATCCATTCTCCACAGCCACATACTCCCTCCTGTGGTGCCCCGTCAAAATACATCGCCGACAAGGTGATTGGATGAGGTTGTATGCAATATGAAAGATCTTTTGTGATTGGATCAAATTGATCATGGCTATGAATCCAAACCATTATGGCACCATGTATGTTGGGGATGTTAATAAGCTTCTCATAAAAAAGGATTCGATTTCGAGCAAGCCAAACCTCCCAGATCAAATAAAAAGGCAAATACCATTAGTGGCTCCCCAAGTTTCGAAAGTGTTAGAGAAATTTTCTGGGAGCCAATCAGGTCCAATTATGAAATGAGAGAATAGAAACCATATTTTTCTGGTGATCACACATAATAGGAATAAGTGAGAAGTCGACTCCTCTTGGTCAAGGCATAGAGGGCACCTTCCAAGTCCATGGAAACCAGACCTAGTAAGCCCGTCCAATGTCAATATACATCCTGTCCAAGCAATCCACCCAAACAATATAATCTTAGTGAGGATATTCCATCGCCAGTACCTCCTGAAGGTGAGCGCTCCCCCCCCCCCCGCCCCCCAATGTGCCTGTTGGAAATGGTGTATGAGTATATATCCTTCATAACCAGCTCACCATCCTTCTAAAGTCCATCCCAAACAATTTTGTCCCCCTCATGCTGAAGACACATACCCACTTCTAGAAGGAAATTCGTATATAGTTTCCATTTATGAACATCCCTTTCAGGCATCCCCAACTACACCATCGATTTCCAGATCGGAATGCCCTGTTGCCAGGACAAGATCACTTGAGATAAATAAAAAATGCCCCTATGGGCCAGGCTATGTAGAATCCCGTCATCCAGGTGGGAGTCCCTACGAATCCCCAAGATTCTATCACCTCCCAAAATGATATTCTGCTCATTACCAAATCTCCAAACTAATCGCTCAGCTCTCATAGGCATAATCTTCCTAAAGCTTTTCCAAATGGCTGATTTAAAATTCAACCTAATGATCGATCCCCTGCATAGGTGTAATAAAGGATCCCCCTCCACATATTTTAAAAGAACAAGGTTCGACCATGTGTTTCCAGAATTAATGGCTCTCCAAAATGATTTAGTGAGTAGGGCATTTGAAAAAAATCTGACATCCAGAAGACCCCAACCACCATCCTCCTTTGGAATCGAGATAAGGCTCGACTTGCATAAATGGAATTTCCTGTTGCTTGTGGCACCAGACCACAAAAGGTGTAAAATTAACGTGTTTATGCGACCAACAGTTTGTTCAATAAACTAAAAGAGATGTCCCCAATAGACCACAAATTGTAATAACACCACTTGAATAATAATGAATCTACACCCTAAAGACAAGCATCTGTGGTTCCATTTGAGTATTATGTCTTTGAACTTGTCGACCAGCCACGTCCATTCCACTGACTTGTATCCACATGGTTTCATCTTGAAGCCCAAATGTATGATTCCATCCGAAAGTGACTTAACCTGAACCCCCATAAACTCTGCTATAAATCTAATCTCGTTAATGTCTCCACTTGCATGTATCAAGAGGGACTTTCATTTGTTGTTGTGCAGCACTGAAGGAGCACCAAAACGATTGAGGATATAGTGAAGATAGAACCATTTGTTCCGAAGAAACTTTCCAAACACAAGTAAATCATCTACAAATAAGGAATGAGATATACTAACAGAGGGGGAGAAAGATAAACTCATGAAGAATCTAGATTGTGTTGCCATCTTAAGGATCTTGCTAAAAACATCCATGATGAGAATGAATATGAGGGGTGACAGTGCACATCCTTGGCGAAGACCCCTTTCAACCTTAAAAAATTTCGATGGAAATCCATTGATAAGAACCGCATAACTCGCTGATGTGATACATGCCATGATCCACCTAATATTATGCAAAGCTATCCCAACCTTTAAAAGAAGCAATCTAATGAAAGACCATTCAACGCAGTCATATGCGTTGAAGAGGTCCACCTTCATAATCAAAGCCTCCATTTTGCATGAATATATCGAGTGTATTACTTCGTGTGTTGTGGCCACAACGTCATGGATGGACCTCCCTTGTAGAAAACCATGTTTCTCCTCAGAGATGTTCTTGGATAACTTACCTTTGAGAATGTTTGCTATGATTTTTTATGTTATCTTATAAGTGATGTTGCACAGTGCAATCGACCTATAATTTGGGAACACCTTTGGATTAGATGTTTTCAGGATAAGAGCAATAAACATAGATTTCATGTCACCTGGGACATAACCTTTGAGCCTTGTCTATTCTGTCGCCAATAATAAGTCTTTTGCCATTATCTCATAAAAATGTATAAAAAATTCTGCAGGCCATCCATCCAGCCCAAGACTCTTGTCTTGGGCAAAGAACTTCAAGACCGCTTCATTCTCTTCTTTAGAAATCACATGTTCGAGGTCCTCATTTTAGGCCGCATCAAATATTACCGGCATATGGTCCAATACCCAAGATTCACTTCTGTAATCAATATCGCTCTTGGCCTTACAAAAATCAGAGAAATAATGGTATGCCTCCTCTTGAATCTCCTTAGTTGAATAGACCATAGTGCATGCTGACGATTCCAATTGCTAGATAGAATTTACATGCCTCCAACCATTTGCCACTTTGTGAAAGAATTTAGTGTTTAAATCGCCTTCTTTCAGCCATTGAATCCTGCTCTTTAGTTTCCATGTCACCTCCTAGATTTCGAGGATTTTCAACCTTCTAACCTCCAAGTCCTTCAGATTATCATATTGTTGTTGATCTGTGGGGCGTTCCTCATCTTGGCATATATTTTTTCTAACATCTTAGAAATGGCCCTTAACTCCATCCACAACTCAGCTTTGTTATCCCTCCCCCACTTTTTGTGCGGAATTTAAGACTACAAAGCTTAGATGAAAAGCACTGCCATCCATCCTCCTCCCGCCAGAACTCCATAGCCATTTGATTGAAATGCGGGTTTTTATGCCATATTCTATTAAATTTTAAAGGAATCCTACCAGCGTACCCTGCATTACATAGAATGCATTAGTAGTGTACTAGAAATTTATTTCCAGCACCCCATACAACTTCCCACTACAGTTTTGCAGATATGGTTTTGAGGATATTACTCTAGTTTTCCTCTTTTAAAGTTACTATAGTTTTATGTGTATAATCAATTTTCATTCCAGCTTACATTTTCAACTATGAAAGTAACTCTCATGCATGCCAAATAAATAATTGCATTCAGATACCTTCTCAGGTCTTTAACAATTCACCTGCTAGAAGTATGAAAAAATTACGTGTATCATCGAAGTTATAAAACTTATTTGGAACTCAAGCCGAGAATCTTTCACAAGGCTACAAAAAGCTAGATGAGCCTCCCAACTTGCGAGAACCAAATTAATTATGGTGTCTCTCTGAGCTAATTTCATACCCAAGAATAGTGAAATGTTCTCTACCTGGTCTTATAGCTCGAGTATGAGGCTTAATGATAGTTGCACTAGCCAACCAGCTCAAGAACTTAGTCTATTTTTTTTTCCCCTGGGCATTACGTCTTGTTCATAGGTTCTTCCAAAAACCAAATCCTCTCATCTCTCTTTTGCCTCAGGTTACCCACACCTCTTGGCCCCCTTCTATTCTTTTCTAAAACAATATATTTTATATGAGCTCAACATATCACTTGTTGGAATTGTTAATGGAAACGATAATGGTAATGCATATTTACTTTGGGAATCTTATTACATATATCCTTTTGATTTTTTACTTTGTACTTTACCTAGAATAAGATGTCAATTTCCTCATTTTTCTTTATATGACCTTTTTATATCCTCTACTTCTCATTTAGAAGTTAATAGGTGGTTTACCAATCAATTCTATCTTTCTTGAATTGTTGCTTACATTTGTAATTTTAGGTAGTTAATTCTTAGAGATTACTTAACCTTGTATTAAATTTCTTACCTTTTTTTATTTCCCCTCATTAATGATTATATTGTATTTCATTCTTATTTAATAATTTTGAAATTTCTTAACGATTTTACAATCTTTTCATATTCAATCTACTTGAATTTCCTTCTTTTGAGCTTTTAATTTTGTGAATTTGTTTCTTTCTTTTAAGTTTTTAATTTTTGAATAATTTCTCCTTTTCATATCCTCATTTTTTAAAGTTTATCTTGAATTTCTTAACAAAAATATTTCAACACACTTTTTAGCTTAAGTTCTTATTTTAGATATATCCATAACTTTAAAATTCATTTATATTATCAACATATTTGAGAATTCATTTAAATAATTTCAAAATTTATTTCTTTTCAAACTATATATATATTCTTAGAAAAAACTTCAACTAGATAATATACATATATATAATATTTATTTTTTTATTTTCCTGGAAAAATATATTATTAGATGCAGTTTCATTTTTGTAAAATTTAACATAACAATAATTTTAATCAAACACATTAGATTTTGTGGAAAAAAATAATTTTTATTTTAATGATTTTAAACATTTTTATAATTTTTAAATAATTTTTCAAATTTTAATACAATTGCCTCATTAAAAATTCTAAACATTATTGTAACTGTTGTATTGAAATGTCACTGAATTTTGACATTTCACTGCCTAGGCTTAGACTTGGTCAAATAATATTCGTTCGATTTTAAACTTAACATTATTGTAACTGTTGTATTGAAATGTCACTGAATTTTGACATTTCACTGCCTAGGCTTAGACTTGGTCAAATAATATTCGTTCGATTTTAAACTTATGATTACTGCTGCTAGGAGATGTTGGACTATTGCTGTTAAGTCATTTCAGTTGACTGCTCATATGTTAATAATAATAGTTTTTAAGAAATAACTTTAAAAAAAATAGATCTTATTTATGAGGTGGTTTTAATATTAAAGTTAAATTTAAATTGTTATTAAAAATAATTTGATCTTGTTTAATATTAAAGTTATAAATTATGAGTTGAACCTTAAAATGTAAAATTGCAAAGTAATTTTTATAGATTTTTAACAAATTTCAAGTTATTTGTTCCAAATTTACTAGAATTTTGGTGTTGGAAACCATTTACAAGTAATCTCCAACAAGATAGCCACCATTTTCAAGATTTTGGGAGTTGTTGGAAATCACCAACAAATTCACCACCATTTTCAATCAAAGACTCCATATCTCGATAGGAAATCCCCAAGGTGCACAATCAAAGACAACTGCAAAAATTCAATCGGACGGCTTGTATGAACCACTTTCTTGCAATGATTAGAGCCCCACATAGGCGAAGGAAAGAAAATGTACGAGTTTCTCTATTATTTATTTCCATCTCTTTTGTGTTAACCAAAGTTATTTTCTTAAGTTATTTTCGCTGGCATACAAGAAGTTCAAAGAACCACATAGGCTTTCTTTTGGTCATTCCATGGAAAGTAATAAATGTAACGGCTGGTAGAAAACATGGTACTGGATTTCCCTCTCCATTGGCATTACTCAGCCTCTTCGAGGGATCCCTAATTCGTGAGCTTGGAATGAGCTTCACCAGTGAATAATTGGCAATCCTAATGAACAACTCTTTACCAGGTCAATAGCCATTGTTGCTGCTATTGTAAAGTACCTTATATAACCATGAAGTTATGATCGTGTTACTTTCTACCCTTCTAACCCGTTGTCATATATACTCCCCTCTCTCTTTATATTTAGAATGTCTCTATTTTAGAGAAACTTCAAAAACTTTTTCTTGACTTGAACAAATCTAAGTATCTTTACTGCATTTGAAAAAAAAAATTACATTATCGAAAATTGTTCTAAACCTAAAGATATAAGTATTTTGAACGTAATAAAGATTGATGTTGATTGAAATTTATCAATATCCCTTTGCAAAATCAATTTTGATAGGTTTATGATTTTGTAACATTGGGATTTAATCCTTAAATTATTTCTTCTTCTTCATTGAAATTTATCAATATCCCTGTGCAAAATCAATTTTGATAGGTTTATGATTTTGTAACATCGGAATTTAATCCTTAAACAATTTCTTCTTCTTTTAAAAAGGGATTAAGCATTTAAATTTTAAATAAGATTAACAAGTAAAGTTAATCTAGTAATGAAAATGATTTATTTCTTTTCTTTGAATAAATAATTATTTATGGAAGGGCTTCCATTAAACTGATCATAAAATATTCCAAGAACCCATAGTAGTTGGGCAAAAGCAGTTAAAAGACAATTACCTTTTTCTCTGAGGATAAATAGAAAATCCTAGTGAGAAAAGAGGTTATGTGAATTTAGAGAATAGCCAAGAGGCTTGAAGGTGAGAGTAAATCCAAAGCTGATTGGAACCATTGGAAACTCTGCAACCTGAAACTGGAAGAGAAAACTGGACTGAGGGTCTTGAGGTCTATTCCAGAAATACTGTTATCTAATTCCTACTCTAGTGTGGAGCATGGGAGAAGTTGAAGACATAATTTCCTCTCTCAAGGTTGGGAGGCTATCATCAGCATACTAAAGTGACATAAGTAAATGAACATGGTGTTAAGAAATATTGTGAATCTTATGGTGATTTCTAGCTATATAAGTGGTTATTTCTGTAACTAAGGAAATTGGAAACAGTAGAAACTATCTGTATATTACTTCTTTAAAAAAAAAAGTATGAAGGTGAATAGCAGGAAAAAGGAAATACATATATATTAATGCAGCCTTTTAAGACATATTTATTTTATGTACTTTCTATTAAATGTATTAATTGGGTAAAGCATAATTGTGTTAGTGTAGAAAGTGTAAGGAAGTAAATAGGATATTTATATGTGAAAACCAGAATAAAATGCAGAGGAGATTGTTAGTTAGTTTAGAGTTGGGACCGCAGACTAAACAATTTGTCTCCTCTCCAGTAAAAATACTATACACGGATTACAGGTTTACAGAGAGTAACCCGGAATTAGAGATGGTCCGGACGTCAACCTTATACAGTAACTGAAAACAATATTCACCAAGAAAATGATAAATTGAATGAAATAATGCTATGTATTTAAACAAAATTAGCCCACAGATTGGCACTGCTAAAAACAAATAACTGTAATACATGAAAGAAAACTATGTAGAAATAAATATAACTGCAATGCATTTAGTTTCCAAAATAAGGAAGTACATGAGTAGCTTATTACGTTAAAATGAAACATAAGAACTCCATGCAGATAAAATGGGACAATTATGAGCATATCAATCATAGTATAAAAACAGTCTACAAGAATGTATATATATGTAAAAATTACATAGTCAGTGCACAAAGAAGGCATGACTAAACAATTACTGCTACAGTACCAAAATATGAGTAATGAGGTAAACGGTATTCACATCAAATCATATATGGCGACATTAAAATAACTCTGTGCCAAAAACTTCTCAATTGTACCATTAAAAATAATTAAGGGAGTTTCCAAACCAAAAAAACATTTCAAACAAAGAACTGAGTAATAATCTCCATAACTCAACTGTAAAATCATTTCCATGTAGGAAAAACTTATAAACATCGAAAACCTTATACATTAAGCCATTTTCAAGGCTGAATAATTTCTTTACACCAAGTATGAAATAAAAGATGAGAACATATTCTTAAGGGCTTCATTTGAAAGCCTATGCTAACTTAGGGTTTATACTTATAAGCTTGAAGGGATTCAATTAAATTAAATCATTTCAGAGACCCGTGGTACCTATACACAGAGAAGTGAGGAAGTCACTAACTGAAGGTAGAATTGCATGAAGGAGAGCACCATGCATTCAAAAGGGTGCGAGTTTTGAAAATTACCTGAAAAGACAACAGAAACTATATCAGTGTTAGGGTTTGCAGTGCAAAACCTGAGGTAATAAAATAAGTCTACATTAACGTTCAACCCAAAATCAATCTAGAAAACTTACTTTAGTTTGTAATTGGGGATTTGGTGTCGTAGACCTGGAGAAACAAAGATTGCTATACTGACATTCTAGAATGCAAATATTGCAAATGGAACTTTTTATACAAAATGCTCGTAAGAGAAGTGCAATCTCACCTGTGTAACCACGTTGGAGACTGATCGATTGGTCATCCAACAATGGAAAGTATAAAACCCTCACATTGTATCTGAACGTGATGGTCCAAAAACTCATCATACCAACAAAGCAAGCCATTATTATGGACTCTTAAAACCAACAATACAAACGAGATTGTATCCCGGAGATCTAAGAACACATCTAAAACACAAAACATTAACAAAAAAATCAAAGAAAGGATGAGAGGCTATAACTATACATCCCGTAAATAAGAAATAAGAAATTAACTGCTCAAATGATACCTGCACCCACATGGGAGCCGAAGGTAGATGACTGAATGAACCCGCGAAGAACATTTAGACCAGCACTGTAAGCAGAATGATGGCAACGTTTTAAGCTACAGAGCAGTAGAGATTGGAATTTTTTTTTTGTGAGAGCACAAATGAAAGATGGTTAGGTTTTAGGGGACGTCAATTACCCTAACCCCAACCTAAAATACCTCACCGTCGTCGATCTCAGTGTAGTAGATCCAACGATGCAAGAAAATCATAGGTGTCAACCCAGAACATCGCACAGTAGCACAGAAAACCGGGACAGAGATAAGATAAGGATACTCGTGTACATGCTAAATTGATTTAACAAGAATTATAATCATGCATACGAAGGAAAATGCATGCTAAATACCAAGATTGCAATCAACTAAATTGCCAACGAACATTATTGCAAAGTGGCTGACAGATCATAATCTGTCAAGTCAGGTGAGCACCACATCCAAGTGGGCTTAAAAATAAATACATGGTAAACTTAACAAATGGTGACTTTATATTATATGTAAACTCCATCCTACCTCGGCATTGAATGAGTAATTGTTAGGAGTATTACATTTGTAATACTTTGTTTAATAAAGTATGTTTTAATTATAGTTTACCATAAAAAGAATATACACTATGATGGTTCTATTATAATGTTAAAAAAGAAAAATTCTAATACCAAGCTAGTTAAATTGGTAAAAGAAATTTAAAATAAAAAAAATATGTGTTTTAATGTCACAAATTCAAAGCCCATTTACGTTGGAAGAAGTTAAAACATCTTAAAAGCAAAGGTATTGACACAAAATACAAAAGGGTTATATGGTGTCCATAGATACCAATTTAGGGAATAAATTTAATAATTTTTATATGAAAGTTTCTTAATGAAGGTTTAATAATGAATTCCCGCTGCATTACATTCAAAAGATTGAGTGTGTTAAAATTCACTTGGATACTTATTAATTGGAGAATGTTTGTAATATTGATTTGATTCTTTGTTTTATATATATATATATTTCTCTTTTTTTCTTGTTTGTGTTTAAATATGTTTTTATTATTTTACTTGTTTTTACTATGTTGTTAGTCATCAACAATAATATATTTTATATGAGCTTGATAATAATATATTTTATATGATCTTAACATATCATTTGTTGAAATTGAATTTATATGGGGAGGATAACAACCATTCCTCTCAACCACCTGTGACAAGCCTAATTGATATTCTTCATGCACATTTATTTTAGAAATCCTATTAAATGCATTCTTTTGATCTTCTAGTTTTTACTCTACCTAGAAGAGGATGTCAACTTCCTCTTTTTTCTTTAGATGAAATTTTTGTATCATTTATTTCTCATTTAGATGTTAATGAGTGGTTTAGTAATCAATTCTTTATTTCTTGAATTATTGCCTACATTTCTAATTTTCCCTAGTTAATGGTTAGTTTCTACTTAACCTACATTTTTAATTTCCCCTGATTAATGCTTGGGTGAGTGCATGAAGATGGGCTACACTTTTGGGCCAAATATGGCCATGAAATTTCAAAATTTTACTCTTTTATGGAATTGAAGCCCTCAAAATTCATATAAGCATTGTGAAATGATATTTTTTGCAAAAAATATGTAACATCCCTGTAAAACATTGTAATTTACTTTTTTTTTAATTACTATGTTTTACCAAAACATTTAGATCAAAAATTTGTTAGGGTTTTAGTTTAGTTAGAAACTGTCTTCCTTTAGCACTCACAATATACACAGTACGAGGTAAAATTCCTGGACCGGAGTTATTTTTATTAAAAAAAAAAAGAATTGGATGACGATGAGGAGGCTTCTCTCAGTCCAAGAAGTTGCAGCCAGAGACATCTTCCTTCCCTCACTTGTTTTGGGCTTCCACTTCACAGTTCTTTCTAAGGGGAATATCGTTACACTTGGCTCTGCAAGAGTATGCATAAAGGAAATATTGGTGTGAACGATTGGAAGCAGCGAAGCTTCAAGGTCCTAAAGCTAAACTCACAACGTCAGAGACAACGGTGGAGTCAAATGTTAAAAAGATAAGTAACTCTGTTTTATGGATTTTAATAGTTGCAATAATGTTAATTCTAAACCTAAAATGCGCTTCCATGAAGGAAGGTAATGCATCTATCATCCAGGTTGAACAATGAGATTCAAGAGATAAGTATTATTATCTTTTTTTTTCTTGAAAACAATAGTTATTTCATTTATGGAAAATAGAATGCCTACAAAATAAATAACAGTTAAGTTAGAGTTTCTTTAAAAATGATATGTCTTTTCCATGTACACAAAAATTCCATTGTTGTGTTGAAGTTTCCTTGAAAGGAGATGGGAATTTGGTTTCTTGAAAAAAAAAACATGTGCGTGCATGCTTGAAAATTCAACTAATATGCATTTGATTTTTCTTGGAGAGAAATATGTATATTTTGAAATAATTCTTGCATGTGAATCTTGCAACTAAAAGAGATAAATATAGAGTAAAACATGGTTTTACTTAATATTTAATATTGTGTATTTTCATACCAATAGTCCTTGTGCCATGATATGTAGGCATGCATAGGAATTTTTATGTAAAAGATAAATAATCACGTGAATTTTCTTGAAAGAGAGTATGTGGTTATTTAGCTAAATTTTCTTGAAAAGAATAATCTCTGGAAAAGATTGGTATTATGTTAATATATTAGAAAGGTATTATGCTAATCTCTTAGAAAGATATTGATCTTAGTGAATTAACATGGTAAAAGATATAATCTATGTCATTTCTTGAAAATATTGTTATGTTAACCTTTTAGAAAGATATTGTTCTTAGTGATATACCATGGTAAAATACATAAGGAAAGTTACTATGTTATTTTTCTTAAAAAGAATAATCTCTTGAAAATATTGGGATTATGTTAATATTTTGCCTTAATATAGTATTTCATGATGATAGAATTCTAAGAAGAGCATATGTGTTGCCTACATTAAAGGAAAAGCTATCTTTCTTGCATGCTAAAAATGTGAGAGTTATCTGTCTTGAATGCACCAAGAATAGCCATTGTGTTATAAAGGTATGTCCTTTGCATGGATAAAAGAAAGAAGGAGCTATCTTAATCCTTAGGAAAATATGTGAGTACCTTTATGCTAAGAGAATTATTATATTAGTTTATGTTAGTTTCTTTTGAAAGAAAATCATGCATATTCATGCAGTGTTTGTATTAGATTTCATTGGAAAGAATATACATTTGTATGTGGGAAATGATAACAAGTTTTGTTATCCTACATTGGAATATATTCTTTGTCAAAGAAGATGAATTACATATACAAAAACTAAAGTAATGTTTTGGTTTCCTTGAAATATATATATATATATATATATATATATATATATATATATATATATGGGTAATTTTGGTATAATATTTGGAGAATAAGACATGTATTCTTATGCTTTATTCCATTATTTTTATGGAAAATAAACCATGTATTTGCATGCCTATTATGTTATATTTCCTGGAAAAGGAAATATGTGTTTGCATGTTCTCTTGTGTTAAGCATTCCTTTGGGAAGACTCTTTTGGAATATATATGCATTTGCATGCATGGGAGCAACATTTGTTATGTTATATTTCTTTCCATGCACCAAAAATTAATATCTTGAGGGTTATTTATTTTGATTAAATTTATGTAAACCACATGCACGAATATCGTAATTGTTATATCCATTCTTTTAAAAGAAATGCTGGGGAGATGTAGCTATTGTCTTGCAGGAATGTGTGCTTATGCGAGGGAAACATTAGTTAATGTGATGACTTATAACTAGGACATATGCAGTATGTGTTGTTAAAGGGAGAATGTCAAGGTATTTTACTTTCATGTCATGAATATACAAGAGTATATGGAGAAGCCTCTCTAGTATAGATATATGACATTGTTGATTAATACTTTATGAAACTTGACATCAATGTATGTTGAAGGTATCATTAGCAGGGAATGATGGTGACATGTACAAAGGAAATATTATGCTTATCCTGGTGGCAGGTAAATGATTAATGGTTCATGCAGATGGGTGCGAGTTTCAGGATGGTCCAATGTACGATGGTCCATTTTAAGTATATCCATGCCACCAAGATATGAAGATATGAAGATTAGTGGGTAAGTGCTATCATATTTATTGTAATGGCTTTAAGCTATATATTTGTATATTTCCTTGTAATATTTATAAACGATGGTTAAGGGATGGTCTCCCTTATAAGCCATTGAGTGAGGGCTGATCACCCTCAGGAGCATTTAATAATAAAATTAAACGTTTGTTGGTTTTCACCCTACGGGGTTTCCAAGGTATATTGGTGTTCAATGATGTGATTGATTATTGTGTCAAATTGATGATGTTGATTCCTTTCTTGTGGTGATGTTCATAATGTTAAGTAAGTGATGACTACATGAATAACGAAATGAATGCAAGGTTACATCATACAGTTATATGTTAATGTACAACAATAAAGGTTGTTAATGGTTAAGCAACTTACTATTCTTATACTAAGGTTACACTATGTACTGGTGAAAATTATATCTAATGAGTAGTAAGGAATATTTAATAATGATTTGGATAAATTACTCATGGGTAACTTGTATAAAAAAGTCTAATTCCTGGCATTTCCATGTGAAGTTATTCGTGTATGTTACAAAATATTAGTTTCTTATAGTAGGTCAATTTTCCATTAAATGAAATGCTTGTCCTTGCAAATTTTAGTAATCTTAATAGGTATATGTGTGTTCACATGGCATAACTTACTCTAAAATGTGTAATTTTTAGATATATATATGATCTACACAGAGAGAGCTAAGTTTTTCATATTAAAAAATATTTTTTATGCAAATTTATATATTTACGCCGTAATGCGTTATTATTTGAAAACAACTTTCCTAAGTGTCATTATGTCCGTGTTTGGGCCATTGGATGAAATTTTAGATGATTGAATTGTTTTATACCATTAGATCCAATGGCTCCTTCAACCTAACTAACTGACTGCATTACAGATACCTTCCATTTTGAATACATCCCGTAACTTGAATCATTTCATGGTATGGCCAAAAAGACACAGACGCATATCAACCTCCCGTTGAAGACTTCGTGCATTTGAAAATTTCGTGCTGCTCTGCTACTCCTCATGGTTGAGGCCACCGACACCAATATTACACGGCCTTTGTGGTGCATTGCAGATTTCAAACCTAACGTCGAAAAAGATTTTAAGCTCTGCAGGTTAGAAACCTGCTATCTACTGTTTTCCTGAGCTTTAACTTAATTTTAGTATTTTATGCAAAGATTATCTGTTTGAGGATTTTAGTTTTTAGTTATTTGGATCTGCCTTCGGTTTTGGATTTTGGATTCTCTGGTTCCTGGAATCTCTGTAATTTGGTACGAATTGGGCTCTGTTTGGGTTTTTTTTTAATTTGTTTGTCTCTGGGCTTTCAATTAATTAATTCCAAGGGCGGTAAACATGAAAAGGAAGTGTTAACACTGTGGGCACAATGGCCATAATTCCAGAACATGCCCCAACCGTGGCGTGAAATTGTTTGGAGTTCGGCTCACTGATGGGCCGATATGCAAGAGTGTGAGTATGGGAAATTTGTTGCATTATTCCAACAACGCATCCTCCTATAATAACAGTCCGACCTCAGCTTCAGCTATGGAGTCTTGCGAATCAGTTGCTAATGTTGTTGCTTCTGTAGATGGTTATGTATCCGATGGCCTCGTTCATAACAATTCTCGAGGAGAGAGGAAGAAAGGTACAAGATTTACATTGGATTCCAAATTGTCGAGAATTTTAACTTTCTGGGCTTGAGAAGAATTCGGATTTCTGCTCTGTTATGATCATTTGGGTTCCTTCGATTTTGAGAATTTTTGATAAAATAGTCTATAATTTTCCCCATGCAGGATTTTTGGGATGCGAGGCAGACAAACCCGTTATCAAGTAAGATGTTAAAACCCTAAACCCTAAGATTATGTGAAATGATTTCTAAGAAAATTTAGCTGAAGTGGATGTGAGGGGCAGAGGTGTCTTTGATTGAGGTTGCGGACATTCTGTTGTATTTTTAGTACAATGTAATTATGTCGATTCTCTTGCTGGTATCTGAAAATGTAGGCATAGCCTTACTGAGATGCATGGTTTTAGGGGAACGAGGATGAAAATGCTTTTATCATGAACATACTAAACACATTGTCCCAAAGCCTTTGTTAAAAATGTTTTAATGAGGGTAAGAGGTATATTTTAGTTCTAGAGATGTTGTTGTCTCGACATTCGGATTTTTAAAATGGGGATTATCCGACAGGCATCACTAAGAGGTAGGGTTTTAGGGGAAAGAGGGTGAAAATGCCTTTATCAAGTAAGATACTAAAAGTTAAAACTCTTGGATGAATGCCACTGTTAAAAGTGTATTTATGAATGCTGTATTTTTTTGATTTAGAGTGAAGGGGTTCTTTCGCTGAAGTTATGTAGATGCTGCTTTCTTGAGAGTAGGACTCAGTCATAGGGATTCTAATTATGGGCAGCTAAAAACCTAGAAATGGCCTCTACAAAGTGTATGTTGTTAAGATACTAAAACTCTAAACCCATAGCCATGGTTTATCTTTCTCAAGGAATGTTGTAGTTTCTTGCTCTTACTAGGTATGAGGGGGGAGACATTTTGTCGAAGTTTTGGAAATGCTGCTATCTTGACAGTACGATCTAATCATGGGACCTGCTTGTGGGCATCTGAAACTATAGAGATGGCCACACTAAGATGTTCTTTTTAGGGGAAAACAGAATGATAAGGGCACTTTCAAGCAAAAACTGAAACGCTGACCAAAAACCCACTCTTAAATGCTTTCTTAAGAAATTATCTTCCTTTTTGCTTTAGTATGTATGTGGGTGGAGGGTTGATTTGCAGTGAATTTTCGGAGGTGCCATCAGTTTGACAGTAGGATATAATAATGGGGGTTCTACAGGGGGGCATTTGATAATGTAGACATGACATGGTTACGACTTTGCTACCCGTGATATTCAACAACTATTTTCCTTAAAAAAATTTGGTGTAGTATCCATAACAAAAGCTCTAAAGTATGGGACAGAAGCTCTAAAATTTAATTGGGTTCTTCTTCTTTTAGAATTGGGCATTTTTTAAAATGAAATGTGTAGTTCAACATGTTGTTTTTCCATTATTGGCAAGAAGCATCGTCACTTGGTGAAGATTTTTTTTAAGAGTGCGAGCACTATGCTGAGAAGGAGTGGAGAAATTCATGTGGGTCATAAAGAGAAAGAGCCTTATAATAAGTGGAAATTGGAGAAACAGGCTAAAAAATGTGGCTTGTTCTTGAAAGAAGCGGTTGATTTTCATATAGAAGATTATCCTAGGTATATTAACAGAAGAGGACAAGGGGCTAATTGTGGTGGTACTTTCCATTTGGGATCTTGCAAGACATATAAATTCGTTTCAAGGTACTTCATTCATTCAATGAACAGTTTATGAGTTGTTTCTGGTTTAAATTTGCAAGTTGGGTCTAATGTTGATATTGGTTGATTTTGAATATATTACCTGCAATGCTTTTTTCTATGATTCTTTGTATTTGCGACAAATTAAACCCAAATTTCCTAAGAAGATTGGTTCCTCACGCAAGTCTCGCAAGCGAAAACATGCTTCAAATGAAGAAGAATCTATGCTATACAGCTTGATGGGAATACAAAGGTCCATACATTTTGAGCATGGATATGAAGCAATTGAATCTAGTAGGCCTGTCAAGAGGAGCAGACATGAACCTTTTGAGGAAGGATATTTACCCATACATTTGGAGCATGGATATGAATTGCATAATGAACCAATTGAATATAGTAGGCCTATCAAGAGAGGCAGACATGAACCTTTTGAGGAAGGATATTTTCCCATACATTTTGGGCATGGATATGAATTCCATAATGAAGAAATTGAATATAGTAGGCCTGTCAAGAGGGGCAGACACGAACCCTTTGAGCAAGGATATTTTCCATTTTATTCACCACCTGCTTCTTCGAGGTTAACCACTGAAGGTGCTCTATTTTCACAAGGCATTTCTTCTGGGAATAATTTTTCTCGCTTCTCCTCTCTTGGCGATCCTGGGCGAAGAGAAATAGTGAGGCACAGAAATGAAGGTATACTACATGCCTTCAGGCATTTGGAAAAATCATTGCCTACTTTCAGACCACCTGCTTCTTTGAAGCTGACACTTGAAAATTCTCAATTTTGACAATTAGCATTTTCACTAGGCATTGCTTCTGGGCGTCATTTTTCTCATTTGCCATATGGAGATCCTATGGGAAGACAAATAGCAATGCAAAGAAATGAAGGTATACTACAGACCATGAATGGGTTGGGATTCACACACCTTTAGTATCTTCAGTACGTTAGTGCAAACTTTTGGTTTGCGGATAAAATTTTGGCACTACTCTGATAAAAGGCTGACCAGGGAAGATTTTAAGGCAAACAAACTTGATATTGGCCTTGAAGCTCTCTCTCTATTTAAGTCTTGGTATGGCGAGTAATAAATTTTGGACCAGACAATTTTTGGCATTACAGAAGATAATATAACTTCTCGGAACATTAAAATTTGGATTGGAAATGAGTTTTTGGTGTCATTGGAAAAGTTGGAAATGAATACAATGATTCATTGTGAAAGTTTTGGTTGTGAAACCTCTATTTATGTTGTCAATATTTTTCCAAACTGTGATATCTTGATATGCTACTTTATCATAGTTGTAAGAATAGTATGTCCCATTTTTTTGAGTTATAGTAATGGAAAGAAATAAAAGGTAGTATCTTTATTTTCATCTTTCTTTCTTGGTGTAATTTTGGTTGTGAAATTAATTTTTCACCAAATTATCCTATAGAATACTAAAATGGTAAATTATTAGACCTGTTTGTTATCAATGTATGCGATCATTATTCTTCTCTATGCAAGGGTTTTAGATTTGTCATGGAAATCAAGCGTGGTAAGCCATTTAGAAAACAGAAACAATATTTTAATCAAGCGAAGCTGATACTTCTGATATGGATGAAATGTTGTAAACGTGATTTTCACTTACTTCACAGTTTATTAAATCCTGATTTTAGAAAGCCTTACAATGCCTAAATTTGATGATGTTGTTATTCATGGGTCTGTCCTTGTCAGTGTAGAGAAAGTCTAATAAAATTACTATTGCAGTGGCAATCGCCGGCCAGGTTTCTGCTTCTTAAATTAATTGTATAGATATGTATTTTTATTTTCATGTATTGATGCTCTCAAACTCCAAAATGGTATTAAAGCCCTGTGGGTCTATTGATTTTTTCAAACTCCAACAGACTCATGTTACCACATGGTATTGAACTATTACCTAGGAGAGATTTAAGAAGAAAATGGAGGAAAATAATTTGATTTACTACCCTAAAATAGAGTATAGAGAATATTTTTTTTTGAAGCAATAGGATCAATTATGTGAATGTTTGGGGATTATGTATTAGTATAATGAACATGTGTGCTTTTGATCCAGTAGTAATAGGTTGTGTTGAGAGCCTCTACAACCATGAATGGGGAAGATGTTGCCATGTTAGTGTTAGATAATGTTACATTAAAAATGCAATTTGGCTCATATGCATGATTTTGTGGAGAAAATCTTAGTGAGCTTATGAAATAGAAAACAAGATATATACATGTATACAAGTGACCATGAATCTATCAAACATTGTGAAGGATCAAATCTCAAGGTGCAAAGTTGCAAACCTTTTACCAATTTTTGCGCTAAAAAAGAGATTGCACCTAGAGAGATTTGATTCCTCTTCATGATTGAAAGATATAGGGTTAATATGGATCTAAATTGGTAGGTGGCCAATGGAATGGTTGTGGTTTAAGTAGGGCTTTAGTGGTACTTGCTTAAAGGGTTGCAAAATATAGTACTTTCATATTATTTTATATGTATAATAACGATGATAGAACGGAGGCTTATCATGTATTCTTTTCATAATAACTCTGCCAATTTGGGATAATGAGGTGAGTGCTTCCCTATTTATACTAGGGAAACTAAGCATTTTACCTTATATTAGGCTAAAATCCCCTACTACATGAAAATCCATGATACAAAGTGCATAGGTCTCAAGCCAATATGACCTCCAGTATCCCACATATGTGAATGTAGAGGCCTCATAAAGATGATGTTGTGCTCAATGAGGGGTAAATATGCTCAAAAAATGAATGTCTCCTTCTAAAAGGTGCAATGTATCCTCTGAGAGTCATCTCTCTCCATCAAAGGTCATGCTATATCATCAATTGTATCCAAACAACTCCTCGAGATGTCATGTGTCACCTCAAGGTAGCACTCCTCAGAAGGATGACATCCTCAAACTAGGGCATGCCATCATCTATGGAATAGGTGCCATGATCCCTTCGAAGGGATTTTCTATCAAGTGCAACATATTAATGGAGTTTCACATCATCTTGGGGCTCCAAGCCCACTCCAAGTGGCACATCTATGTAATGCCTTGGCTTCAGGGTGTAATGTCCATGATCAAATGTGTGAGAGTATATGAAGCAAAATGCCAAGTCATCGTGTGGTCCAATGCCCTTCATCAAGTTTGATTCTCTCCTCAAGTTGGGTGGTATCGTCATGAAGTATGGGAGAAACATCATCATTGTCTTCCAAAGGACCATGTGCATGTATCTATCATCATTGAGCATGCCTCAAGGAATAAAGTGAGATCAATCCATTATGTATACAAGAGTCAATATAGCATAATAAGTTAAGACATTTTAATGCATTAAGCCATGTAGGTAGATCACATTAGGTATCTTCAAACTTCACACTAGCTTATGATCCCATACAAGTTGATAGATTTATGTATGGGATAGTTATCAAATGCCCCAGTTAGGTGCTCCCAAATAATGGTGAAAGAAAAGGCCCTAGGGGAAGGAATAGATCTTATACTAACCCTTAAATGATCGCTATTATGAAGGGAGTGCTTGCATTACTCTAGTTACCCTTTCCTTTGCACTACTTTTTACACCCTTTGCTTTAATTAGTTGTCTTTACATGATTTAAATAAGACCTTCATCCATGAGCACTATTTTGAAGGGAATGCTTGCTTTGCTTGAGTTACCCTTTCCTTGGCACTTCATTGATTTTCTTTTGAAATCCCCATTTATTTATGGACAACCCTTCAATTGATAGGTGAATGTGATATAGTGATATGATCAAGAGGTGGACTTCATAAGTTGTGTTATAGCCTTATAAATGGGAAGTAAGACCTTCTTCCATAAGTGCTATTAAAAAGGGAGTGCTTGCATTACCTCAGTTACCCTTTCCTCGACACTACTTTTTACGCCCATTACTTAACCTTTTACTTTGCTTTAATTAGTTGTTTTATACATGGTTTAAATAAGACCTTTCCTTCAAAAGGGACTATTTTGAAGGGAGTGCTTGCATTACTTGAGTTACCCTTTCCTTGACACTATGTTTTACACCCTTTATTGAGCCTTTTACTTTGCTTTAATTAGCTTTTTTTGCAGCCTTCGTTGATTTTCTTTTGAAATCTCCATTTTAGTATGGACAACTCATTACTCATAGGGGTTGGGACGTTTACTCATGTTATGCATGAGACTAGGGTGATGGCCTCACATGAGGGGGTAGAGCTCAAGTTAACTTCGCTTTTAATTATAATTCAGCCATTACCAATTTTTTGGATTTTAACATTTGGCACATGCTTTTTATTATTTTTTGCAGTTGCATCAATGAGCCTTTACTTCGCTTTAATTAGCTTTTTTTCCAACCTTCACTGGTTTTCTTTTTACTTGTTTCATATAGGAGCATTTAGTTCTCATAAAAAAATTGTGATAGTGTCTATTATCCCTTTTTAGTTTTTTTATGATTCAATTGAGATTAACATTTGTATGTTGTCACGAGGAAATTTTTTATTTTTCATTTCAATTGCCTTTTATAACTCTAGGAGGTTCTTAATATTTCCTTTGTTTTTAATAAATGGAACTCAATTATATATTTAAAAAGATGATTAGGTAAGAGAATGTTAGGATGATAATTTTTTTTTCCAAGTTGACAATGTGAATGTTTATTTACCTAAATTTGGCTCCCATGTTCAATACCTCCCCATTGGGTTTGAAGATAATAGGTACTGGAAATTCAACGACATATAAAACAAATAATTTATACATCAAAAAATAGTAGTTCTAAGTTGAGTAATTTTTCAATTTGACATTCAATTCTTTATTAATCAAATTTTTTTTCTTAGTAGGGAGTACAATAATTTTGTAATCAAATAATAGGAGAAAACATATTCACAATATAATTTATTTGAATAAATAGATGTGTGTAAAATAATTTAATAAGAAACTAGATTTGTAATTATAAAATATAAAACTATAACTTAAAATTGTGAAATTACTTTGTATTTTTTTGTTTCTTATGTATATAGAGAAAGAATAAACCTATTTTGGAGTTAAGAAAATAAACCATAACATAAATAATAATATCTCCTTTCAAAAATGTCTCCATATTAAAATGACATTCACTTTCTTGTATACCAAGACTATTGTTATTCATATACAATATACAATTTGTGACAAGCATGCAATTAGAGCTCAAATATGTAGATGAACTTGGAGTAAACTATATTTCTGTTAATAAAAATTCTATTTATTTACATCTATGCTAGATATATTGTATTTGAATGTATTTGAAATATCTTAAATGATTTACATGCTTGTTTCAGAGGATTATTAATCACCAAAGGATTTTTACACCCAATTTCCTATATCAATATCTATAACAAATTTTTTATATATGTGAATAGATTATGTTGGTTTATATATATGTTTTCACCCACAATTTCCTATTTCAATATCTATAGCAAACTTTTCTGGTTGATAACTCTTATCATCAATATCTTTGAAACCTATCTTTCATTCCTTCACAATGGCTCATTCTCTACAACAACTTATTTCTTTTAGGATACTCTTTCCTATGCTATTACCTTATGGCGTTTCTTTTGCAACATGTGGTGCAATTGCTAGTTTTATTATTTATGGAAGTTGGCCAAGTAAAACCAAGAGTACTCTTTTGAAGATGACTGGTAAACGAAGATATTTGTATATTTTATGTTATTTATTTTTATGCATTATGTTTAAAATAAATTAGATAAAAAATATCATATAAATTCAAAGATGTCAAACTCATATGCCATTAGATAGAGGATTCCTTCCTGAATCCAACATGATTAACTCATCTACTTAAGGAAAAATTCTGCTTGAACTCCCCTATGGTACAAAATGGAGTTCAGAGAAATTTTCACAAGTGAAGATAAAACTCTATTTTTTATGCCCTTAATAGCTAGATCTAATACTTAAAACGCTTGATCAAATGTTTGAAATAAAATTTCAAATATCCAGGGTTTAAAAAACCCTCATAACCCATTTCAAATATCCAAGGTTTAAAAAACCCTCATAACCCTCATAGAGCCCTTAAAGTGGTTAAATAGAGGCTCCATCGAGCAATATCCTAGATCAAGCCTAGCTATCATAGTTATCTTAAAAAAAAAAAAAACTCTCAATATTGGTGATTAAGTGAATTATAACATTTATTTATTCCATAAAATTATTTTTATAAATACTTAAATATATTCTAAATTCTAATTTTTCTTGATTATAAATTTAAATTTTATTTTATTTTATCAAGAAAATAATTATAATGATATATAGATAAATTTCTATAAAATATTTTAATTCTTTTTTTCAATTTTGAAATTCTTAAAAATGATAATTTATTTATTTATTTGATTTTAAATATAACATATTTTTATACGTTAATATTTTATATTTTTTTATATCGAAAAAATTGATAAAAATAAAACAAATAAAAATTATTACCATCTAAATAACTTAAAATAATATAAAAGTAAACAATAATTATAAATATTATATAACAAATTACTCATTAATCATTAAAAACACATATATTATATTTTTTCACATCATTGCTTTAGTTTTTTGTATATTATTATTTTAAAAATAATTTGATACACATTTAAATCCAGATTACTAAAATTCAAATTAATTAGATAATATTTTGAAGTTTATGATTTCCTTATGTTTTAATTATTTTAAAAATATATATTGCAAACTTAAAAATTTATATATATACTTCTACAAAATTGAGTGCAATTTAACATTTTACAATTTGAGAAAGATTTATAACCAAATGTACCATTGCATCCATTACAACTATATTAATTGTAACTAAATTATACTGGAGTCATTTCATTCTCTCACTTATATATATATATATATATATATATATATATATATATATATATATATATATATATATATAAGAGTTTGATTTCAATAGACATAATTATGACCAGAATTTGGCTTACCGTTTATTAATTCTTTAATGAATTTTATAAAATATACATTTCTAATCAAATTCACATTTTTGAGTTACACTTATTCATATAAAAATTATATTATTTATTAAAATTAAATTGATAATTTTTTATTTTTAGTTTTATTTTATGTTCAATCAATTTATTATTTAAATTGTAATATCTAAAATTTAAATCATATTAAAAAAATATTTTTTAAGTTGTCAAATTATAAATATAAGAATATTACTATTTCAATTACAACTGGGATAGTATCTCTTTTCAAATCTATACACCAAAGCCCTAGAAATGTAATAAAAAATTAATCCACAACATTGTTAGTTACCTATTCAAATATAATTAGTAAATAAATTTGTTTTTTTTTAAAACTATTCAATACTTACAATTTTAAAGTTTGCATATCATTATTGATATTTTGTGACAGTGGAAGTGCTAACTAATTGTTATGCTATTTTATTTTTAAAAGATGGAGTCATTTATTTCTTTTGAAGAAAAGATTTCATGATGAACATGAATTAATTATATTTTGTTGAAATAAAATTAATTATGGAATAGTGGTTCCATTAAAAAGTAAAAAGACTCATGATAAAAGTATTCCAAGAACTGAGAAGTGGTTGAGAAGAAAAACAGTTTAGACACTTACTTTTTTCTGATGATAAAGGTACATCCCAGTGAAGAAAAAGGGTTATGTTATGTGGCTAAGGGGAGGAAGGAAAGAGAGTGATGATTTCTTGAGTTGGTGGTGACGAGTGGAAACACTCAGTACTCCTAAAATTCCTGGAAAGGAAGTCTGGACTTGGGGTCCCGAGGTCTCTTCCGGAATCTTAGGTTTCTTGAGCTGGTGGTGATGAGTGGAAACACTCAGTACTCCTAAAATTTCTGGAAAGGAAGTCTGGACTTGGGGTCCCAAGGTCTCTTCCGGAATCTTTGTCAACCTACTTATCTCAGGTGTGGAGCACGGGGGGAGATGAGGACGTAATTTCCTCTCTCACAGTAGGGAGGACATCATCAGCAGGATCTGGAAAACAAATAAGTAACAAGTTACAGGAAAATTAAGTACGAGATGTGTTGTCTAGTTATTTTGATTTCTTGTTACAGTTATTGTTCTTTATTTCATGCAAGTTCTAGTTTTTATCCTCAAGTAAAGAAAATAGTGCTTACAAAAAACAAAAAATAGCTAGAACCCCTGCTATCAGTAAGTTAAAGAGAAAATCGTTAATTCAGAGTTTTAGAGTTGAAACTCCGAACCTCGAGTTGGTCGTTAACTGTACCTATGATATATACAGACATAATGGTTTGGACATTTCATTTAAAATTGAAAAAAGGGTAAACTCAGTGTTAAAACCTACAAAAAAACGAAAAATCCGTCTGTAAAGAGTATATAATGAAAAGAGGGAAAACATCAGGGTTTGCATGTGTAGTATGTACCCAAACTGAAAACCTCCAGCGTAAAAAGCAAGAAATACAATGACAGTGAATAACCTTGCAAATCAATATTGTAGCCTAGTGTTTAAACTCTGGTTCTCCTGGAGATAAGCTAGCCTAATTCGAATAGTAATCAAGGCTATTGAAAAAGAAGCTAGAAAACACATTATATACATGTACACAGAAAACTGGAAAAACGTTTTTCTTTACCATTCCTGAAATATGCAAAAGAAGCAAGACATTACATAGAACAAAATTGCAACAGTATTTGCGAGGCAAGAGATACTGAAAACAATGATACCTATGTAAGAATTAAAGCAACTTTCGGTAAATGAATTAAAGTATAAATAAAAGTTATTGAATCTAAGGGTTAACCTCCCTTAACACCGAACGAGAAATACAGAGTAAAACAAGAAACAAATGTAGTCACGAGTAGGGTGAAGCCCGAAATTTTCAAAAAATAAAATTAACATAGCGACATGTAGCCATAAAGCTAATCCAGAGCTCACATTGTCGTGAGTGCCTTCGAGGTTGGAGCAGAGGTCTCTGCAACCGAGAACTTAACAGACCCTACGACGAGGAAGGGATACCTGAAGGGGCAAGTGAAACGAGTTAGACAAGACTGAAATCGAGAATCCAAAAAGAGTTAACCTCAACGCTGAGCCATGGCAGTTACCTGCACAAGAGGACAAGGGAATAAAATCATTAACAAAAGACCCTATCAAATCTATTATCATGTAGCGCACAAACATGAAGAAAAGCAAAGACAATGCAACCTCTCACCTGTGTAAGATGCTTCCGTGGGTTCGAAGGAGAATTTTGTGGACAAAGCCACGGAAGAAATTCAACTATCGCAATTGAAGGTTGGCATATAAATTAAATAAAGAATTCAAAACAACTTAAAACTATCATAGCTCACCTATTAACCCGATGAGGGGACTCGACAGGGAAGCCAGAGTTTCTTAAACGCACGAAAACTACCAGACCTAGCAGAACAAAAATGGGAAATGCCTTTTAAAATAAAGATCATAACTCATATAGTGAATTGTGCGTAGGCACAAGTTATAGAGCCATCATCTAGTTAGCAAAAATAAAACAAATAGCTGAGCAACCTTAGGAAATCAAATAGCAACTCATCACAAAAACAAAGGTAAGGGTAACTGTGATGTTGAGGTTACCTGTTCATGTTGAGCCAAGAAAAGCTAGATGGAGCTAAGGCGGAGTTGCAAAGCTACCTGGCGGAGGACGACAACAAATGGAAAGAAGCGGTTAGGGTTTGGGGAAGTCAATACGTTAATCGGGTACTCAAACAAAAATCCATCGTAGATTTCAAACCCTTGTAATCCGATAGCATGAAGTTCCTCACAACTGTCAACTGGAGTTAAGTGGGAGTAATGGTGTGTACAGTGATATTTAATCCAAAGAAATAAATACATAGATCTCCGTCGAAATCATTAAGATATGAAATAATTGTAACCAAGATTAATATAACGCTACCAATAAATGTAGTGTCCTTGTCGCATATTTGCTAAGGATCTTATGTACTGAATGAAATAAAATGATCGCGGTCGAATCAAATGCCAAATGTCTTGTATATATATTGACAAATTTCCATCTCTAAACTTGTAATTATTTACTCAATCTTTATATTATGTGATAGTGTAAAAAAAAATGTATGAGCACTTAAGTGAAGGGACAAATAAGATTTGCAATAATATCATTTAGTTGAATGTTGGGTAATGTAAAAGTTATTAATTTTTTTTGTTAATTGTATGTTGATGTAAGTTATATATTTACATAAATTTTAAATTCCATCTTTAAGGTTTGATTGAGCCCTTAATCTGGGGTTACAAAGGAGCTCGATCAAGAATTAGTTTAAAATGCTCCCACCTTTTTTGACCTAAAAGGGCTCTTTTGTCCCTGTTTTGACGAGCTTATATTTTGTTTCATTATTATTTAATAATTTTGAAAAATTTTAATCATTTTTAAAACTTTTCATATTCCATCTATATTAATTTCTTTCTTTTTAAGCTTTTAATTTTATGGATTTCTCTTTATCTTTGTTTTAATTTTTAATTTTTTGAGTATTTTTCTCTTTTCATATCCTCTTTTTTCTTTTTTTCTTTTTTACTACTTTTCATAATATTTATATTTCAAATTACTTTTTAACTAAATTCTTATTTTGGATATTTTCTCTCTCTCTCTCACACACACACACACACATTCATTTTTAAATATTTTGAAAAAAATAATTCAACCCATTTTACTATAAAACTTCACCTCTTTTATATATATATATATATATATATATATATTCAAAATATTATTATTACTCTTATATATATATTTTTTATTTTTTTTTCAGAAAATATATTATTATTCATCATTTAAAAAAAAAAATCATTTTTATAAAACTTATCATTAACAATAACTTTAATAAATCACATTAAAAATTAAATTAAATTTCAAAATTAAATAAAATTTCAAATTTAAATACAACTTTCGCATTAAAAATTATAAACATTATTGTAACTGAGGTATTGGATTTCACTGAAATTTGACATTTCAACGGCTTAGACTAAGAATTATTCAAATAATACTTTCGATTTTATACTTATGATTACTACTGCCAAGAGATGGTTGATTGATGCTGCTCAGTCATTTTAGTTAACGGTTTTAAGAAATTACCTTTATCTAAGTTATTATTAAAAAAAAAAAATCAGATACCTTTACCTTGATTTTTTTTATATGTGATTTAAATATTGAAGTTCTAAATTATGAGTGGAACCTTGATATGTAAAATTGTACAGTAACATTAATGAGCATTTAACAAATTTCAAGATATTTATTCCAAATTCTCTAAATCGAAAATGTCCAGATTTTTTAAGATTTTGATGCGTAATAACCTAGAACATCAAGTCCATGGGATTGGCCCATAGAACAAACACTCAAAACGTTAAAAATTGTCCGTAAAAAAACAAAAAATTAAATTCAACCACGAAACACACTTTATTTTGCCAATATAATTCAGCGGGAAGATACACTTTGATAGTCCATATCTTTAAATAAGAAAAATAAAACATTCCTCGCTTCTAAGATGAATATCTTTCGTTTTAGCGGTTCTCAAATGATAGTCACATGTGAAACCAATCTCTGGTTTCATAACACATTAACCGACGGAGTCTGAAAAATCAGTGGACAACCAAACCCCAAGCTGTCACAAGACTCTGTTGCCCTTTGAAATTGAATCATTTAATTGCCAACTGTTCCGTGCAACGGAAAACATGACTTTGATGAAAATTTACATCTTCATTGTCTCCATCTGCTTGAGATTCGAACACGCTATCACATCCTTGCCATCAGTAAGGACGGACTGCTTTTGCTTAAAAAGTGGGGAGATGCATGGGAATTTAATATTTATTATTTAAATCCAAGGCAGGCCGCTAGCTGAGAGGGATTCACTATGCCGGGGAGATGGACGTCACCCTCTTGGAGAAAATCGGTGATCGTATGATAGAGTCTCTCTTTCGCTCTTCTGCTCTCATCTCCGTCCTCATCAATGTCCCGCGGGTGAGATATTCTGCTTTATGTGCAACGAATATCTCACTCGCGGGACATTGCTGGGAAGACCGTTGCCGCCGCGGGATTCGAAACCCAATTGCCATGAAAGTGACGATAAATCGCAGCCTAAGTCCGGCTCTCTGGATGAGGACGGAGATGACACCAGAAGAGAGAAAGAGAGACTCTATCATACGATCACCGATTTTCTCCAAGAGGGCGACGTCCATCTCCCCGGCATAGTGAATCCCTCTCAGCTAGCGGCCTGCCGTGGATTGAAATAATAAATATTAAATTCCCATGCATCTCCCCACTTTTTAAGCAAAAGCAGTCCGCCCTTACAGATGGCAAGGATGTGATAGCGTGTTCGAATTTCAAGAAGATGGAGACAATGAAGATGTAAATTTTCATTAAAGTCATGTTTTCCGTTGCACGGAACAGTTGGCAATTAAATGATTCAAAATTTTTGCACTTTTGTAGTGACAAAGGGCAACAGAGGCTTGTGACAGCTTGGGGTTTGGTTGTCCACTGATTTTTCAGACTCCGTCTGTTAATGTGTTATGAAACCAGAGATTGGTTTCACATGTGACTATCATTTGAGAACCGCTAAACCGAGAGATATTCATTTTAGAAGTGAGGAATGCTTTCTTTTTCTTATTTAAAGATATCGACTATCAAAGTGTATCTTCCCGTTGAATTACATTGGCAAAATAAAGTGTGTTTCGTGGTTGAATTTAATTTTATGTTTTTTACGGACAATGTTTAACGTTTTGAGCGTTTGTTCTGTGGGCCAATCCCATGGACTTGACGTTCTAAGTTATTACGCATCAAAAATTTAGAAACTATGGAAATTTTCGATTTAGAGAATTTGGAACAAATATCCTGAAATTTGTTAAATGCTCACAAATGTTACTTTACAATTTTACATATCAAGGTTCCACTCATAATTTAGAACTTTAATATTTAAACCACATTTTAAAAAATCAGATTTAAAAAAAAAAAAAAATTTAATAATAACTTAGATAAAGGTAATTTCTTAAAACCGTTAACTAAAATGACTGAGCAGCATCAATCAACTATCCCTTGGCAGTGGTAATCAGAAGTCTAAAATCGAAAGTATTATTTGAATAAGTCTTAGTCTAAGCAGTTGCAATGTCAAATTTCAGTGAAATCCAATATCTCAATTACAATAATGTTTATAATTTTTAATGGGAAAGTTGTATTTAAATTCGAAATTTTATTTAATTTTTAATGTCATTTATTAAAGTTATTGTTAATGTTAAATTTTATAAAATTGAAAATTCTTTTTAAAATGATGAATAATAATATATATATAAAAAAAATTTATATATATATATATATACACGAAAGAGTAATAATAATATTTTGAAAAAATAAAAATAAAAAATATTATATATATATATATATATATATATATATATATATATTAAAGAGGTGAAATTTTATAGTAAAATGAGTTGAATTATATATATATATATATATATATATATATATATATTTTTTTTTTTCATGAAAATATTCAAAATAAGAATTTAATTAAAAAGTAACTTGGAATATAAATATTATGAAAAGTAACCCAAACAGAAAAACAAAAAAAAAATATGAAAAGAAAAAAATTCTAAAAAATTAAAAATTAAAAGAAGGATAAAAAGAAATCCATAAAATTAAAAGCTCAAAAGAAAGAAATTAATATAGAATGAATATGAAAAGTTTTAAAAATGATTAAGAAATTTCAAAATTATTTAAAAAATAATGAAACAAAATATAAGCTCGTCAAAACAGGGACGAGAGAGCCCTTTTAGGTAAAAAAAGGTGGGAGCATTTTAAACTAATTCTTGATCAAGCTCCTTTGTAACCTTAGATTAGGAGCTCAATCAAACCTTAAAGATGGAATTTAAAATTTATGTAAATATGTAACTTACATCAACATACAATTAACAAAAAAAACTAAATGATATTATTGCAAATCTTATTTGTCCCTTCACTTAAGTGCTCATACTTTTTTTATTTTACACTATCATAGTAATATAAAGATCGAGTAAATAATTACAAGTCTCGAGGTGGCAACTTGGCATTTGATTCAACTTGAATTTTCATTTTATTTCATTCAATACATAAGATCCTTAGCAAATATGCAACAAGGACACTACATTTATTAATAGTGTTATATTAATCTTGGTTACAATTATTTCATAGCTTAATGATTTAGACGGAGATCTATGTATTTATTTCTTTGGATTAAATATCACTATACACACCATTACTCCAACTTAACTCCAGTTGACAATTGTGAGGAACGTCACGCTGTCGGATTACAAGGGTTTGAAATCTACGATGGATTTTTGTTTGAGTACCCGATTAGGGTATTGACTTCCCCAAACCCTAACCACTTCTTTCCATTTGTTGCCGCCCTCCGTTGCGTAGCTCTGCAACTCCGCCTTGGCTTCGTCTGGCTTTTCTTGGCTCAACATGAACAAGTAACCTCAACAGTCACAGTTACCCTTACCTTTGTTTCTATGATGAGTTGCTATTTGATTTCGTAAGGTTGCTCGGCTATTTGTTTTCTTTTCGCTGACTAGATGATGGTTCTATAACTTGTGCCTACACACAGTTCACTATATGAGTTATGATCTTTCTTTTAAAAGGCATTTCCCATTTTTGCTCTGCCAGGTCTGGTAGTTTTCGTCTGTTTAAGAAACTCTGGCTTCCTTGATGAGTCCCCTCATCAGGTTAATAGGTGAGCCATGATAGTTTTAAGTTGTTTTGAATTCTTTATTTAAGTTATATTCCAACCTTCATTTGTGATAGTTGACTTTCTTCCATGGCTTTGTCCACAAAATTCTCCTTCGAACCCACGGAAGCATCTTACATAGGTGAGAGGTTGCATTGTATTTGCTTTTCTTCATGTTTGTGCGCTACATGATAATAGAGTTGATAGGGTCTTTTGTTAATGATTTTATTCCCTTATTCTCTTGTGCAGGTAACTGCCATGGCTTGGCGTTGAGGTTAACTCTTTTGGGATTCTCGATTTCGGTCTTCTCTGACTCGTTTCACTTGCCCCTTCAGGTATCCATTCCTCATCGTAGGGTCTGTTAAGTTCTCGGTTGTAGAGACCTCTACTCCAGCCTCGAAGTCACTCACGGAAATGTGAGCTTTGGATTAGCTTTATGGCTACATGTCGCTATGTTAATTTTCTGTTTTGAAAATTTCGGGTTTCACCCTACTCGTGACTACATTTTATTCATGTTTTACTCTGTATTTCTAATTCAGTGTTAAGGGAGGTTAACCCTTCGATTCAATAACTTTTATTTATACTTTAATTCATTTACCGGAAGCTACTTTACTTCTTACATAGGTATCACTGTTTTGAGTATCTCTTGCCTCGCAAATACTGTTGCAATTTTGTTCTATGTAATGGCTTGCTTCTTTTGCATAATTCAGGAATGGTAAAGAAAAACGTTTTTCCAGTTTTTTGTATACATGTATATAATGTGTTTTCTAGCTTCTTTTTCAATAGCCTTGATTACTGTTCGAATTAGGCTAGCTTATCTCCGGGAGAACTAGAGTTTAAACTCTAGGCTACAATATTGATTTGCCAAGGTTATTCATTGTCATTGTATTTCTTGCTTTTTATGCTTGAGGTTTTTTCAGTTTGGGTACATAATACACATGAAAACCCTGATGTTTTCCCTCTTTTCGTTATATACTGTTTATAGACAGATTTTTCATTTCTTTCTGGGTTTTAACACTGATTTTACCTTTCTTTATATTTTAAATGAAATTTCTAGACCATTTTGTCTGTGTATATCATAAGTACAGTTAACGACCAACTCGGGGTTCAGAATATATCTAATTCGACATCATGTTCAGGCCAAAACCATCCATCTACATCATTGTTCCACAAATGAGCAAACTGATGATATCTTCACCAAAGCACTTGGCAGAGAAAAGTTTGAAAAGTTCAGATCGATGCTTGGACTCACCAACATCCCTTCGGATTAAAGGGGGGAATGTTGACACCTAATCCTATGGGTTGGGTGTGGATATGTAAATTGCATAACAATAATATTAGGAAATGAAAGAAGAGCAAGAGTCAGCTGGGAGATGAATCCCAATGACTCGCTTTCACCTCCATGTATAAATACATGTACATTCTTCAAGCCTAATACACATTCGGGATGGAGAGTTACCTCAGTTGTTTAAATTAAAAATAACTAAATATTATTTGGCCAACTTCCATAAATAATAAAAATACATAAATTTACATAAAACATATTTTTTAATATGAAAAACTTAGCTCTCTCCGTGTAGATCATATATATATATATATATATATATATATATATATATATATATATATATATATATATATATATATATATATATATATATATATATATATATATATATATATATATATATATATATATATATATATATATATATTAAATTACACATTTTTTGTGGGATTATGCCATGTGAAAACACATATACCTCTTAAGATTTACTAAAATTTGCAAGGACAAGCATTTCATTTAATAGAAAATTGACATATCATAAGAAAAAACATATTTTTTAATATGAAAAACTTAGCTCTCTCCGTGTAGATCATATATATATATTAAATTACACATTTTAGAGTATTTTATGCCATGTGAACACACATATACCTCTTAAGATTTACTAAAATTTGCTTGGAAAATTGACATATTATAAGAAAATGATTTTTTTTTGCAAAAAATATCATTTCACATGCTTATATGAATTTTGAGGGCTTCAATTCCATAAAAGAGTAAAATTTTTAAATTTCATGGCCACATTTTACCCAAAAGTGTAGCCCATCTTCATGCACTCACCCAAACATTAATCAAGGGAAATTAAAAATGTAGGTTAAGTAATATATAACCATTAACTAGGGAAAATTAGAAATGTAGGCAATAATTCAAGAAAGAAAGAATTGATTAGTAAAGCACTCATTAACATCTAAATGAGGAATAAAGGATACAAAAAGTTCATTTAAAGAAAAAAGAGGAAGTTGACATCCTCTTCTAGGTAAAATAAAAACTAGAAGATCAAAAGAATGTATTTAATAGGATATCTAAATAAATGTGCATAAAGAGTATCAATTAGGTTTGTCACAGGTGGTTGAGAGAAATGGTTGTTATCCTCCCCATCTAGATTCAATTCCAACAAATGATATGTTAAAATCATATACTAGCAATTGCACCTAATGTTGCAAAGGAAACGCCGTAAGGAAGAAGCTAGAAAGAAAGCAACTATAATTAATTTGATGTGACCTTATATTTATGTTTAGAATGTGTACGTTACAGACCTCAGTATTAAATCTACCCCAAAAGTAACATTAATTTTTTCCCAATAGACGTTGATATCAAAAGATGGGAAGGAAAAATCTTTGGTAATTAACTTTACAATTAGTCTCCAATACAGAATTCCACTACACTGTTCCTATACAATTCCTTAAATCAAGCCATTCGACTAGGGAACTGACTTTTGTCTTTATCTCCTTGATTGTTTTCTAGCTACCTGCAACTTTACACAGCCTCCATTTCTTCCTCAATTCTAGAATTACATTGCTTCCTCCATATTTCTCCCTTGTCATGTCGTTCATCCTCTTGACTTTCCTAAAGATCCTAGTTTCTTGTTAGGGTGCATTCAGGACTACATATGCTAAGCCTTCTTGCTTTCATGGCAGCTTGTACAATCCTCTCTGCATGTATAGTTCCAGAAATACACAATGTGCTTTGATGTTTCCTCCACTGCCACTCAATGGAATAAAGATCTCCTTCTTCACCATCTCTGTTTCTGCCTAGACTCTCTAGCCTCATTCTCTATCATCAGCCTTTTCTGTTGTTCTGAAATTTCCACACAATTTAGGAGGCTTTTAATAGGCCTCTCCACTATAACAGCTTCATCTTCATATTCACCTTCTCCAAGGAATGTCCTTTGTTCTGGTTCACATGAGTGAACTTTCTCTTCCTCATCGTGCTCTTCGTCTCTCAACTTAGCATTCATCATATGCCTTAGCTGCTTCTCCCGATTCCTAGCATACAGTTGCCTAGTAGGCCACTTAATATTTTTCTTAAGATCCTATCCAATTCTCTAGTTTTCATTCTCCATTTCTTATATCAGCATACTCACTACACAGAGTCTTTCCTTTAAATCAACCAATTTTTAGTCAAACTCTTCATCATTCATCTTTATGTGGATTCGTTCTGAACCCATTATATGACTATGCACAGTCATCTCTTTTTCCTTCTCAATGAGCTTCTTCATGCTCATTGTGAGCTGCAAACAAGTGTCCACAAGACACTCACCAAACTTCTCTCCTCTGGGCTTGGCATTTTGGTATCACAGGTTCTCCTCCTCTAGAACTTCTCGAGCTTCCTCTTCTCCTCTGGCTCTTGAACATAGCTCTCCTCTCTAGAACTTCACTTTCTCTCTTGAGGACTTCCTATGTTATCTTCAGCTTTCTACCCTCAGTTGGAACTCTTCTCTCTCTTTGCAGCTTCACCGCTACAAGGGTTCTTTGCCACAGTTCTCTTCCCTTTTGTTGCTACCTACAATCACCAATTTGTTGACTAGGTTAAAATAAAACCATAAGACTTGTTTCACCTGCCAGGCTCCTCATATTCAAATTTCAACCTGCTACATTCCTTACGTCAAATGCTTTGATTGTCTTCAACTCTGGTCCTCGACTAAATGTTCTGCCCCAATATTTCTGTATTCTGGTTCCTTCCCTAATGTCTGTTCTGAAATTATAATTCCTTGTTAAGCCTGTAATACTCTACTCCTCTACCACCAACTACCCTTGGTTCTTTGACTCGCTTTCTCATCCGTGAGAAGTCTCTTCATTTTTCTTAACCGGCTGCAATTCTCCCGTAACACAAATACTTTATTTACCCTCCTTAATCCCAAAGAGCGTTGTTGCACTCTGACACCACTTAACACAGCCAACCTGACTACTCTCAATACCCCTGTCACAATTTTTCCACCCTGAAATCTTCCTGTACTAAACTCCCGTCTTTGGCAGGGTTGGAATTTGAAGGGAAAAATGATTGGTCTTTTGCTCTTTTTTTGCGTTTAAAAATTTTCAAAACAGTTTCTTGGGATATGTTCTGAATTTTATAAAACATATTTTTGAGGGTTTATTATTATCTGAAAACGTTATTAATACTGTGTAAAGTTGCATTCTATTTGGGCTGGGACTTGTCAGGATGTCAGTTGTGGAAATTATACTACATAGCCCTAGCTTAATTGGTTGACCTCTTGGTGCCAAAGTCATTTCCCAATTGATCCTTGACCGTTTGCAAGCCTCTCAAGTATACTGACTCACATCCTTCATGAGCATAAAATAATTAACGCACCGATTCCCCTCTCATTCATCTCCAATGTTCCCTCCAACTCACTCTCTTCATTTGAGTTTGAATTTGGGTGATTTCCATTCTCCCTCATTGTCCCAAAATTTAAAACTCATAAATTTCTCCCCCGGTGACTTCCAAATCTCAAGTTCTGGAATCCATCGCCATTGAATCACTCTTTTCATTCGAGTTTGAATTTGGACGATTTCCATTCTCCCTGATCGTCCCAAAATTTGAACCTCACCAATGTCTCCCTCCCTGTCTTCAAAATCTCGAGCTCTGAAATCCCCCGCCATTGAATTAAATCATTTGAAATCAGAGTCTTACCAATGCATCTCACACTTATCTCCTCAGCATTCCTCCGCACTCTCCTCTTTGCCTGCTTCACCTCTTCACATACAGTGCAGTGCGGATAGGGATGCAAGTATTGTTATTATTTGGCATCATTATCTGAAATGGAAATACAGATGGACTTCCAGCAACAATTTCTTCACCTGATCTTGCAGGCACTAAAGAGAGAGGAAGAAGAATATATGAAAAATAAGGAGAACATTCCTCCATTCTCCTAAGGAGAAGCTTCAGATAGATAATCCAAAAGTGTTTTCGACTTGAAATAAAATTCTGTTATGGCTTCCATTGAAGCCTGGAAGTGACTATGAGGAGAGCGTGGGTTAATTTACCCACCAAGAGAATTCACATGATATCTTCATGTGGAGAACATTCTTTACTTGAGGCGCAATGAAAGGATCGTTTCCTATCCATCAATTTTTTCGCATTAAAGTTTCCTTTTGAACAACCATTTTCAGTGCAACATAAAATGTTATGCTAAGGTGCTTTGCTTTTATGTCTTCTTGTAAAACTTTACAGAAAGAGGGCTGAATAACAGAGTATGTGCTTTGTTTTTCAAGTTTTTTCCCTTTTTGAACTTGCAAGATGGCGGTCACTTGTTATTTTACAGACTTATCAATATGCTTCAAAGCTCTCATGGTTAATGTTAATTATGAATGAAGACTGCGGTTTATTTCATAAACAAACAAACCTACCACTCTTATCACCACTGCCAAATTCAAATTTTACCAGGTTTGCAACAACTCTCTGTTTGTGACCAGTTCTTAACAAAAATTTACCCCCTTGTAGAAACAGAAATCATCAAAGAATGAACAAATACAAGTAACAGGATCAGATAGTGTTAACTGTGTCAAGCTTATCTAAGTGGACTGAACAATTTCTTGCATTTCCAAGCTAACAGATAGACTGCTAAAAAAGTGTAAACAAACATAAACGATATAATCTAGCAATCACATTCAATTCAAAAATGAAGATCTTCCATCAAGAATCCCACACAGATATCAATAGAAGGTGCACCTATCAAATTTTGTTACTCCTTTTGCCTCCATGCAGTTTGTAGCCAAAATTAAGGAATTTGATACTCCTTTTGCCTCCATGCAGTTTGTAGCCAAATTAAGGAATGCTACCCATACAAGTAGAGACATGAGTGTTTTTAGTTTCTTATAGTGCAAAGATGCATAAGCACAAATAAGAAAGAAAAAAGACTCATGGTAGGTACTGTATGATAGATATTACAATGCACTTCTGATTAGCAACAATCTGCTCTTACTAGCTGATATTGGCCTCCATTCTCCTAAGGAGAAGCTTCAGATAGATAATCCGAAAGTGTTTCTGACTTGAAATAAAATTCTGTTATGGCTTCCAATGAAACCTGGAAGTGACTGTGAGGAGAGCGTGGGTTAATTTACCCACCAAGAGAATTCACATGATATCTTCATGTGGAGAACATTCTTTACTTGAGGCGCAATGAAAGGATCGTTTCCTATCCATCAATTTTTTCGCATTAAAGTTTCCTTTTGAACCACCATTTTCAGTGCAACATAAAATGTTACGCTAAGGTGCTTTGCTTTTATGACTTCTTGTAAAACTTTACAGAAAGAGGGCTGAATAACAGAGTATGTGCTTTGTTTTTCAAGTTTTTGCCCTTTTTGAACTTGCAAGATGGCGGTCACTTGTTATTTTACAGACTTATCAATATGCTTCGAAGCTCTCATGGTTAATGTTAATTATGAATGAAGACTGTGGTTTATATCATAAACAAACAAACCTGCCACTCTTATCACCACTGCCAAATTCAAATTTTACCAGGTTTGCAACAACTCTCTGTTTGTGACCAGTTCTTAACAAAAATTTACCCCCTTGTAGAAACAGAAATCATCAAAGAATGAACAAATACAAGTAATAGGATCAGATAGTGTTAACTGTGTCAAGCTTATCTAAGTGGACTGAACAATTTCTTGCATTTCCAAGCTGACAGATAGACTGCTAAAAAAGTGTAAACAAACATAAACGATATATAATCTAGCAATCACATTCAATTCAAAAATGAAGATCTTCCATCAAGAATCTGACACAGATATCAATAGAAGGTGCACCTATCAAATTTTGTTACTCCTTTTGCCTCCATGCAGTTTGTAGCCAAAATTAAGGAATTTGATACTCCTTTTGCCTCCATGCAGTTTGTAGCCAAATTAAGGAATGTTACCCATACAAGTAGAGACATGAGTGTTTTTAGTTTCTTATAGTGCAAATATGCATAAGCACAACTAAGAAAGAAAAAAGACTCATGGTAGGTACTATATGATAGATATTACAATGCACTTCTGATCAGCAACAATCTGCTCTTACTAGCTGATATTGGCCTTCCAACTGTACATGTCTATCATTGACCAAGAATGCAAGTTTATGATTGAAGATACATTCCATGAGAAACCTTTCTTACTCTATGAGTCTATGACAGCATTTATGTTGAGAATTGTTCTTTCAAGTTTTAGCATCCATCATATAGAATAATAGAAAGCAAGGCCGAATCCTCAGTCAAGTAAGTGTATTAGTAGTACTAATGGTTTACAGTCAGAGCATTCTTCGATGTTCACCATTTATAATGTTCCAGATATATCAGCTGTAATAAGTGTGTGCTTTGAGTCCTCCACTTTAGGAGTTGAATTTCACTTGCAACTTACAAAGATCTGCATTCAGCAACATTTGCACAAATTCTCTCATGGAAGGCCGCAAAGCTGGTAGTTTGTGTGTGCAAGACATTGCAATTTTCAAGACCTGGATCATTTCGTCCTTAAATGACTTGGAAATGTTTGAGTCGAGAACAACAATTAAATGTTCCCTCTTAAGGATTTTGCCTGAAGTCCAAGAAACAATATTCTTGTTCTCCCCAAATTCTGGTTCAATGGGTTGCCTGCCAGTTATGAGCTCCAGCAGAACCACACCAAAACTGTAAACATCGCTTTTTTCGGTAACCTTCAAGGAGTATGCATATTCTGAAAAATATATAAACATGGCACCATTCAGGTTTCATACGTTTGCAGAAGATGTCAACAAAATGCATGCTAAGGAATTTAAAGATCAAGGACTGCAAAACCTGTTAAAAAACACACCAGTTGAGAGCAAAAAGCTTTGTCTGTAAACATCAAGAAGGAAAATGGAATACATGTGGCAGAAAAAATAGTAAAGAAACTTACCAGGAGCAATGTAACCGTGAGTGCCTGCAAAAACTGTGGTTGAATCCCCTCCGATGTTGCAAGCTTGAAGAACCTTTGCAACACCAAAATCAGCAATCTTGGCCTCATAAAATTGATCCAGCAAGATATTGGAAGACTTGACATCTCTGTGAATAATTACAGGGGAACAATCATGATGAAGATAAGCCAATCCATGAGCAGCCCCTAATGCAATCCTGTGGCGTGATGGCCAATCCAGATCATTATGGCTATGCAAAGCTTCAAAGAGGTTCCCATTTGGCATGTATTCATACACCATCAGATTTGAATGACTGTTGGACAGATAACAATAAAGATTCACAATTTTTTTGTGGCAAATGGTCCCCAATGTTTCAACTTCCGCCTTTGCCAATCGATGGTCATGGTCTGTGTAAATGTTCTCATTATTGTTATTGAAGAAAACGTTCTTATTTTTGTCCATGTAGATATCGTCCTTATCCATTTTGGTGGATGTCCACAGATGCTTCACTGCCACAGTTTCATTGTTGGGTATGTCAATGCGATAAACCTTACCAGATGCCCTGCTTCCAATCACATTTTCATCCCCTTTCAGTAATAAAACCCTGGAAATATCTTCCGCATCGAAGCTCAAGTTATGAAAAGCTGTAAGTCTCCATGATGGATTTTCCTTTTTCTCCAGTGAATCGACTGTTGGACAGATAAAAATAAAGCTTTACAATGTTTTTGTGGCGAATGGTCCCCAATGTTTCAACTTCCGCCTTTGCCAATCAATGGTCATGGTCTGTGTAAATGTTCTCATTATTGTTATTGAAGAAAACGTTCTTATTTTTGTCCATGTAGATATCATCCTTATCCATTTTGGTGGATGTCCACAGATGCTTCACTGCCACAGTTTCATTGTTGGGTATGTCAATGCGATAAACCTTACCAGATGCCCCGCTTCCAATCACATTTTCATCCCCTTTCAGTGATAAAACCCTGGAAATATCTTCCGCATCGAAGCTCAAGTTATGAAAAGCTGTAAGTCTCCATGATGGATTTTCCTTTTTCTCCAGTGAATCTGCTTGGTATTGAAGGAACCGCCGGAAAAGTATCAGTCCAAAGGTGGATATTAACATCGTTGCACCTGCAATTAGACCGGCTGCCAATTTCAGTCTTTTGGATTCATCCCGAGAATAAGAAGAAGTCAAGCAAGCCGCGAGTGTATCATCTCCAATAAAGATTTTAGCACAGAGCCCTGTATTTCCCGAAAAGCTTCCCCTATTTCCAACGGTGACGAGCGAATTGGGAACAGGGCCTCTCAACTGATTGTTGGAGAAATCAATAGTCAATTCGCTGAGACTGCGGGGAATTGATCCGGAGAGAGAGGCAATTCCCCTGTGAAAGAATTGCCAAGAGCAATAAATGCCATAATCTAGTATGGAAGCTCTGCAAGCGCAATGACAGTTGCTTCTTCAGTTTTTCCCTACCGATTCTGAATAAAAAGAAGCCCTAGAAACCTTCCACTAACTAAATATTTGCAACTACTATTGTTTTTTCATCGAACGTCTGAATATGTTATAATCGTCTAACATATAATCTAATGGTTTCACATTATGACACGATGCACATCAGCAAAGTTGTTTTCAAATAATAACGCCTTACGGCGTAAAAATATATTATTATTGATAACTAACAACATAATAAAAACAAATAAAATAATAAAAACATATTTAAACACAACATATATATATATATATATTACAAACATTCTCCAATTAATAAGTATCCAAGTGAATTTTAACACACTCAATCTTTTGAATGTAATGCAGCAGGAATTCATTCTTAAAACTTCATTACGAAACTTTCATATAAAAATTATTAAATTTATTCCCTAAATTGGTATCTATGGACACCATGTAACCCTTTTGGATTTTGTGTCAATAACTTTGTTTTTAAGATGTTTTAAGTTCTTCTAACGTAAATGGGCTTTGAATTTGGGACATTCAAACACATAATTTTTTTTTATTTTAAATTATTTTTACCAAATGATCTAACTAGCTTGGTATTATAATTTTTCTTTTTTAACATTATAATAGAACCATCGTGGTGTATATTCTTTTATGGCAAACTATAATTAAAACCTAATTTATTAAATAAAGTATTACAAACGTAATACTCTTAACCATTACTCATTCAACGCCGAGGTAGGATGGAGTTTACATATAATATAAAGTCACCATTTGTTAAGTTTACCATGTATTTATTTTTAAGCCCACTTGGATGTGGTGCTCACCTGACTTGACAACTGTCAGCCACTTTGCAATAATGTTCGTTGGCAATTCAGTTGATTGCAATCTTGGTATTTAGCATGCATTTTCCTTTGTATGCGTGATAATGCTTGTTAAATCAATTCAACGTGTACGAGAGTATCCTTTTCTTATCTCTGTCCCGATTTTCTGTGCTACTGTGCAATGTTCTAGGTTGACACCTGTGATTTTCTTGCACCGTTGGATCTACTGCACTAAGATCAACGACGGTGAGGTATTTTAGGCTGGGGTTAGGGTAATTGACGTCCCCTCAAACCTAACCATCTTTCATTTGTGCTCTGACAAAAAAATAGTTCCAAGCTCTGCCGCCCTGTAGCTTAAAACGTTGCCATCATTTTGCTTACAGTGATGGTCTGAATGTTCTCCACGGGTTCATTTAGTCGTCCACCTTCAGCTCCCATGTGGGTGCAGGTATCATTTGAGCGGTTAATGTTTTCAGTGTTATTTACGGGATGTATAGTTACAGCCTCTCATCCTTTCTTTGAGTTTTTTGTTAATATTTGGGGTTTTAGATGTGTTCTCAGAGCTCTGGGATATAATCTCGTTTGTATTGTTGGTTGTAAGAGTCCATACTAATGGCTTGCTTTGTTTGGTATGATGAGTTTTTGGACCATCACGTTCAGATACAATGAGAGGGTTTTATACTTCCCATCGCTGGAGGACCAAGCCATCAGTCTCCGGCATGGTTACACAGGTGAGATTGCACTGCTCTTACGAGCATTTTGTATAACGAGTTCCATTTGCGGTATTTGCATTATCGAATGTTGGTATAATAATATTTGTTTCTCCAGGGCTATAACACTAAGTCCCCCATTCCAAACTAAGATAAGTTTTCTAGATTGATTTTGGGTTGAATGTTAATGTAGACTTATTTTATTACCTCAGGGTTTTACACTGCAAACCCTAACACTGATACAGTTTATGTTGTCTTTTCAGGTAATTTGAGGAACTTGCACCCTTTTGAATGCATGGTGCTCTCCTTCATGCAATTCCGCATTCAGCTAGTGACTTCCTCACTTCTCTGTGTACAAGTACCACGGGTCTCTGAAATTATTTAACTTAATTGAATCCCTTCATGCTTTTGGGTATAAACCCCAAGTTAGCATAGGCTTTCAAATGAAGCCCTTAAGGATATGTTCTCATCTTTTATTTCATACTTAGTGTAAAGAAATTATTCAGCCTTGAAAATGGCTTAATGTATAAGGTTTTCGATGTTTATAAGTTTTTCATACATGAAAATGATTTTACAGTTGTGTTATGGAGATTCTTACTCAGCTCTGTCTTTGATTTTTTTTTTGGCTTGGAAAATCCCTTAATTATTGTTAATGGTATAGTTGAGAAGTTTTTGGCACAGGGTCTTTGGGTCCACTTGTCATGGAGGGAATAGAAGAAGGGAGACTCTTGAAGCTGAAAGGTTCATCTGCTCATGCTCAAAATTTGCATTCAGTTCACATCATGATGAAGGTACATTCCCATCAAGTCTTTTATGGCATTCTAGATTTGGACACTTAAAATATGAAAGCCTTCGTTTGTTGAAGAAAAATGGTGTTGATGGACTGCCTACAATTCCTAGAAATCCTAAGGAATGTGATGCTTGTATTCTAGGAAAGCATAGCAAACAGCCATTTCATGATTCACACTCAAGAGCACATAGGAAACTTGAACTTGTTCATTCATATTTATGTGGCCCTATGCCTATTTCTTCTGCAAATGGAAACAAATACATGATGACATTTATTGATGACTACACCAGAATGTGTTGGATTTACTTACTGAAGAATAAGTCTGATGCTTTTCAAACTTTCAAGAATTTTCACGCATGGATTGAAAATGATGCACAAACACATATTGGCTCTCTACGTACTGATAATGGAAAAGAATACACTTCAAACGAATTTGAAAATTATCTTCGTCAACATGGAATCAAACATCAAACCACTGTGCCATATAATCCCCAACAGAACGGTGTAGCTGAAAGAATGAACAGAACTATCTTAAATATGGTTCGCTCCATCTTATTTTTCAAGAATTTGAAATTGATGTTTTGGGCTGATGCAGTTCTATGCGCTGTTTACATAAAGAATAGGTGTCCTTCAAGTTCAATTAGAAACAAAACTCCTTTTGAAATGTGGCATGGCCACATTCCTTCGGTAAAGCATTTCAGGGTCTTTGGGTCCACCTGTTATGCCTTGATACCCAAGGGTCAAAGGAACAAACTTGGTGCTAGAAGTAGAAAATGCATCTTCTTGGGGTACTCCAATACCTCCAAAGGATATCGTCTCTATGATGAAGCAAATAAGAAGTTTGTGATAGCAAGAGATGTCATATTTCTTGAATCTTCCAAGAGTGACAAGGTTGTTGAGCGACAACTTGATCGCCTCGATAGATTCACACATGCAAAGTCTTTCCAAGAATTTGATAATGTGATTCCACACCTTGAAGGGGGGATTCCGATATTGAATCAAACTGTGGAATCATATCCCGAAGCACTCTCTCCCCCACATGAAGAAACAACCACGGATGACACATTGGATGATGTGATTGACAGAATTGGGAGATTGAATCTTGAATCAATCCCAACTCAGTCAAATGACCAGCTTGGGCCATCTCAGAAAGGTCCTCCCAAATGGCTGACAAAGACACTGGAGAATGTTCATCCTGATGAGGTTGGGAAAACAGGAACAAGAAGTTCCACTCAACAAATCGAAGGTGATGTAGATAATTCTGATTCCCCTGTTGATATGGGAAATGTTATAACTCCAGAATTAGGTTGTTTACAAGATTACAGTCCACTTCTCTGTGCTAAAGCCGCTCATGATGAATGGTTATGTCAACATGCAGTGAGCAGTGATGCCTTTACAAAGAATGGCTGCACTTGGCTGCTGATCCGCCTTGGGAACAAAAACCACTGGGTCATAAGGGCCTACAAGAATAAAGTTCAAAGCAAGACAAGCCCATTTGGTCATGGAGAATATGTTTAGAAGAATGGAGACTCTCAATTGATGAAAGGATCATCTACTCATGCTCTAAATCTCATGTATCTAATTCACATCATGATGCGTACATTCCATCAAGTCTTTTACATGCTAGATTTCACACTTAAACTATGAACTTTCGTTTTGTTGAAGAAAAATGGTGTTAATGGACCCAAATAAAAAATTCCTAGAAAACCCATGAAAGGAGTTTGTATTCTAGGAAAGTATAGCAAACAACCATTTCATGATTCACACTCTTACATACAGAAAACTTGAGCTTGTTCATTCAGATTTATGTGGCCCTATGCCTATTGCTTCTGCAAATGGAAATAAATACATGATGACATTTATTGATGACTACACCAGAATGTGTTGGATTTACTTATGGAAGAACAAGTCTGATGCTTTTCAAACTTTCAAGAATTTTCATGCATGGATTGAAAATGATACACAAACACATATTGGCTCTCTACATACTGATAATGGAAAATAATACACTTCAAACGAATTTGAAAATTATCTTCGTCAACATGGAATCAAACATCAAACAACTGTGCCATATAATCCACAACAGAACGGTGTAGCTGAAGGAATGAACAAAACTATTTTAAATATGGTTCGCTCCATGTTATTTTTCAAGAATGTGAAATTGATGTTTTGGGCTGATGCAGTTCTATGTGCTGTTTACATAAAGAATAGGTGTCCTTCAAGTTCAATTATAAACAAAACTCCTTTTGAAATGTGGCATGGCCACATTCCTTCGGTAAAGCATTTCAGGGTCTTTGGGTCCACCTGTTATGCCTTGATACCCTAGGGTCAAAGGAACAAACTTGGTGCTCGAAGTAGAAAATGTATCTTCTTTGGGTATTCCAATACCTCCAAAGGATATCGTCTCTATGATGAAGCAAATAAGAAATTTGTAATAGCAAGAGATGTCATATTTCTTGAATCTTCCAAGAGTGACAAGGTTGTTGAGCGGCAACTTGATCGCCTGGATAGATCTACACATGCAAAGTCTTTCCAAGTTAACTTCTGATAATGAGATTCCACATCTTCAAGGGGGGATTTTGTTGAATCAGAACCGTGGAATCATGTCCCTCAAACACTCCCTTCTCTCCACATGAGAAACAACCACGGATGACACATTGGATGATGTGATTGACGGTACTGGGAGATTGAATCTTGAATCAATCCCAACCCCATCCAAATGACCACCGGGCCATTTCGTGGTAGAGAGCTCCTAAATGAAGCGACAAAGACACTGAAGAATGTTCATCCTGATGAGGTTGGAAAAACAGGAACAAGAAGTTCCACTCAACAAATCGAAGGTGATGTAGATAATTCTGATTCTCCTGTTGATATGGATATTGCTTATAACTGTGAATTGAGTTTGTGTAGAGATCATGAACCAACTTCCTTCAAAGAAGCCGCTTCTCATGATGAATGGAAAGAAGCGATGCAGAAGGAGTATGATTCCTTGATAAAGAATGGCACTTGGAAGCTGGTTGATCCGCCTTTGGGAACAAAACCAATTGGCTGTAAGTGGGTCTACAAGAACAAGTATAAAGCAGATGGCTCACTTGTCATGGAGGGAATAGAAGAAGGGAGACTCTTGAAGCTGAAAGGTTCCTCTACTCATGCTCAAAACTTTGCATTCAGTTCACATCATGATGAAGGTACATTCCCATCAAGTATTTTATGGCATGCTAGATTTGGACACTTAAACTATGAAAGCCTTCGTTTGTTGAAGAAAAATGGTGTTAATGGAAAGCCTACAATACGTAGAAAACCTAAGGAATGTGATGCTTGTATTCTAGGAAAGCATAGCAAACAGCCATTTCATGATTCACACTCCAGAGTACATAGAAAACTTGAGCTTGTTCATTCAGATTTATGTGGCCCTATGCCTATTTCTTCTGCAAATGGAAATAAATACATGATGACATTTATTGATGACTACACCAGAATGTGTTGGATTTACTTATTGAAGAACAAGTCTTATGCTTTTCAAACTTTCAAGAATTTTCATGCATGGGTTGAAAATGATGCACAAACACATATTGGCTCTCTACACACTGATAATGGAAAATAATACACTTCAAACGAATTTGAAAATTATCTTCGTCAACATGGAATCAAACATCAATCAACTGTGCCATATAATCCAAAACAGAATGATGTAGCTGAAAGAATGAACAAAACTATTTTAAATATGGTTCGCTCCATGTTATTTTTCATGAATGTGAAATTGATGTTTTGGGCTGATGCAGTTCTATGTGCTGTTTACATAAAGAATATGTGTCCTCCAAGTGCAATTAGAAACAAAACTCCTTTTGAAATGTGGCATGGCCACATTCCTTCGGTAAAGCATTTCAGGGTCTTTGGGTCCACCTGTTATGCCTTGATACCCAAGGGTCAAAGGAACAAACTTGGTGCTAGAAGTAGAAAATGTATCTTCTTGGGGTACTCCAATACCTCCAAAGGATACCGTCTCTATGATGAAGCAAATAAGAAGTTTGTGATAGCAAGAGATGTCATATTTCTTGAATCTTCCAAGAGTGACAAGGTTGTTGAGCGGCAACTTGATCGCCTGGATAGATTCACACATGCAAAGTCCTTCCAAGAATTTGATAATGTGATTCCACATCTTGAAGGGGGATTCCGATATTGAATCAAACTGTGGAATCATGTCCTGAAGCACTCTCTCCCCCACATGAAGAAACAACCATGGATGACACATTGGATGACATCGACAGCACTGGGAGATTTAATATTGAATCAACCCAACTCGCCCGAAATGAGTCACCTGTCATCTTAGGAAAGGTCCTCCATCTGGCCGACAAAGACACTAGAGGATGTTCATCCTGATGAGGTTGGAAAAACAGAAACAAGAAGTTCCACTCAAGAAATCGAAGGTGATGTAGATAATTCTGATTCCCCTGTTGATATGGATATTGCTTATAACTATGAAATGAGTTTGTCTACAGATCATGAACCAACTTCCTTCAAAGAAGCCGCTTCTCATGATGAATGGAAAGAAGCGATGCAGAAGGAGTATGATGCCTTGATAAAGAATCGCACTTGGAAGCTGGTTGATCCGCCTTTGGGAACAAAACCAATTGGCTGTAAGTGGGTCTACAAGAACAAGTATAAAGTAGATGGCTCACTTGGTTTGAGGGAATAGAAGTATGGAGACTCTTTGTAGCTGAAATAGTTCATCTCGCTCATGCTCAAATCGATGTATCCGCTCTCCACCGCGATGAAGGCACATTCCCACTGAACATGGTACAGATTTGGACACTTACACTATGAAAGCCTTCATTTGTTGAAAAAAAATGGTGTTAATGGACTGCCTACAATTCCTAGAAAACATAAGGAATGTGATGCTTGTATTCTAGGAAAGCATAGCAAACATCCATTTCATGATTCACACTCCAGAGCACATAGAAAACTTGAGCTTGTTCATTCAGATTTATGTGGCCCTATGCCTATCGCTTCTGCAAATGGAAATAAATACATGATGACATTTATTGATGACTACACCAGAATGTGTTGGATTTAATTATTGAAGAACAAGTCTGATTCTTTTCAAACTTTCAAGAATTTTCATGCATGGATTGAAAATGATGCACAAACACATATTGGCTCTCTATGTACTGATAATGGAAAATAATATACTTCAAACGAATTTGAAAATTATCTTCGTCAACATGGAATCAAACATCAAACAACTGTGCCATATAATCCACAAATTTAATGGCATTTTGAAAGAATGAAAATGTAACTATCTTAAATATGTATCTATTTCCATGTTATTTTTCAAGAAAATGTAAATTTGATGCTTACCATGCGCTTCTACAGTCGTTTACATAAAGAACAGGTGTCCCCAAGTTCAATTAGAAACAAAATCTTTAAATGTGGTATGCTCACATTCACTGTGCAGCTACTCAGTGGTCTTCTCTTGGGTCCAATCTATGCCACAGCCTTGATACCCAAGGGTCAAAGGAACAAACTTGGTGCTAGAAGTCGCAAATGTATCTTCTTTGGGTATTCCAATACCTCCAAAGGATATCGTCTCTATGATGAAACAAATAAGAAATTTGTAATAGCAAGAGATGTCATATTTCTTGAATCTTCCAAGAGTGACAAGGTTGTTGAGTGGTAACTTGATCGCCTGAACAGATTCACACATGCAAAGTCCTTCCAAGAATTTGATAATGTGATTCCACATATTGAAGGGGGGATTCCGATATTGAATCAAACTGTGGAATCATGTCCTGAAGCACTCTCTCCCCCACATGAAGAAACAACCACGGATGACACATTGGATGATGTGATCGACAGAATTGGGAGATTGAATCTTGAATCAATCCCAACTCAGTCAAATGACCAGCCTGGGCCATCCCAGAAAGGTCCTCCCAAATGGCTGACAAAGACACTAGAGAATGTTCATCCCGATGAGGTTGGAAAAATAGGAACAAGAAGTTCCACTCAACAAATCGAAGGTGATGTAGATAATTCTGATTCTCCTGTTGATATGGATATTGCTTATAACTGTGAATTGAGTTTGTCTACAGATCATGAACCAACTTCCTTCAAAGAAGCCGCTTCTCATGATGAATGGAAAGAAGCGATGTAAAAGGAGTATGATGCCTTGATAAAGAATGGCACTGAAGTCAAAGCAGATCCGCCTTTGGGTATCAAAACCAATCGGGGTCGTAGGTAATTACAAGAACAGGTAGCAAAGCAATATGTCAACCAGAGGTTTATGGAGGGAATAGAAGAAGGGAGACTCTTGAAGCTAAAAGGTTCATCTGCTCATGCTCAAAACTTTGCATTCAGTTCACATCATGATGAAGGTACATTTCCATCAAGTCTTTTATGGCATGCTAGATTTGGACACTTAAACTATGACAGCCTTCGTTTGTTGAAGAAAAATGGTGTTGATGGACTGCCTACAATTCCTAGAAAACTTAAGGAATGTGATGCTTGTATTCTAGGAAAGCATAGCAAACAGCCATTTCATGATTCACACTCAAGAGCACATAGGAAACTTGAACTTGTTCATTCAGATTTATGTGGCCCTATGCCTATTGCTTCTGCAAATGGAAACAAATACATGATGACATTTTTTGATGACTACACCAGAATGTGTTGGATTTACTTACTGAAGAATAAGTCTGATGCTTTTCAAACTTTCAAGAATTTTCATGCATGGATTGAAAATGATGCACAAACACATATTGGCTCTCTACGCACTGATAATGGAAAAGAATACACTTCAAACGAATTTGAAAATTATCTTCGTCAACATGGAATCAAACATCAAACAACTGTGCCATATAATCCACAACAGAACGGTGTAGCTGAAAGAATGAACAGAACTATTTTAAATATGGTCCGCCCCATGTTATTTTTCAAGAATGTAAAATTGATGTTTTGGGCTGATGCAGTTCTATGTGCTGTTTACATAAAGAATAGGTGTCCTTCAAGTTCAATTAGAAACAAAACTCCTTTTGAAATGTGGCATGGCCACATTCCTTCTGTAAAGCATTTCAGGGTCTTTGGGTCCACCTGTTATGCCTTGATACCCAAGGGTCAAAGGAACAAACTTGGTGCTAGAAGCAGAAAATGTATCTTCTTGGGGTACTCCAATACCTCCAAAGGATATCGTCTCTATGATGAAGCAAATAAGAAATTTGTGATAGCAAGAGATGTCATATTTCTTGAATCTTCCAAGAGTGACAAGGTTGTTGAGCGGAAACTTGATCGCCTGGATAGATTCACACATGCAAAGTCCTTCCAAGAATTTGATAATGTGATTCCACATCTTGAAGGGGGGATTCCGATATTGAATCAAACTGTGGAATCATGTCCTGAAGCACTCTCTCCCCTACATGAAGAAACAACCACGGATGACACATTGGATGATGTGATTGACAGAATTGGGAGATTGAATCTTGAATCAATCCCAACTCAGTCAAATGACCAGCCTGGGCCATCTCAGAAAGGTCCTCCCAAATGGCTGACAAAGACACTGGAGAATGTTCATCCCGATGAGGTTGGAAAAACAGGAACAAGAAGTTCCACTCAACAAATCGAAGGTGATGTAGATAATTTTGATTCTCCTGTTGATATGGATATTGCTTATAACTGTGAATTGAGTTTGTCTACAGATCATGAACCAACTTCCTTCAAAGAATCCGCTTCTCATGATGAATGGAAAGAAGCGATGCAGAAGGAGTATGATGCCTTGATAAATAATGGCACTTGGAAGCTGGTTGATCCGCCTTTGGGAACAAAACCAATTGGCTGTAAGTGGGTCTACAAGAACAAGTATAAAGCAGATGGCTCACTTGTCATGGAGGGAATAGAAGAATGGAGACTCTTGAAGCTGAAAGGTTCATCTGCTCATGCCCGAAACTTTGCATTCAGTTCACAACATGATGAACGTACATTCCCATCAAGTCTTTTATGGCATGCTAGATTTGGACACTTAAAATATGAAAGCCTTCGTTTGTTGAAGAAAAATGGTGTTAATGGACTGCCTACAATTCCTAGAAAACCTAAGGAATGTGATGCTTGTATTCTAGGAAAGCATAGCAAACAACCATTTCATGATTCACACTCCAGAGCACATAGAAAACTTGAGCTTGTTCATTCAAATTTATGTGGCACTATGCCTATTTCTTCTGCAAATGGAAATAAATACATGATGACATTTATTGATGACTACACCAGAATGTGTTGGATTTACTTATTGAAGAACAAGTCTGATGCTTTTCAAACTTTCAAGAATTTTCATGCATGGATTTAAAATGATGCACAAACACATATTGGCTCTCTACATACTGATAATGGAAAAGAATACACTTCAAACGAATTTGAAAATTATCTTCATCAACATGGAGTCAAACATCAAACAAATGTGCCATATAATCCACAACAGAACGGTGTAGCTGAAAGAATGAACAGAACTATTTTAAATATGGTTCGCTCCATGATATTTTTCAAGAATGTGAAATTGATGTTTTGGGCTGATGCAGTTCTATGTGCTGTTTACATAAAGAATAGGTGTCCTTCAAGTTCAATTAGAATCAAAACTCCTTTTGAAATGTGGCATGGCCACATTCCTTCGGTAAAGCATTTCAGGGTCTTTGGGTCCACCTGTTATGCCTTGATACCCAAGGGTCAAAAGAACAAACTTGGTGCTAGAAGTAGAAAATGTATCTTCTTAGTATCTCAACACTCAAGGATATCGTTCTATGATGAAGCAATAAAGAAATTTGTAACAGCAAGAGGATGTCATATTTCTCAGAATCTTCCAAGATCACAAGGTTGTTGAGCTGGCAGCTTGATTGCTCGGATAGATTTTATTATTGCCAAAGTCTTCTCTAAAGAATTTGATAATTAGATTCCACATCTTCAAGGGGACCCGATATTGAATTAAACTCAGGAATCATGTCCTAAAGCACTTCTCCCCCATGGATAGAAAGTCAGACAACCACGGATGACACATCGATATGATTTTACGGCACTGGGAGATTGAATCTTGAATCAATCCCAACTCAGTCAAATGAGCAGCCTGGGCCATCTCAGAAAGGTCCTCCCAAATGGCTGACAAAGACATTGGAGAATGTTCATCCTAATGAGGTTGGAAAAACAGGAACAAGAAGTTCCACTAAACAAAACGAAGGTGACGTAGATAACTCTGATTCTCCCGTTGATATGGATATTGCTTATAACTGTGAATTGAGTTTTTCTACAGATCATGAACCAACTTCCTTCAAATAAGCCGCTTCTCATGATGAATGGGAAGAAGCGATGCAAAAGGAGTATGATGCCTTGATAAAGAATGGCCCTTGGAAGCTGGTTGATCCGCCTTTGGGAACAAAACCAATTGGCTGTAAGTGGGTCTACAAGAACAAGTATGCTTGAGTTGGCTCATCGTCATGGAGGAATAGAAGAAGGGAGACTCTCGGAAGCCGAAAGGTTCATCTGCTCATGCTCAAAACTTTTCATTCAGTTCACATCATGATGAAGGTACATTCCCATCAATTCTTTTATGGCATGCTAGATTTGGACACTTAAACTATGAAAGCCTTCGTTTTTTGAAGAAAAATGGTGTTAATGGATTGCCTACAATTCTTAGAAAACCTAATGAATGTGATGCTTGTATTCTAGGAAAGCATAGCAAACAGCCATTTCATGATTCACACTCCAGAGCACATAGAAAAATTGAGCTTTTTCATTCATATTTATGTGGCCCTATGCCTATTTCTTCTGCAAATGGAAACAAATACATGATGACATTTATTGATGACTACACCAGAATGTGTTGGATTTACTTATTGAAGAATAAGTCTGATGTTTTTCAAACTTTCAAGAATTTTCATGCATGGATTGAAAATGATGCACAAACACATATTGGCTCTCTACGTACTGATAATGGAAAAGAATACACTTCAAACGAATTTGAAAATTATCTTCGTCAACATGGAATCAAACATCAAACAACTGTGCCATATAATCCACAACAGAACGGTGTAGCTGAAAGAATGAACATAACTATTTTAAATATGGTTCGCTCCATGTTATTTTTCAAGAATGTGAAATTGATGTTTTTGGCTGATGCAATTCTATGTGTTGTTTACATAAAGAATAGGTGTCCTTCAAGTTCAATTAGAAACAAAACTCCTTTTGAAATGTGGCATGGCCACATTCCTTCGGTAAAGCATTTCAGGGTCTTTGGGTCCACCTGTTATGCCTTGATACCCAAGGGTCAAAGGAACAAACTTGGTGCTAGAAGAAAAAAATGTATCTTCTTGGGGTACTCCAATACCTCCAAAGGATATCGTCTCTATGATGAAGCAAATAAGAAGTTTGTGATAGCAAGAGATGTCATATTTCTTGAATAATCCAAGAGTGACAAGGTTGTTGAGCGGCAACTTGATCGCCTGGATAGATTCACACATGCAAAGTCTTTCAAAGAATTTGATAATGTGATTCCACACCTTGAAGGGGGGATTCCGATATTGAATCAAACTGTGGAATCATTTCCTGAACCACACTCTCCCCCACATGAAGAAACAACCACGGATGACACATTGGATGATGTGATTGACAGCATTGGGAGATTGAATCTTGAATCAATCCCAACCTTACCAAATGACCAGCCTGGGCCATCTCAGAAAGGTCCTCCCAAATGGCTGACAAAGACACTGGAGAATGTTCATCCTAATGAGGTTGGAAAAATAGGAACAAGAAGTTCCACTCAACAAATCGAAGGTGATGTAGATAATTATGATTCTCCCGTTGATATGAATATTGCTTATAACTGTGAATTGAGTTTGTCTACAGATCATGAACCAACTTCCTTCAAAGAAGCTGCTTCTCATGATGAATGGAAAGAAGCGATGCAGAAGGAGTATGATGCCTTGATAAAGAATGGCACTTGGAAGCTGGTTGATCCGCCTTTGGGAACAAAACCAATTGGTTGTAAGTGGGTCTACAAGAACAAGTATAAAGCAGATGGCTCACTTGGTTTGAGGGCGGCCGAAGAAGGGAGACTCTTGAAGTCGAAAGGTTCATCTCTACCTGCTGTTGTGTGTCCTTTGCATTCGCCCATCATGATGAAGGTATATTCCCATCAAGTCTTTTATGGCATGCTAGATTTGGACACTTAAACTATGAAAGCCTTCGTTTGTTGAAGAAAAATGGTGTTAATGGACTGCCTACAATTCCTAGAAAACCTAAGGAATGTGATGCTTGTATTCTAGGAAAGCATAGCAAACAACCATTTCATGATTCACACTCTAGAGCACATAGAAAACTTGAGCTTGTTCATTCAGATTTATGTGGCCCTATGCCTATTGCTTCTGCAAATGGAAAAAAATACATGATGACATTTATTGATGACTACACCAGAATGTGTTGGATTTACTTACTGAAGAATAAGTCTGATGCTTTTCAAACTTTCAAGAATTTTCATGCATGGATTGAAAATGATGCAAAAACACATATTGGCTCTCTACGTACCGATAATGGAAAAGAATACACTTCAAACGAATTTGAAAATTATCTTCGTCAACATGGAATCAAACATCAAACAACTGTGCCATATAATCCACAACAGAACGGTGTAGCTGAAAGAATGAACAGAACTATTTTAAATATGGTTTGCTCCATGTTATTTTTCAAGAATGTGAAATTGATGTTTTGGGCTGATGTAGTTCTATGTGCTGTTTACATAAAGAATAGGTGTCCTTCAAGTTCAATTAGAAACAAAACTCCTTTTGAAATGTGGCATGGCCACATTCCTTCGGTAAAGCATTTCAGGGTCTTTGGGTCCACCTGTTATGTTGTGATACCCAAGGGTCAAAGGAACAAACTTGGTGCTAGAAGTAGAAAATGTATCTTCTTAGGGTATTCCAATACCTCCAAAGGATATCGTCTCTATGATGAAGAAAAAAAGAAATTTTTAATAACAAGATCTGTCATATTTCTTGAATCTTCCAAGAGTGACAAGGTTGTTGAGCGGCAACTTGATCGCCTGGATAGATTCACACATGCAAAGTCTTTCCAAGAATTTGATAATGAGATTCCACATCTTGAAGGGGGGATTCCTCGAGACACCCAACCGTGGAATCATGTCCCGAAGCACCCCTTTCCCCACATGAAGAACAACCACGATGACACATTGGATGATGTGATTGACAGAATTGGGAGATTGAATCTTGAATCAATCCCAACTCAGTCAAATGACCAACCTGGGCCATCTCAGAAAGGTCCTCCCAAATGGCTGACAAAGACACTGGAGAATGTTCATCCTGATGACGTTGGAAAAAAAGGAACAAGAAGTTCCACTCAACAAATCGAAGGTGATGTAGATAATTTTGATTCTCCTGTTGATATGGATATTGCTTATAACTGTGAATTGATTTTTTCTACAGATCATGAACCTACTTCCTTCAAAGAAGACGCTTCTCATGATGAATGGAAAGAAGCGATGCAGAAGGAGTATGATGCCTTGATAAAGAATGGCACTTGGAAGCTGGTTGATCCGCCTTTGGGAACAAAACCAATCGTCGCAAGTGGCTCCGCGGGGACCCAAGTATAAAGCAAGATCGTTCACTTGTCATCGTTGAGGGGTATTTACAAGGGGAGACCCTGAAGCTGAAAGGTTCATCTCGCTCATGCTCGAAACTTTGGCTCCGCTCTCACATCATGATGAAGGCACATTCCCACCGAAGTCTTTTATGGCATGCTAGATTTGGACACTTAAACTATGAAAGCCTTCGTTTTTTGAAGAAAAATGGTGTTAATGGACTGCCTGCAATTCCTAGAAAACATAAGGAATGTGATGCTTGTATTCTAGGAAAGCATAGCAAACAACCATTTCATGATTCACACTCCAGAGCACAAAGAAAAATTGAGCTTGTTCACTCAGATTTATGTGGCCCTATGCCTATTGCTTCTGCAAATGGAAATAAATACATGATGACATTTATTGTTGACTACACCAGAATGTGTTGGATTTACTTATTGAAGAACAAGTCTGATGCTTTTCAAACTTTCAAGAATTTTCATGCATGGATTGAAAATGATGCACAAACACATATTGGCTCTCTACGTACTGATAATGGAAAAGAATACACTTCAAACGAATTTGAAAATTATCTTCGTCAACATGGAATCAAACATCAAATAACTGTGCCATATAATCCCCAACAGAACGGTGTAGCTGAAAGAATGAACAGAACTATCTTAAATATGGTTCGCTCCATGTTATTTTTCAAGAATGTGAAATTGATGTTTTGGGCTGATGCAGTTCTATGTGCTGTTTACATAAAGAATAGGTGTCCTTCAATTTCAATTAGAAACAAAACTCCTTTTGAAATGTGGCATGGCCACATTCCTTCGGTAAAGCATTTCAGGGTCTTTGGGTCCACCTGTTATGCCTTGATACCCAAGGGTCAAAGGAACAAACTTGGTGCTAGAAGTAGAAAATGTTTCTTCTTGGGGTATTCCAATACCTCCAAAGGATATCGTCTCTATGATGAGGCAAATAAGAAATTTGTAATAGCAAGAGATGTCATATTTCTTGAATATTCCAAGAGTGATAAGGTTGTTGAGCGGCAACTTGATCGCCTGGATAGATTCACACATGCAAAGTCTTTCCAAGAATTTGATAATGAGATTCCACATCTTGAAGGGGGGATTCCGATATTGAATCAAACTATGGAATCATGTCCTGAAGAACTCTCTCCCCCACATGAAGAAACAACCACGGATGACACATTGGATGATGTGATTGACAGAATTCGGAGATTGAATCTTGAATCAATCCCAACTCAGTCAAATGACCAGCCTGGGCCATCTCAGAAAGGTCCTCCCAAATGGCTGGCAAAGACACTAGAGAATGTTCATCCTGATGAGGTTGGAAAAACAAGAACAAGAAGTTCCACTCAACAAATCGAAGGTGATGTAGATAATTCTGATTCTCCTGTTGATATGGATATTGCTTATAACTGTGAATTGAGTTTGTGTAGAGATCATGAACCAACTTCCTTCAAAGAAGCCGCTTCTCATGACGAATGGAAAGAAGCGATGCAGAAAGAGTATGTTGCCTTGATAAAGAATGGCACTTGGAAGCTAGTTGATCCGCCTTTGGGAACAAAACCAATTGGCTGTAAGTGGGTCTACAAGTACAAGTATAAAGTAGATGGCTCACTTGTCATGGAGGGAATAGAAGAAGGGAGACTCTTGAAGCTGAAAGGTTCATCTGCTCATGCTCAAAACTTTGCATTCAGTTCACATCATGATGAAGGTACATTCCCATCAAGTCTTTTATGGCATGCTAGATTTGGACACTTAAATTATGACAGCCTTCGTTTGTTGGAGGGAGGAAGCAGGGCCGAGCACGGATGTAAGGGGTGGTCCTAAGAAAACCTGGTTAGAATGTGATAATTGTATTCTAGGAAAGCATAGTAAACAACCATTTCATGATTCACACTCCAGAGCACATAGAAAACTTGAGCTTGTTCATTCAGATTTATGTGGCCCTATGCCTATTGCTTCTGCAAATGGAAACAAATACAAGATGACATTTATTGATGACTACACCAGAATGTGTTGGATTTACTTACTGAAGAATAAGTCTGATGCTTTTCAAACTTTCAAGAATTTTCATGCATGGATTGAAATGATGCACAAACACATATTGGCTCTCTACGTACTGATAATGGAAAAGAATACACTTCAAACGAATTTGAAAATTATCTTCGTCAACATGGAATCAAACATCAAACAACTGTGCCATATAATCCACAACAGAACGGTGTAGCTGAAAGAATGAACAGAACTATTTTAAATATGGTTCACTCCATGTTATTTTTCAAGAATGTGAAATTGATGTTTTGGGCTGATGCAGTTCTATGTGCTGTTTACATAAAGAATAGGTGTCCTTCAAGTTCAATTAGAAACAAAACTCCTTTTTAAATGGTACAGCCACATTCTTCGGGTGGTAAGAATTTCATTCTTTGGGTCCACCTACAGTTCTTTAGACACCATGTAACAAAGGAACAAACTGCTGAACAAGTAGAAAAAGTATCTTTCTTGCATTCAATACTCTGTAAGGATATTTATTCTGAAGATGAAGCAAGAAATTGTAATAGCAGAGATGTCACATTTTTGAATTCTCCAAGAGTAACAAGGTTGTTGGAGCTGCAACTGATCGCCTGATAATCTACACACATGCAAAGTCTTTCATGAATTTGATAATGAGATTCCACATCTTGAAGGGGGATTCATATTGAATCAATCTGGGAATCATCTTTCGAAGCACTCTCCCCCACATGAAGAAACAACCACGGATGACACATTGGATGATGTGATTGATAGAATTGGGAGATTGAATCTTGAATCAATCCCAACTCAGTCAAATGACCAGCCTGGGCCATCTCAGAAAGGTCCTCCCAAATGGCCGACAAAGACACTGGAGAATGTTCATCCTGATGAGGTTGGAAAAACAGGAACAAGAAGTTCCACTCAACAAATCGAAGGTGATGTAGATAATTCTGATTCCCCTGTTGATATGGATATTGCTTATAACTGTGAATTGAGTTTGTCTACATATCATGAACCAACTTCCTTCAAAGAAGCCGCTTCTCATGATGAATGGAAAGAAGCGATGCAGAAGGAGTATGATGCCTTGATAAAGAATGGCACTTGGAAGTTGGTTGATCCACCTTTGGGAACGAAACCACCGAGCCGTACGTGGGTCTACATGAACAAGCATGAAGTAGGTTTCACTTTTCATCGAGGAATAGAAGAAGGGAGACCTTGAAGTCGCAAGGTCTATCCGCTCATTCTTGAAACTTTGCATTCGCTCACATCATGATGTATGTACATTCCATCAAGTCTTTTATGGCATGCTAGATTTGGACACTTAAACTATGACAGCCTTCGTTTGTTGAAGAAAAATGGTGTTGATGGACTGCCCACAATTCCTAGAAAACCTAAGGAATGTGATGCTTGTATTCTAGGAAAGCATAGCAAACAACCATTTCATGATTCACACTCAAGAGCACATAGGAAACTTGAACTTGTTCATTTAGATTTATGTGGCCCTATGCCTATTTCTTCTGCAAATGGAAACAAATAATAATATTAGAATGATGATACCACAATTTTAATGTTGGGATTTTATTTATTGAAGAACAAGTCTGATAAGCTCAAACTTTCAAGAATTTTCATGCATGGATTGAAAATGATGCACAAACACATATTGGCTCTATACGTACTGATAATGGAAAAGAATACACTTCAAACAAATTTGAAAATTATCTTCATCAACATGGAATCGAACATCAAACAACTGTGCCATATAATCCACAATAGAACGGTGTAGCTGAAAGAATGAACAGAACTATTTTAAATATGTTTCGCTCAATGTTATTTTTCAAGAATGTGAAATTGATATTTTGGGCTGATGCAGTTCTATGTGTTGTTTACATAAATAATAGGTGTCCTTCAAGTTCAATTAGAAACAAAACTCCTTTTGAAATGTGGCATGGCCACATTCCTTCGGTAAAGCATTTCAGGGTCTTTGGGTCCACCTGTTATGCCTTGATACCCAAAGGTCAAAGGAACAAACTTGGTGCTAGAAGCAGAAAATGTATCTTCTTGGGGTACTCCAATACCTCCAAAGGATATCGTCTCTATGATGAAGCAAATAAGAAGTTTGTGATAGCAAGAGATGTCATATTTCTTGAATCATCCAAGAGTGACAAGGTTGTTGAGCGGCAACTTGATTGCCTGGATAGATTCACACATGCAAAGTCTTTCAAAGAATTTGATAATGTGATTCCACACCTTGAAGGGGGGATTCCGATATTGAATCAAACTGTGGAATCATTTCCTGAACCACACTCTCCCCACATGAAGAAACAACCACGGATGACACATTGGATGATGTGATTGACAGAATTGGGAGATTGAATCTTGAATCAATCCCAACTCAGTCAAATGACTAGCCTGGGCCATCTCAGAAAGGTCCTCCCAAATGGCTGACAAAGACACTGGAGAATGTTCATCCTGATGAGGTTGGAAAAACAGGAACAAGAAGTTCCACTCAACAAATCGAAGGTGATGTAGACAATTCTGATTCTCCTGTTGATATGGATATTGCTTATAACTGTGAATTGAGTTTGTCTACAGATCATGAACCAACTTCCTTCAAATAAGCCGCTTCTCATGATGAATGGAAAGAAGCGATGCAGAAGGAGTATGATGCCTTGATAAAGAATGGCACTTGGAAGCTAGTTGATCCGCCTTTGGGAACAAAACCAATTGGCTGTAAGTGGGTCTACAAGAACAAGTATAAAGCAGATGGCTCACTTGTCATGGAGGGAATAGAAGAAGGGAGACTCTTGAAGCTGAAAGGTTCATCTTCTCATGCTCAAAACTTTTCATTCAGTTCACATCATGATGAAGGTACATTCCCATCAAGTCTTTTATGGCATGCTAGATTTGGACACTTAAACTATGAAAGCCTTCGTTTTTTGAAGAAAAATGGTGTTAATGGACTGCCTACAATTCCTAGAAAACCTAAGGAATGTGATGCTTGTATTCTAGGAAAGCATAGCAAACAGCCATTTCATGATTCACACTCCAGAGCACATAGAAAAATCGAGCTTGTTCATTCAGATTTATGTGGCCCTATGCCTATTGCTTCTGCAAATGGAAACAAATACATGATGACATTTATTGATGACTACACCAGAATGTGTTGGATTTACGTACTGAAGAATAAGTCTGATGCTTTTCAAACTTTCAAGAATTATCATGCATGGATTGAAAATGATGCACAAACACATATTGGCTCTCTACGTACTGATAATGGAAAAGAATACACTTCAAACGAATTTGAAAATTATCTTCGTCAACATGGAATCAAACATCAAACAATTGTGCCATATAATCCACAACAGAACGGTGTAGCTGAAAGAATGAACAGAACTATTTTAAATATGGTCCGCTCCATGTTATTTTTCAAGAATGTGAAATTGATGTTTTGGGCTGATGCAGTTCTATGTGCTGTTTACATAAAGAATAGGTGTCCTTCAAGTTCAATGAGAAACAAAACTCCTTTTGAAATGTGGCATGGCCACATTCCTTCGGTAAAGCATTTCAGGGTCTTTGGGTCCACCTGTTATGCCTTGATACCCAAGGGTCAAAGGAACAAATTTGGTGCTAGAAGCAGAAAATGTATCTTCTTGGGGTACTCCAATACCTCCAAAGGATATCGTCTCTATGATGAAGCAAATAAGAAGTTTGTGATAGCAAGAGATGTCATATTTCTTGAATCTTCCAAGAGTGACAAGGTCGTTGAGCGGCAACTTGATCGCCTGGACAGATTCACACATGCACAAAGTTCTTTTCCAAGAATTTGATAATGAGATCTCCACATCTTGAAGGGGGGATTCCGATATTGAATCAAACTATGTGATTCATGTCCCGAAGAACTCTCTCCCCCACATGAACAACCACGATGACACATTGGATGATGTGATTGACAAGAATGAAGAGATTGAATCTTGAATCAATCCCAACTCGCTCAAATGATCATTCTGGGCTATCTCAGAAAGGTCCTCCCAAATGGCTGACAAAGACACTAGAGAATGTTCATCCCGATGAGGTTGGAAAAACAGGAACAAGAAGTTCCACTAAACAAAAAGAAGGTGATGTAGATAATTCTGATTCTCCTGTTGATATGGATATTGCTTATAACTATGAATTGAGTTTTTCTACAGATCATGAACCAAATTCCTTCAAAGAAGTCGCTTCTCATGATGAATGGAAAGAAGTGATGCAAAAGGAGTATGATGCCTTGATAAAGAATGGCACTTGGAAGTTGGTTGATCCGCCTTTGGGAACAAAACCAATTGGCTATAAGTGGGTCTACAAGTATACACAAAGCATATGGCTCACTTGTCATGGAGGGAATAGAAGGAGGGAGACTCTTGAAGCTGAAAGGTTCATCTGCTCATGCTCAAAACTTTGCATTCAGTTCACATCATGATGAAGGTACATTCCCATCAAGTCTTTTATGGCATGCTAGATTTGGACACTTAAACTATGAAAGCCTTCATTTGTTGAAGAAAAATGGTGTTAATGGACTGCCTACAATTCCTAGAAAACCTAAGGAATGTGATGCTTGTATTCTAGGAAAGCATAGCAAACAACCATTTCATGATTCACACTCCAGAGCACATAGAAAACTTGAGCTTGTTCAGTCAGATTTATGTGGCCCTATGCCTATTGCTTCTGAAAATGGAAATAAATACATGATGACATTTATTGATGACTAGACCCGAATGTGTTGGATTTACTTATTGAAGAACAAGTCTGATGCTTTTCAAACTTTCAAGAATTTTCATGCATGGATTGAAAATGATGCACAAACACATATTGGCTCTCTACGTACTGATAATGGAAAAGAATACACTTCAAACGAATTTGAAAATTATCTTCTTCAACATGGAATCAAACATCAAACAACTGTGCCATATAATCCACAATAGAACGGTGTAGCTGAAAGAATGAACAGAACTATTTTAAATATGGTTCGCTCCATGTTATTCTTCAAAAATGTGAAATTGATGTTTTGGGCTGATGCAGTTCTATGTGCTGTTTACAATAAAGAATAGGTGTCCTTCAAGTTCAATTAGAAACAAACTCCTTTTGAAATGTGGCATGGCCACATTCCTTCGGTAAAGCATTTCAGGGTCTTTGGGTCCACCTGTTATGCCTTGATACCCAAGGGTCAAAGGAACAAACTTGGTGCTAGAAGCAGAAAATGTATCTTCTTAGGGTACTCCAATACCTCCAAAGGATATCGTCTCTATGATGAAGCAAATAAGAAGTTTGTGATAGCAAGAGATGTCATATTTCTTGAATCTTCCAAGAGTGACAAGGTTGTTGAGCGGCAACTTGATCGCCTGGACAGATTCACACATGCAAAGTCTTTCCAAGAGTTTGATAATGTGATTCCACACCTTGAAGGGGGATTCCGATATTGAATCAAACTGTGGAATCATTTCCTGAACCACACTCTCCCCCACATGAAGAAACAACCACGGATGACACATTGGATGATGTGATCGACAGAATTGGGAGATTGAATCTTGAATCAATCCCAACTCAGTCAAGTGACCAGCCAGGGCCATCTCAGAAAGGTCCTCCCAAATGGCTGACAAAGACACTGGAATATGTTCATCCTGATGAGGTTGGAAAAACAGGAACAAGAAGTTCCACTCAAGAAATCGAAGGTGATGTAGATAATTCTGATTCCCCTGTTGATATGGATATTGCTTATAACTGTGAAATGAGTTTGTCTACAGATCATGAACCAACTTCCTTCAAAGAAGACGCTTCTCATGATGAATGGAAAGAAGCGATGCAGAAGGAGTATGATGCCTTGATAAAGAATGGCACTTGGAAGCTGGTTGATCCGCCTTTGGGAACAAAACCAATTGGCTGTAAGTGGGTCTACAAGAACAAGTATAAAGCAGATGGCTCACTTGTCATGGAGGGAGTAGAAGAAGGGAGACTCTTGAAGCTGAAAGGTTCATCTGCTCATGCTCGAAACTTTGCATTCAGTTCACATCATGATGAAGGTACATTCCCATCAAGTCTTTTATGGCATGCTAGATTTGGACACTTAAACTATGAAAGCCTTCGTTTTTTGAAGAAAAATGGTGTTAATGGACTGCCTGCAATTCCTAGAAAACATAAGGAATGTGATGCTTGTATTCTAGGAAAGCATAGCAAACAACCATTTCATGATTCACACTCCAGAGCACAAAGAAAAATTGAGCTTGTTCACTCAGATTTATGTGGCCCTATGCCTATTGCTTCTGCAAATGGAAATAAATACACGATGACATTTATTGTTGACTACACCAGAATGTGTTGGATTTACTTATTGAAGAACAAGTCTGATGCTTTTCAAACTTTCAAGAATTTTCATGCATGGATTGAAAATGATGCACAAACACATATTGGCTCTCTACGTACTGATAATGGAAAAGAATACACTTCAAATGAATTTGAAAATTATCTTCGTCAATATGGAATCAAACATCAAACAACTGTGCCATATAATCCACAATAGAACGGTGTAGCTGAAAGAATGAACAGAACTATTTTAAATATGGTTCGCTCCATTTTATTTTTCAAGAATGTGAAATTGATGTTTTGGGTTGATGCAGTTCTATTTTTTGTTTACATAAAGAATAGGTGTCCTTCAATTTCAATTAGAAACAAAACTCCTTTTGAAATGTGGCATGGCCACATTCTTTCGGTAAAGCATTTTAGGGTCTTTGGGTCCACCTGTTATGCCTTGATACCCAAGGGTCAAAGGAACAAACATGGTGCTAGAAGTAGAAAATGTATCTTCTTGGGGTATTCCAATACCTCCAAAGGATATCGTCTCTATGATGAAGCAAATAAGAAATTTGTAATAGCAAGAGATGTCATATTTCTTGAATCTTCCAAGAGTGACAAGGTTGTTGAGCGGAAACTTGATCGCCTGGATAGATTCACACACGCAAAGTCTTTCCAAGAATTTGATAATGAGATTCCACATCTTGAATGGAGGATTCCGATATTGATTCAAACTGTGGAATCATGTCCTGAAGCACTCTCTCCCCCACATGAAGAAACAACCACGGATGACACATTGGATGATGTGATTGACAGAATTGGGAGATTGAATCTTGAATGAATCCCAACTCTGTGAAATGACCAGCCTGGGCCATCTTAGAAAGGTCCTCCCAAATGGCTGACAAAGACACTGGAGAATGTTGATCCCGATGAGGTTGGAAAAACAGGAACAAGAAGTTCCACTCAACAAATCGAAGGTGATGTAGATAATTATGATTCTCCTGTTGATATGGATATTGCTTATAACTGTGAATTGAGTTTTTCTAGAGATCATGAACCAACTTCCTTCAAAGAAGCCACTTCTCATGATGAATGGAAAGAAGCGATGCAGAAGGATTATCATGCCTTGATAAAGAATGGCATTTGGAAGCTGGTTGATCCGCCTTTGGGAACAAAACCAATTGGCTATAAGTGGGTCTACAAGAACAAGTATAAAGCAGATGGCTCACTTGTCATCGAGGGAATAGAAGAAGGGAGACTCTTGAAGTTGAAAGGTTCATCTGCTCATGCTCGAAACTTTACATTCAGTTCACATCATGATGAAGGTACATTCCCATCAAGTCTTTTATGGCATGCTAGATTTGGACACTTAAACTATGAAAGCCTTCATTTGTTGAAGAAAAATGGTGTTAATGGACTGCCTACAATTCCTAGAAAACCTAAGGAATGCAATGCTTGTATTCTAGGAAAGCATAGCAAACAACCATTTCATGATTCACACTCCAGAGCACATAGAAAAATTGAGCTTGTTCATTCAGATTTATGTGGCCCTATGCCTGTTGCTTCTGCAAATGGAAATAAATACATGATGAAATTTATTGATGACTACACCAGAATGTGTTGGATTTACTTATTGAAGAACAAGTCCGATGCTTTTCAAACTTTCAAGAATTTTCATGCATGGATTGAAAATGATGCACAAACACATATTGGCTCTCTACGTATCGATAATGGAAAAGAATACAAGCCTAAACTAATTTGAAAATTATCTTCACAACATGGAATCAAACATCAAACAACCGTGCCATATAATCCACAAACAACGGTAGCCGAAAGAACAAAGATAACTATTTTAAATATGGTTCGCTCCATGTTATTTTTCAAGAATGTGAAATTGATGTTTTGGGCTGATGCGTCTCTATGCCGTTTACATAAAGAATAGGTGTCCTTCAAGTTCACACTAGGAAACAAAACTCCTTTTGAAATGTGGCATGGCCACATTCCTTCGGCAAAGCATTTCAGGGTCTTTGGTTCCATCTGTTATGCTTTGATACCCAAGGTACAAAGGAATAAACTTGGTGCTAGAAGTCGAAAATGTATCTTCTTGGGGTATTCCAATACCTCCAAAGGATATTGTCTCTATGATGAAGTCAATAAGAAATTTGTAATAGCAAGAGATGTCATATTCCTTGAATCTTCCAAGACTTACAATGTTGTTGAGCGACAACTTGATCGCCTGGATAGATTCACACATGCAAAGTATTTTCAAGAATTAGATAATCAAATTCCACATCTTGAGTAGGGATTCCTATACTGAATCAATCTATGGAATCATTTCCCGAAGCACTCTCTCCCCCTCATGAAGAACCAACCACGGATGACACCTTGAATGATGTGATTGACAAAATTGAGAGATTGAATCTTGATTAAGTTCCAACTCAGTCAAATGAGCAGCCTGGGCCATCTCAGAAAGGTCCCCCCAAATGGCTGACAAAGACACTAGAAAATGTTCGTCCTGATGAGGTTGGAAAGACAGGAACAAGAAGTTCCACTAGAAAAAACGAAGGTGATGTAGATAATTCTGATTCACCTGTTGATATGGATATTGCTTATAACTGTGAAATGAGTTTGTCTACAGATCATGAACCAACTTCCTTTAAAGAAGCCGCTTCTCATGATGAATGGAAAGAAGCGATGCAGAAGGAGTATGATGCCTTGATAAAGAATGGCACTTGGAAGCTGGTTGATCCGCCTTTGGGAACAAAACCAATTGGCTGTACGTGGGTCTACATGAACAAGTATAAAGCAGATGGCTCACTTTTCATCGAGGGAATAGAAGAAGGGAGACTCTTGAAGCTGAAAGGTTCATCTGCTCATTCTTGAAACTTTGCATTCAGTTCACATCATGATGAAGGTACATTCCCATCAAGTCTTTTATGGCATGCTAGATTTGGACACTTAAACTATGAAAGCCTTCGTTTGTTGAAGAAAAATGGTGTTAATTAACTGCCTACAATTCCTAGAAAACCTAAGGAATGTGATGCTTGTATTCTAGGAAAGCATAGCAAACAACCATTTCATGATTCACACTCCAGAGCACATAGAAAACTTGAGCTCTTTCATTCAGATTTATGTGGCCCTATGCCTATTTCTTCTGCAAATGGAAATAAATACATGATGAAATTTATTGATGACTACACCAGAATGTGTTGGATTTACTTATTGAAGAACAAGTCTGATGCTTTTCAAACTTTCAAGAATTTTCATGCATGGATTGAAAATGATGCACAAACACATATTGGCTCTCTACGTACTGATAATGGAAAAGAATACACTTCAAACGAATTTGAAAATTATCTTCATCAACATGGAATCAAACATCAAACAACTGTGCCATATAATCCACAACAGAATGGTGTAGCTGAAAGAATGAACAGAACTATCTTAAATATGGTTCGTTCCATGTTATTTTTCAAGAATGTAAAATTGATGTTTTGGGATGATGCAGTTCTATGTGCTGTTTACATAAAGAATAGGTGTCCTTCAAGTTCAATTAGAAACAAAACTCCTTTTGAAATGTGGCATGGCCACATTCCTTTGGTAAAGAATTTCAGGGTCTTTGGGTCCACCTGTTATGCCTTGATACCCAAGGATCAAAGGAACAAACTTGGTGCTAGAAGTAGAAAATGTATCTTCTTGGGGTACTCCAATACCTCCAAAGGATATCGTCTCTATGATGAAGCAAATAAGAAATTTTTAATAGCAAGAGATGTCATATTTCTTGAATCTTCCAAGAGTGACAATGTTTTTGAGTGGCAACTTGATCGCCTGGATAGATTCACACATGCAAAGTCCTTCCAAGAATTTGATAATGTGATTCCACATCTTGAAGGGGGGATTCCGATATTGAATCAAACTGTGGAATCATGTCCTGAAGCACTCTCTCCCCCACATGAAGAAACAACCACGGATGACACATTTGATGATGTGATTGACAGAATTGGGAGATTGAATCTTGAATCAATCCCAACTCAGTCAAATGACCAGCCTGGGCCATCTCAGAAAGGTCCTCCCAAATGGTTGACAAAGACACTGGAGAATGTTCATCCTGATGAGGTTGGAAAAACAGGAACAAGAAGTTCCACTCAACAAATCGAAGGTGATGTAGATAATTCTGATTCTCCTATTGATATGGATATTGCTTATAACTGTGAATTGAGTTTGTCTACAGATCATGAACCAACTTCCTTCAAAGAAGCCGCTTCTCATGATGAATGGAAAGAAGAGATATAGAAGGAGTATGATGCCTTGATAAAGAATGGCACTTGGAAGCTGGTTGATCCGCCTTTGGGAACAAAACCAATTGGCTGTAAGTGGGTCTACAAGAACAAGTATAAAGCATATGGCTCACTTGTCATGGAGGGAATAGAAGAAGGGAGACTCTTGAAGCTGAAAGGTTCAACTGCTCATGCTCAAAACTTTGCATTCAGTTCACATCATGATGAAGGTACATTCCCATCAAGTCTTTTATGGCATGCTAGATTTGGACACTTAAACTATGAAAGCCTTCGTTTGTTGAAGAAAAATGGTGTTAATGGACTGCTTACAATTCCTAGAAAACCTAAGGAATGTGATGCTTGTATTCTAGGAAAGCATAGCAAACAGCCATTTCATGATTCACACTCCAGAGCACATAGAAAACTTGAGCTTGTTCATTCAAATTTATGTGGCCCTATGCCTATTGCTTCTGCAAATGGAAATAAATACATGATGACATTTATTGATGACTACTCCAGAATGTGTTGGATTTACTTATTGAAAAATAAGTCTGATGCTTTTCAAACTTTCAAGAATTTTCATGCATGGATTGAAAATGATGCACAAACACATATTGGCTCTCTACGTACTGATAATGGAAAAGAATACACTTCAAAATAATTTGAAAATTATCTTCGTCAACATGGAATCAAACATCAAACAACTGTGCCATATAATCCCCAACAGAACGGTGTAGCTGAAAGAATGAACAGAACTATTTTAAATATGGTTCGCTCCATGTTATTTTTCAAGAATGTAAAATTGATGTTTTGGGCTGATGCAATTCTATGTGCTGTTTACATAAAGAATAGGTGTCCTTCAAGTTCAATTAGAAACAAAACTCCTTTTGAAATGTGGCATGGCCACATTCCTTAGGTAAAGCATTTCAGGGTCTTTGGGTCCACCTGTTATGCCTTGATACCCAAGGGTCAAAGGAACAAACTTGGTGCTAGAAGTAGAAAATGTATCTTCTTGGGGTACTCCAATAGCTCCAAAGGATATCGTCTCTATGATGAAGCAAATAAGAAGTTTGTGATAGCAAGAGATGTCATATTCCTTGAATCTTCCAAGAGTGACAAGGTTGTTGAGTGGCAACTTGATCGCCTGGATAGATTCACACATGCAAATTATTTCCAAGAATTTGATAATCAGATTCCACATCTTGAAGGGGGGATTCCAATATTGAATCAAACTGTGGAATCATGTCCTGAAGCACTCTCTCCCCCACATGAAGAAACAACCACGGATGACACATTGGATGATGTGATTGACAGAATTGGGAGATTGAATCTTGAATCAATCCCAACTCAGTCAAATGACCAGCCTGGGCCATCTCAGAAAGTTCCTCCCAAATGGCTGACAAAGACACTGGAGAATGTTCATCCTGATGAGGTTGGAAAAACAGGAACAAGAAGTTCCACTCAACAAATCGAAGGTGATGTAGATAATTCTGATTCTCCCGTTGATATGGATATTGCTTATAACTGTGAATTGAGTTTGTCTACAGATCATGAACCAACTTCCTTCAAAGAAGCCACTTCTCATGATGAATGGAAAGAAGCGATGCAGAAGGAGTATGATGCCTTGATAAAGAATGGCACTTGGAAGCTGGTTGATCCGCCTTTGGGAACAAAACCAATTGGCTGTAAGTGGGTTTACAAGAACAAGTATAAAGCAGATGGCTCACTTTTCATGGAGGGAATAGAAGAGGGGAGACTCTTCAAGCTGAAAGGTTCATCTGCTCATGCTCAAAACTTTGCATTCAATTCACATCATGATGAAGGTACATTCCCATCAAGTCTTTTATGGCATGCTAGATTTGGATAGTTAAACTATGAAAGCCTTCGTTTGTTGAAGAAAAATGGTGTTAATGGACTGCCTACAATTCCTAGAAATCCTAAGGAATGTGATGCTTGTATTCTAGGAAATCATAGCAAACAACCATTTCATGATTCACAATCCAGAGCACATAGAAAACTTGAGCTTGTTCATTCAGATTTATGTGGCCCAATGCCTATTTCTTCTACAAATGGAAATAAATACATGATGAAATTTATTGATGAACACACCAGAATGTGTTGGATTTACTTATTGAAGAACAAGTCTGATGCTTTTCAAACTTTCAAGAATTTTCATGCATGGATTGAAAATGATGCACAAACACATATTGGCTCTCTACGTACTGATAATGGAAAAGAATACACTTCAAACGAATTTTAAAATTATCTTCGTCAACATGGAATCAAACATCAAACAACTGTGCCATATAATCCACAACAGAACGACGTAGCTGAAAGAATGAACATAACTATTTTAAATATGGTTCGCTCCATGTTATTTTTCAAGAATGTGAAATTGATGTTTTGGGATGATGTAGTTCTATGTGCTGTTTACATAAAGAATAAGTGTCCTTCAAGTTCAATTATAACAAAACTCCTTTTGAAATGTGGCATGGCCACATTCCTTCGGTAAAGCATTTCAGGGTCTTTGGGTCCACCTGTTATGCCTTGATACCCAAGGGTCAAAGGAACAAACTTGGTGCTAGAAGTAGAAAATGTATCTTCTTGGGGTACTCCAATAACTCCAAAGGATATCGTCTCTATGATGAAGCAAATAAGAAGTTTGTAATAGCAAGAGATGTCATATTCCTTGAATCTTCCAAGAGTGACAAGGTTGTTGAGCGGCAACTTGATCGCCTGGATAGATTCACACATGCAAAGTATTTCCAAGAATTTGATAATCAGATTCCACATCTTGAAGGGGGGATTCCGATATTGAATCAAATTGTGGAATCATGTCCTGAAGCACTCTCTCCCCCACATGAAGAAACAACCACGGATGACACATTGGATGATGTGATTGACATAATTGGGAGATTGAATCTTGAATCAATCCCAACTCAGTCAAGTGACCAGCCTGGGCCATCTCAGAAAGGTCCTCCCAAATGGTTGACAAAGACACTGGAGGATGTTCATCCTGATGAGGTTGGAAAAACAGGAACAAGAAGTTCCACTCAAGAAATCGAAGGTGATGTAGATAATTCTGATTCTCCTGTTGATATGGATATTGCTTATAACTGTGAATTGAGTTTGTCTACAGATCATGAACCAACTTCCTTCAAAGAAGCCGCTTCTCATGATGAATGGAAAGAAGCAATGCAGAAGGAGTATGATGCCTTGATAAAGAATGGCACTTGGAAGCTGGTTGATCCGCCTTTGGGAACAAAACCAATTGGTTGTAAGTGGGTCTACAAGAACAAGTATAAAGTAGATGGCTCACCTGAAAAGCACAAGGCCAGGCTTGTGGCAAAAGGTTTTGCACAAAAAGAAGGAATCGATTATGAAGAAACTTTTTCTCCCACAGCAAAATGGACTACCATTCGGACTCTCTTTGCTGTAGCAGCTCAGAATGGATGGAAAGTCCATCAGATGGATGTAAAAACAACATTTTTGAATGGAGGGCTAAAGGAGAATGTTTATATGTCCCAACCAGAAGGATTTGTTGTAAAGGGTCAAGAAAACAAAGTTTGCAAGCTGATAAAATCCTTGTATGGCCTCAAGCAAGCACCACGAGCCTGGTATGAGAAATTAACCGAGCATCTTCTGAAACTTGACTTCAAACATTTTGATCTTGATGATGCAACTTTCTTCGTTAAGAAAGTTGGAAAAACAGTTGTATATCTTGTGGTATATGTAGATGATCTTTTGATAACAGGGAACAATGAGAGCTATATTGCATCCATGAAGAAAGAATTGAAGAAAAAGTTTTGAAATGACTCGAATAACATGTTAATTACTATTTAAGAATGAAGTAATTCAACATCCTAAATTTATTTTTTCTCAAAAGAAGCATTGAGACTGAACAAGTTTGGCATGGATGAATGTAATCCCTTAACCACTCCAATGGAACAAAACTTGAAGCTCACATCTATTGAAGTAAGTAATTGAGGATCAAACCAAGTACAGATGCCTTATAGAAGTTTATCACCACTGCAAATCTGCACCGATATTTATTTGTAGCAACTCGCTGCTGTTCATGCAAAAACCTTGTGAAGGACATTGGTCTGCTGCAAAAAGAGTGTTAAGGTACTTGAAGGGGACTCAAGACTTTGGACTCAAATATACACAGGTAGGCGACGTCAGCTTGATCGGATACTCTGATTCAGACTTTGATGGCGACAAAGAAACAGGGGTGTCTACTACAGGTTACACCATGAGTCTTGGATCAGGAGCTGTCTCATGGAGATCACGCAAACATTCAGTTCCAGCAGATTCCACGACCGAGGCAGAATATGTGGCAGCAGCTGAAGCAACAAAGGAAATTGTGTGGCTCCGGAAAATCCTGGAAGATTTGCAGATGAAACAAATGTACTCCACACCACTCATGATCGAAAACACTTCTGCAATAAATTTGGCCAAGAACCCAAAGTTCCATGATCGAACAAAGCACATCAATACAAAGTACCATCTAATTCGACATCATGTTCAGGCCAAAACCATCCATCTACATCATTGTTCCACAAATGAGCAAACTGCTGACATCTTCACCAAAGCACTTCGAAGAGAAAAGTTTGAAAAGTTCGATTTGATTATTGAATTCACTCAACATCCTATTCGGATTAAAGGGGGGAATGTTGACACCTAATCCTATGGGTTGGGTGTGGATATGTAATATTGTATAATAAATAATATTAGGAAATAAGGAAGGCCAAGAGTCATTGGGAGATGAATCCCAATGACTCACCTCCATGTATAAATACATGTACATTCTTCAGCTAATACACATTCTGATTTGAGGAGTTACCTCCTGGTTTGACAGTCTAAAAAATACAATCGAAATATTACTTGGCCAACTTCCATAAATAATAAAAATATATAAATTTGCATAAAACATATTTTTTAATATGAAAAACTTAGCTCTCTCCGTGTAGATCATATATATATATATATTAAATTACACATTTTAGAGTATTTTATGTCATGTGAACACACATATACCTCTTAAGATTTACTAAAATTTAAATTCCCATATGTCACATTAACTAATGAAAATCGATATTATAAGAAAAACATATTTTTTAACAGAAAAACTTAGCTCTCTCCGTAGATCATATATATATATATATATATATATATATATATATATATATATATATATATATTACACATTTTAGAGTATTTTATGCCATGTGAACACACATATACCTCTTAAGATTTACTAAAATTTGCATGGAAAATTGACATATTATAAGAAAATGATTTTTTTTGCAAAAAATATCATTTCACAATGCTTATATAAATTTTGAGGCTTCAATTCCATAAAAGAGTAAAATTTTGAAATTTCATGGCCACATTTTACCCAAAAGTGTAGCCCATCTTCATGCACTCACCCAAACATTAATCAAGGGAAATTTAAAATGTAGGTTAAGTAATATATAACCATTAACCAGGCAAAATTAGAAATGTAGGCAATAATTCAAGAAAGAAAGAATTGATTAGTAAAGCACTCATTAACATCTAAATGAGGAATAAAGGATACAAAAAGTTCATCTAAAGAAAAAAGAGGAAGTTGACATCCTCTTCTAGGTAAAATAAAAACTAGAAGATCAAAAGAATGCATTTAATAGGATTTCTAAATAAATGTGCATAAAGAGTATCAATTAGGTTTGTCACAGGTGGTTGAGAGAAATGGTTGTTATCCTCCCCATCTAAATTCAATTCCAACAAATGATATGTTAAAATCATATAAAATATATTATTGTTGATGACTAACAACATAGTAAAAACAAATAAAATAATAAAAACATATTTAAACACAATAAATATATATATATATATATATATATAACAAAAATTCAAATCAATATTACAAACATTCTCCAATTAATAAGTATCCAAGTGAATTTTAACACACTCAATCTTTTGAATGTAATGCAGCAAGAATTCATTCTTAAACCTTCATTAAGAAACTTTCATATAAAAATTATTAAATTTATTCCCTAAATTGGTATCTATGGACACCATATAACACTTTTGGATTTTGTGTAAATAACTTTGTTTTTAAGATGTTTTAAGTTCTTCTACGTTAAATGGGCTTTGAATTTGGGACATTCAAACACATAATTTTTTTATATTTTAAATTCTTTTTACCAAATGATCTAACTAGCTTGGTATTAGAATTTTTCTTTTTTAACATTATAATAGAACCATCGTGGTGTATATTCTTTTTATGGCAAACTATAATTAAAACCTACTTTATTAAACAAAGTATTACAAACGTAATACTCTTAACCATTACTCATTCAACGCCGAGGTAGGATGGAGTTTACATATAATATAAAGTCACCATTTGTTAAGTTTACCTACCATGTATTTATTTTTAAGCCCACTTGGATGTGGTGCTCACCTGACTTGACAGCTGTCAGCCACTTTGCAATATTGTTCATTGGTAATTTAGTTGATTGCAATCTTGGTATTTAGCATGCATTTTCCTTCGTATGCGTGATAATGCTTGTTAAATCAATTCAACGTGTACGAGAGTATCCTTTTCTTATCTCTGTCCCAGTTTTCCGTGCTACTGTGTGATGTTCTAGGTTGACACCTGTGATTTGCTTGCACCGTTGGATCTACTGCACTGAGATCAACGACGGTGAGGTATTTTAGGTTGGGGTTAGGGTAATTGACATCCCCTCAAACCTAACCGTCTTTCATTTGTGCTCTCACAAAAAAATAGTTCCAAGCTCTGCCGCTCTGTACCTTAAAATGTTGCCATCATTTTGCTTACAATGATGGTCTGAATGTTCTCCGCGGGTTCATTTAGTCGTCCACCTTCAGCTCCCATGTGGGTGCAAGTATCATTTGAGTGGTTAATTTTTTTTAGTCTTATTTACGGGATGTATAGTTACAATCACTCATCCTTTCTTTGAGTTTTTTGTTAATGTTTGGGGTTTTAGATGTGTTCTCAGATCTCTGGGATATAATCTTGTTTGTATTGTTGGTTGTAAGAGTCCATACTAATGGCTTGCTTTGTTTGGTATGATGAGTTTTTGGACCATCACGTTCAGATACAATGAGAGGGTTTTATACTTCCCATCGCTGGAGGACCAAGCCATCAGTCTCCGGCGTGGTTACACAGGTGAGATTGCACTGCTCTTATGAGAATTTTGTGTAACGAGTTCCATTTGCGGTATTTGCATTATCGAATGTTGGTATAATAATATTTGTTTCTCCAGGGCTATAACACCAAGTCCCCGATTCCAAACTAAGGTAAGTTTTCTAGATTGATTTTGGGTTGAATGTTAATGTAGACTTATTTTATTACCTCAGGGTTTTACACTGCAAACCCTAACACTGATACAGTTTATGTTGTCTTTTCAGGTAATTTGAGGAACTCGCACCCTTTTGAATGCATGGCGCTCTCCTTCATGCAATTCCACCTTCAGCTAGTGACTTCCTCACTTCTCTGTGTAGAAGTACCACAGGTCTCTGAAATTATTTAACTTAATTGAATCCCTTCAAGCTTTTGGGTATAAACCCCAAGTTAGCAACGGCTTTCAAATGAAGCCCTTAAGGATATGTTCTCATAGTTTATTTCATACTTAGTGTAAAGAAATTATTCAGCCTTGAAAATGGCTTAATGTATAAGGTTTTCGATGTTTATAAGTTTTTCATACATGAAAATGATTTTACAGTTGTGTTATGGAGATTCTTACTCAGCTCTGTGTTTGAATTTTTTTTTGGCTTGGAAACTCCCTTAATTCTTGTTAATGGTATAGTTGAGAAGTTTTTGGCACAGATTTATTTTAATGTCACCATATACGATTTGCTGTGAATATCGTTTACCTTATTACTCATATTTTAGTACTATAGCAGTGATTGTTTAGTCATGCCTTCTTTGTGCGTTGACTATGCAATTTTTACATATATCTACATTCTTGTAGACTGTTTTTATATTATGATTGATATGCTCATAATTGTCCCAGTTTACCTGCATGGAGTTCTTGTGTTTCATTTTAATGTAATAAGCTACTCATGTACTTCCTTATTTTGGAAACTGAATGCATTGCAATTATCTTTATTTCTACATAGTTTTCTTTCATGTATTATAGTTATTTGTTATTAGCAGTGCCAATCTGTGGGCTAATTTTGTTTAAATACATAGTATTATTTCATTCAATCTTTCATTTTCTTGGTGAATATTGTTTTCAGTTACTGTATAAGGTTGACGTCCGAACCATCTCTAATTATGGGTTACTCTTTATAAACCCATAGTCCATGTATAGTGATTTTACCGGAGAGGAGACAAATTGTTTAGCGTGGGGTCCCAACTCTTAATAGACTAACAATCTCCTCTGCATTTTATTTTGGTTTTCACATATAAATATCCTATTTACTTCCTTACAGTTTCTACACTACAAAATTATGCTTTACCCAATTAATACATTTAATAGGAAGTACATAAAATAAATATGTATTAAAAGGCTACATTAATATATATGTATTTCCTTTTTCCTACTATTCACCTTCATAATTTTCTTTTAAAGAAGTAATATACAGATAGTTCCTACTATTTCCAATTTCCTTAGTTACATAAATAACCCCTTATATAGCTCGAAATCACAGTAAGATTTACAATATTTCTTAACACCATGTTAAGTTACTTATCTCACTTTAGTATGCTGATCATAGCCTCCCAACCTTGAGAGAGGAAATTATGTCTTCAACTTCCCCTGTGCTCCGCACCAAAGTAGGACTTAGATAGCAATATTTCTGGAATAGACCTCAAGACTAGCTCTGGATTTACTCTCACTTTCAAGCCTCCTGGCTATTCCCTAAATTCACAGAACCTCTTTTTCTCACTGGGATTTTCTATTTATCCTCAAAGAAAAAGGTAATTGTCTTTTAACTGCTTTTGCCCAACTATTCTGGGTTCTTGGAATATTTTATGATTAGTTTTATGGAAACCCTTCCATAAATAGTTCTTTATTCAAAGAAAAGAAATAAATCATGTTCATTACTAGATTAACTTTACTTGTTAATCTCATTTAAAAGTTAAATGCATGATCCTTTTTAAAAGAGGAAGAAATTGTTTAAGGATTAAATCCTGATGTTACAGAATCATAAACCTATCAAAATTGATTTTGCATAGGGATATTGATAAATTTCAATGAAGAATAATAAATAGTTTAAGGATTAAATCCCAATGTTACATAATCCTAAGCCTATCAAAATTGATTTTGCAAAGGCATATTGATAAATTTCAATAAACATAAATCTTTATTACATTCAAAATACTCATATCTTTAAGTTTAGAACAATTTTCCATAATGTAATTTTTTTTTTTTTGCAAATGCAGTAAAGATACTTAGATTTGTTCAAGTCAAGAATTTTTTTTTAAGTTACTCTAAAATAGAGACATTCTAAATATAAAGAGAGAGGGGAGTATATACAACGGGTTAGAAGGATAGAAAGTAACACGATCATAACTTCATGTTTATATAAGGTCCTTTACAGTAGCAGCAACAATGGCTATTGACCTGGTAGAGAGTTGTTCATTAGGATTGCCAATTATTTACTGCTGAAGCTCATTCCAAGCTCACGAAGTAGGGATCCCTCGAAGAGGCTGAGTAATTCCAATGGAGAGGGCAATCCAGTACCATGTTTTCTACCAGCTGTTGCATTATTACTTTCCTTGGAACGACCAAAAGAAAGCCTATGTGGTTCTTTGAACTCCTTGTATGCCAACAAAAGTAACTTAAGAAAATTACTTTGGTTAACTCAAAAGAGATGGAAATAAACAATAGAGAAACTCATACATTTTCTTTCATTTGCCTATGTGGGGCTCTAATCGTTGCAAGAAAGTGGTTCATATAAGCCATCCGATTGAATTTTTGTGGTTGTCTTTGATTGTGCACCTTGGGGATTTCCTATCGAGATATGGAATCTTTGATTGAAAATGGTGGTGAATTTGTTGGTGATTTCTGACAACTCCCAAATTCTTGAAAATGGTGGTGAATTTGTTGGTGATTTCCGACAACTCCCAAAATCTTGAAAATGGTGGTTATTTTGTTGGAGATTTTTAAATATTCTAAAAATTTGAAGGATATGAGCGAAGCAAACTGTTGACTTTGCTCATGTTTTTTTATTTTCAAAATATTTTGAAATATATAATCATCTTAACCCATTTTGATTTTATTTATCCATTAAGCCATTTTAACTCTGTTTAAACTCATATTTTTAGAAGGATTAATTTTATATATACATTTCATGGAAAAGAATAACAAAAGATTTCAAGAGGTCCCATTCACCTAGATTTATATGTGTACCCAAAATCTCTTAAAAATATAATGTCTATGTTGTTTTTTGGTTTGTTTTTTATAAATATATTTTATAATAATTAAAAATTGAAAATTATAATTTTTTTAAAATTAATTTATAAATCATCCATTATCTTACTCTTTCTCTTCAAAACCTTGCAAGTGCCATGACATTGTAAAATTAAGTGAAAATTACAATGAAGGGACACTAGAGCCATTACTTGGCACCTTGGTGACATGCATGCTTGATACTCGGTATCATGGTTAGCTACATACAACTATATGCTTCCAATTCCTCACACAAACCTGCATGCGCTTATGTTCATTGTAACATCCTCTTTTGCCACCATTAATCTTATGTTCAATGTAACATCCTCATTTGCCACCATTACCTTTTCTTTTTAAGTGGTCCTTGGCATCGTCTCATGTCAATGTTGTAAACATCAATTAGTATTCAAAAAATAATTGACTAGATGTAGTAAAAAATGTGATCAATAGGTTGGTGGATATGTTATCACGGCTTCTAAATATGTATCATTAGATAAGAGCCAATATGATCCAAATCAGAGTGCTTATCCTGCGAGAGACATTCTCAAAGTGATTATCCTAGTAGAGACATTCAATGTTGTAAACATCAATTACTATTCAAAAAATAATTGACTAGATGTAGTAAAAAATGTGATCAATATGTTGGTGGCTATGTTATCACGACTTCTAAGTATGCATCATTAGATAAGAGCCAATATGATCCAAATCAGAGTGCTTATCCTTTGAGATACATTCTGAGAGTGATTATCCTAGTAGAGACATTCAAAGTGATATGATATTCTAAGGGTGTTGGACATCTTATAAAATAGATATACTTACACTAGATATATTTTTCATATTGTGCACAATGTTTTGGCTACATTAAAACACTATAAATTTTAAAGAGTAACTACATTAAAACATTATAAAATCTCAATATAACTAGTAAAAAAAAAAAAACCAAATTCCAATAAAAAAAGGTAAACATATGTTTCTTCTATTCATTCAATGATCTTCAAAAGTATTTGGACATACATAACTGAAAATATAAATATATTTTCCCAATGGAAATGGCTCTCTAGTTTTCATTTATTTCCACATATCATAAGTGACATTCCAATCTACCACATTTAGAGCATGAGGTGCACTTAGATATAGTGGCATTAACATATCTAGTGTCTCCAATGAAAGTCTTTATCTATCATCGTTTTTTATCATGTTTAATTTTCAGAAGCCTCTTTCACGCACTGATGTGGTTTCTGGGCTAATGAGAATAGCTTGTCATAATTGCATCATATATGGAAAGCCTTCAAACCATTCAAGTTCATATCCACATAGGTATCATGTTATACATATTATTTTTAGGGTATGATTTACAAATAGTACAAATAAATTCTTCCATTTCACCCAAACATCTAGTAGCATCCACAATAGATGATTCCCAACACTAAATTTTTCATATAAACATTTCAAATATATATATATATATATATATATATATCATTCACTTATTCATAATAATGTTAAGAAGTGAAAAGCTTAGCCACATTAAATACATGTAAATCTATGAATCTCATATCTAAAGATTTAATCACCTTTACAACAAGACATTTTCCCAAAATAATACAATCATCTAATAGTCCCGATCTTTTCATCTTTGGAAAAATTTCGAACCTCATTGGATGTAAATGTACCATACCTATGCTATCTATAAATTCATGGGTTCCTCTTTTTTCTTTAACTGAAAAATAAGACATGGGCACTCCATCTACACCAAAAATCGTTTACGAAGCATGCTAATAGAAACATCTAAAGTAGTGCCAATAGATGAAATACCAAGATGATCCTCTTCGAAATTTTGATTTAACTTATTTAATTCAACGAGAATGTATGAAAGTAGATGGATGCACAATTACACTTCAAATATTTTACCAACTCATACTTTTTTTTCTCCCCTCACTCCTAATCCTTTAATAAAGAATACTTGAGTTTAACAAGTATTTCCATGACCTTTCCTCTAGAGAGCCTCCTAATTTGATGAATTTGTAAGACCACTAACTTAGTGATTTGAAATGTATACATTAACTCTCTCAATTTTCCATGTCTTTTAGTTGATTTCCCAAGCCATAAATAAACTTTTTTTCCAAATTTTTTAATATATTGCAACTCTAAAAAATGAGATGAAGTCTCATTGTTTGTTAATGTTTTCCTATGATCTATGCAATTGATAAATAATAAATGAGGAGCATGCAAATATTAAAATATAAACCTTAATGAATACCCCTCATAGAAGATGCACCATCTGAACCAAAAACAACAACCTTCATTAAATATAAATCCATTTATGCTAAAAGAGTTCTCACTAGATCATACATACATTGAACTATTCCATGTTTTATTGAAGAAAACATATAAAATTTGTTAAACACTTACCTCCTCCTCCATTAGAAAAATATGTAATATAAACAATCAATTAGTGTTCCATAATATGATCAATGCTTTCATCAACTAAAATTGAGTAAAATGGGCTATGTAAAATATCCTCTTTTAGTTGGTTCCAATACAACTCTTTAGCAACTTGAAGAAACTCTTTTCTTGGTTTGGTATTTGTCTATGTAGAATATTCATCTTTTAGAAGCACATGTGGAGTGCATTTGTACCTATTCAAGTCACATATTGACTTATCCATTTCTAACTATAAATCATGTATAGCAACAAAATACAGGTTTTCAATCACTGATATAATTCTCTCCTTCTCAATATCTACCGTTAGTTCTACATTTTTAGTGATTGGAATATTTCTTACATTTCTTTTTCCCTCCAAAAGTTGTAAAAAACAATTATGAGCTTTTGATTTTGCAGGGCCACTTAGACCACTAACTTGAAGAGTGGTAGTTCCCTCTTTTGGAAATTGAGTCTCACTTTTAAATTTAACACATATTTTATCTTTTCATTACCATTACAATATTTTACAACATTATCCCATGGAAATGTTGTATTTCATTTAGATTTGAATATTATTTTGTGTTTCTTTGATGGGTTTTCTCTTTCAACAAGATCTACACTATTTGATTAATCATATTAATGTAGATGAGAGTCAACTTCATTTTTAATATTACATGGCTGATTAGAATGTTGTGCAAACCCAAATGATTCAACAATTGACAATTATGTTTTATCCTTCTTAGGACAATCAATAGGAGACATTTTTCAAGATTTAAACCTATTAAATAAATAAAAACAATAGAATAAGTAAATACATAAATTAAGAATCCCTTAGCAATATTGAGATAAACAAAATTCAACCTTAGCAAGATGCCATAGGATTTCACTATAGATTTCTTGATAGGTTATTCATTTCTTTTTTGAATTATGTTTTGTAACATTCAAGGAAACCTATAGTTTTATGACAGAGAACAAAAGCTTCATGAAAAATGGTATTTGGACAAGAAATCCGTAAGGATTTAAGCAACGAAACAAAACAAACAAGGGTTTGAATGAGAGTAGTATAGTTGCGGAGTCCAATACCCTTGCTATAAGATAGATATTCCTTTCATAGTTGGTAGATTCATATAATTCTGACAATATAAATTTCCACCATTAACAATGTAGAAAACAACTCTAACACCCATGCCTGGGATGGAAGGATGGCAAGTAGTTTCATTCAAGGTATGTAGCCACAATGTTGATTTCCTTTGGTGTGGATTCTATGGTGCCCAGGATATATTGTCTGACCAAGAAGGTTTCCATTACTTCAAGGAGTGTTGCATTAGAGAATCCATAGAATGAACAACCAAATGCTAATGAAGATATGTTGAGGATAATGAAGAGTACCTTATAGTTTAGGGTCGAACGATAACTTTCCTTCTATGGATGATGGGTTGCAATTCAAATGAAAATGGAAAATTTGGATGTAGGGAAAGAGTGATCAAGGATAATCAGGGAGGAGCGAGAGCACACATAGAGTTGTTGAATGAGTATTCAATGTGCTATGATGCCCTGTGCTAGGTGTAATAGTACCATGACTATTGCATGTCTTATTGTTGCAGGTTACATCATGTTGGCGTATGTTGGGGAGTTGAGGGAAATGTCCCTAAATCATGACATAACTATTAAATCGTATGAGGTCATCTAGACTTTGACTGGTATGTTCTACAAAATTGTCACTACTCAGAGTGATTTATGCGCTGGTCTAGACTCGAAATTCTTGTAAACTTAAAAAAATATTGACAAGTTATTAAAAATGTTTCCCTTCTTTTGAAATACATAAATTTAAGCTAACCTTTGTAATTAACTATTGATTTTGATATTTTAAATTTTTTAGAAGTGTAAATTTTTTTCAGCCCTTCTAGGAAGGGCGAGGAGCCCAAGGAAGGGTTCAATTTTGAAAGCTAAGGCCATGCATTTATCACAATATTGATGATAATAAGAATTTTTAAATTTTATAAATATATATATATATAAATTATTCTAAAATAAATTGTTGATTTATTATAATTTTAACAAAATATCTAAATTTAAAAAATATATTTATTTATTAAGCTAGCTCATCATGAGTCAAATATAAAATTTCTATTAAATTTAAAATTTAATTAGAAAAATTAAATTTACTCATTACTACATAATAACTTAAAATGATTGTCTTTTTCGCTGTAATAATTATTCCTTCTTTAAAATCATCACCGTAGTTATAAAAAAACCCACAGAATAATCCAGAAATTTTAGTTGGTAAAGGTTTTTAAAAATCTAGATTATAGTAGTTAAATTTAAGTGTTTTAAATATTTTACCACTTGAAAAATGTTTTAAATCAATGTTTTCACTTAAAATGCAATTTCTTCTTCTTAGCTTTTAATTAAAAGGTTAGGGATTGTGATGTAATGGAAGGGTCCCACTTCACCTGTAAAGTGGATACATACATTGATTATCTCCAAATTGAGATCATTTCTTTATTGCGGAGGGGCTCGGTGCTCATATTTTATGTTTAACAGAGAGATGCAAACCCCTTGTGTCTCAATCAATAGGAAGACTTTATTCCAGTGTTCCGGTGGACAGCTCTGATCCACAAGAAAGACGACTGATCGCGTTGCTTCCCTGCATTTGTATCTCTCCATTCTTGCATTCAACGGCTGGAAATTGGGGGCACAGCTGCATCTTGTCTGTAGCAAGCGATTAGTGGTGTGTGTTCCGTTCGCCTGAGATTCATGGAATCAGATCCACACATCATTTGCTCCCTGCATCCTCACGTTGGCCGTTCGAATCCCTTTGCCACTCTGAAACCCCAACCCTTCTTTGAAGTGCAACGCCAACCCTGCTTTGAACATTTCCCTGTGGACGCGTGACGCGTCTATCCACAAATACAAAAAGCGGCAGCAGCAACAGCACGGATCCCATTCCATGCCGACAAGTCGCGCGGATGAGGGCATAAGAACGAAGATGTGGGTGGAAAGGGAAACAACAGACAGCAGCAATATGGAGAGCAGCCGCAAAATCTCCAACTCCACATCCTCATCTCTGCACAAAAAGCCGCAACACAATGGAGGAGGAGAAGGATCCAGAGGTAAATCGCCCCGGCCAGGGTTCGATCCCCAGACCAATGGCCTTTATGAAACCTCCCCCAAAGACCCCAGTTTGCCGCCTCAGCCGGGATTCGATCCCCAAACCAATTATGAGCTTTATAAAACCTCAGCCAGAGGCCCCAGTTTGCTGCCCCGGCCGTCGGGTAACGAAAAGAAGGTGGCGAATTGGCGATTGGCCTGCTTTATGTGTAACGAATATCTCACCCGCAGGACATTGCTGGGAAGACCGTGGCCGCCGCAGGATTCGAAACCCAATTGGCATGAAAGTGACGATATATCGCAGCCTAAGTCCGGCTGTCTCGATCAGGATGGAGATGAGTGCAGAAGAGAGAAAGAGAGACTCTATCATACAATCACGGATTTTCTAAAAGAGGGCGACGTCCATCTTCCCGGCATAGTGAATCCCTCTCAGGTAGCGGCCTGGCTTGGCTTGTAATATTAAATGTTAAATTCCCATGCATCTTCCTACTTTTTAAGAAAAAGCAGTCCGCCCTTACTGATCGCAAGGGTGTGATAGCGTGTTCGAATCTCAGAAAGATGGAGAGAATGATGATGTAAATTTTCATTAAAGTCATGTTTTCCGTTGCAGGGAATAGTTGGCTATTTTGTATGGGGTGTTGTTTATAAAAGTAACAGAATAGTTTGGATGGCAATTTTTTTAAGGAATCTGGTTAAAAATTTTCAAAAAATCAAGTGGTTGAAGTGTTTGGATTGGATTTTTGATGATAGAAATAGATTCAGCACCATAAAAAATGTTTAGGGCACCCAAAATACTGAAATTTAACCATTGTAACTCAAATTTTTAAAAATCTTTACCTAAATTTTTCATAATTTTACCAGAATTTCTAAATTATTTTATAAATTTTTTAAACTACAACCATTTTATTCGGTTAAATGATTCGATTTTTTTCGGACTTTTGTACTGACAAAGGGCAACATAGTCTTTTGACAGTTTGGGGTTTGGTTTGGTTGTCCACTGAATTTTGAGACTCAGTTCGTTAATGTGTTATGAAACCAGAGATGGGTTTAACATCCGACGATCATTTTAGAACCGCTTTTTCATTTTAGAACCGAGGAATATTTTGTTTTTCTTATTTAAAAATATCAACTACGAAAGTGTGTCTTCCCGTTGAATTTAACTGAAGGTTTTTTCTTATTTCATTAAATATATTGGTAAAATAAAGTGTGTATCATCGCTGAATTTAATTTTATGTTTTTTAAGGGCGATTTTTAACGTTTTGAGTGGTTGTTTTTTTTTTTTTTTTCAACTCTAAAAATACACTGGTTTATATTAATGTATTAGGATAAACATGTAGAAAAATATAACATTTTCATTACAAAGCTCCAAAGTAACTGGGTTACATGGCCTGTCAAAGTGACCGGAAGGATTATATCATCCCTTCAAATGCAAAAATACACATTCGCTAACAAAACCGCTCTTTTCTGAAAAACATTATATAGTTCATACAAAACTACATAATTCAGTGAAACATAAACCCTATTTGAAAACCCTTGCTTTTATTGGCCAGTCACATGGATGATGTAAAAACCTGTCTTGATGCCATGGTCTTTTCCAGCCTCTCCGCACCTTAAGAACTTTAAAGGTGATGCTATCTGTGACCCATATAACGGGTTAATAATAGACAAATGAATTATGATAAGTGATTTTTAAATGTCATTACATTTGAAATTCAATGTGATATATTTCATTCTCAGAGTTGCTAAATTTGTCGTTTTATTTTCTAAATCGTGTTTTTTTTTAAATGGAGTGTGACATGTAAGTAAAGGAAAAATGTCTTAGGTTATTACGCATCAAAATTATGAACATTTTAGATGTTTACGAATTAACATTTTAGAATGCCGGTGGGACTACTTGTAAATGGATTCCAACCCCAACATTCTAGTAAATTTGGAACAAATAACTTAAAATTTGTTAAAAATCTATAAAAATTACTTTGCAATTTTACATTTTAACGTTCAACTCATAATTTATAACTTTAATATTAAACTAGCAATTGCACCGGGGGTGCAAGGGAAGGTCGGAAGGAGGAGACCTGAATCATTTTGTGGTACATGTTAGGGAACATGATGAATGTGAATTTATGAGGGGTAAAATCTACCATTGTTTGATTACATGAATATTTAGATTTAAAACTATGAAAATAAAATATGTTGTTTGCTCAAGTTGAAGGTGGAATGAAGGTAGGTAATTTCATCTAGATGAGTTACATTTCATGACTTTGTGGTTATTATGTGAAATCATTATGTGTTAATAATAGTAGAAGTAATTTACTGATATTTGCACGAATTTAATTTAAATTAGAAGCAAACTAATTGAAAACGAAGAATAGGTTTGGTTGTGAATCGATTTATAATCGTATAAAATGAGAGCATATAAAGGAAGTAATTTTTGAGATTTATTTATGTAGGCATAATTGATATGATGAAAATAGATAGTATACAATATAGTAGACCATAGATTTCTTGTCCATTGTATAATTTTTTTTGCGAGGGCATCATTGACTTGTATAGCAGTAATGTAATGGTAAAGAGGCTGTACATGTTTTTGAAAGTCCTAGTAGTAGGTAGTTTAACATCATGGTAGAAACAAAATCAGTAAGAGTGATATTGTTAAATATAGAAAAGAATCGATTTGGAACAAAAAGGAGGAGCAAGTGATAGCATAGCACATTGAGGGGGTATTCTTGTGCATTGTATAGATAATTGCGAAGGCATCATTGACTTGATTTGAAGTAATGTAATGGTAAAAAGGTTTTACATGTTATTAAAACTCGAAGTAGTAGGCAGTTTTACATCATGGTACAAGCAAAAACAGTAAGACTGATATTGTTATATATAGAAGAAGATTGCTTTGGAACAGAAATGAGGAACAAGTGTTAGCATAGTAGACTGATTATGCATGGAAGGTGTTTGGTTTCAATCTAGTCGTAAATACAAGGGGTTGCCCGACAGCGACAACACCAATTGACGTCCAAACCCGGGACGCGATTACGATAGTATGCTTGAAGTTGTCTGTGTGCATCTCTTTCATGCACATGAATGAGGCGACGAATGAATATTTTGATCTTATGGAGTAGTTGCAATGTTGGGCGCAAACGGTATAGTGGTAGGGTAGGTGGAACTAAGAAGCGTTGCTGTAAAATGAGGAGTGCATTCTCCTGTTGAGTGATTTCTTCATAGAATTTGTTGAGTTGAGAAAGGTAGTTGTGATCCATAGTTGCTGCAAGGGAAGGAAAAGCATATAAGTGAACATGTAAAAAGTTGACACTAATAATGAAAAGCATAATAAGAAACAAATAGTAGGAACAAATATGAGTTGAAATGATATTGGAAAGTGAAAATGTAAATGAAGCAGGAAATTTGCAAGGTCTTATTATGAGGAACAAGAAGAAAGAAGTAAAAGTGGAATGCAAGCGAACAGAAGGTACCAATAATAGGAGTTTTTCAAGGAGTGTGAATAATAGATTTGGATGCAAGGTGTGCCTCTTCTTGTTTCCTGCGCATGACGTAAGGGTTGTCCTGCATACGTGAATAGCGTGAGTAGGAGAAGGCAGGGGAGATGCAGAGATCATTCAGCGAGCGAACTCTTGAAATAGCTGTGAAAGTGAGCCCTTGCCGGTCAATGTTGTCGATGTCGATTGTTGCCTTATCTAGTGTCATGCCTTGCGATTTATGGATTGTTAAGCCCCATGCCATCCCGAGAGGCATTTGTGTGCGCGAACCCCTTGTGATGGGGGGGATTGGCACAAATGTAGGATTCGAAGGATCCCATGGTGGACCATTGTAGTGAGGGAAGGCAACTACAACAAAGGATGGTAGTTCTGGTGGTATACAACCTGGTGAATATACGATTGCACGAATGGTGCCGAGCGAACCATTAATAAGACCAGCACCAACCCACAAATTGCTTTTGAGAATAACACGTTGGTCAATGCAGAGGAGTATTTTCTTTGATAATTGATCATTTTTTGGTTGAGTAGTTTCGAGTTGCCTCTTTTTGGCAGCATAACAATGTGCAACTGGCTGATTTAATAATTTTAACATTGATTTATTATGCAGGTCAACAGCGTCATTTGTTGAATAAAGATGCATTGAAGTGGAGAATGATTGGACTTCGGCTTCAAGAAGATTTGTTTTTGAACGTGTCATAAGAAGATTCCAATCAGGAACAGTGGGTGTTGCATTGTGAAGGTTGGAGAGGATTTCGCGGAAGGAAATTTGTGTAGGACTTGTTCCTTGTTGCCGAAAAACTGTTGCAAGCGTAACCACAACATTGAAGCTTTGCCAAAGTGCAGTGCCACGAGAATTGCCTACATACATTGGCGTGTCTTTTACAGGTGGTAGTTGGCCAAGGTCACCCACAAGGATTATAGAACGTCCACCAAATGGGCTGTTTCTATTTGATGGGAATGCCTCGCGCAAGCGATCATCAATTTGAGAAAGCAATTTAGGACCAATGAAACTCATTTCGTCAATTAGAATGTAATTAATATGCTGAAGTTGTTCTTGAAGGTCTAGGAGGGATTGACCCTCTAAAGGCTCCATAGAGGATATAGGGATGCGAAGACCAGAGTGGATCATCAAAGCATTAATGTGGAATGCTGCAACACCGATAGGAGCAAGTAGTAGAAGGGGGCATTTTTGCATGGTGGAGCTTTCAAGGAATGCATTTTTTAAGAACTCAATTAGGAACGACTTGCCGGTACCAGCAGTGCCTTGGATTATCATTTTTAGTGTATTTTTGGCAATGTTGTTGCGGAAGTGCGAGAAGATGATATTGAATGCAATGGTTTGGCTTGGCGACAAGGAGGAAAGGGAATGTGCACATGGAGTTAGGAGTTGGTGGGATCTTGTGGAGGAGCGGGTGGAGTCGATGAAGCGGATCGTTGTTTCTTGTAAGTGTGGAGGGATTGTAGAGTGGCCCCAATTATGGTTTGTGTCAAACTCACGATGGCCAAGCATTTCAAGCTCATCGAGGAGGAGGTTGTTACCTGGGTGGAGTTGAGAGAGAAACTGCCATTCATGCATGTCAAGTGTGGGGTCATGGGGAGGGTTGTTTGGGGATGAACAGATAGAGTCAGAAAGGTCCGGGGTGGATGGTTTGCGATAAACATGCCAAGGTTCATATGTGTGTCTAATTTCTTCCCAGTGTGCAACAATTCCTGCATCAGATATGCCAATATCATTAGGGAGGCTACGGAAAGGGAAGTATAGAAGGAGTTCGCTCCAGCAGAAGTCTACATAGGATGGTGATTCTTTCAATGGAATGGAGGTGTAACGAGGAAGAACGCGGACAACCATGGGAGGGAATATTTGTTTCCATGGTGATGTTTTTCGGCGGGTGGAGAATGACCAGGAGCGTGCAACTTCAATAAGAGACAAACTTTCAAGTGCAGCTGGTCTTTGCATGTAGGAGGCAATGAAAGGTGTTGATGGAGGGTGACCATCTAAATCATGCAATACACGTTTGAAGACTTTTTTTTTTACATTGAGGGAGACAAAAGAACGACTACACTTTGTTAGTGGGAGTTTTTGTAGCATGTGGCATGTTTCTTGTGCACCGATGTCTCGATCAACAACAATTTCGGTGAGGACTTTGCGGACGATAGTGACAGTAGGAGCATCTGGGGGGGAGCATTGTGAGAGGCGTGAGAGCAATTGGTAGTAGCTTTCAGACTTTGCCTCTGATTTTGCTGCATACTTCGAAATGTAGTTCAACACAACATGGTGTGATAGAACTGGTTGAAAATCAATGTTGGCCCTCCATATTGCAAGTAGTTGAGCATTGTGCACGTTGAGTTTGTCATCATTTCTAGCAGGGGAGTATACCTTTTTGCTAGAACCATCAATGTGAAGAGATGACGTGTTGCGAACCTCCCATGGGGCTCCGTAGCGGCAAGTTGATGTGTTATTTCTTTTGCATAAACATGTAGAAGAGTGGCAATATGTGTGCCTTTGAACAGAATTGAGGACTTTTTCATAGTCTTCTAACTGATTGCCTGCAAATATTTCATGCGTGCTAAGGAGGCATGGATCTTGTAGAGATGAATGATTTATTCCAGGAGCTCGACTGTGAACCGGACGAGGATTCCAAGCAGTGCAGTACCTATCAAAATATTCAGTAGCCGCGCGGACATCTGTGGCATTGGTCCAATCCAGATTGTCCATAGCAGGTGCATTTGGAAGCCACAGAAACCCATGGATATGTGCGGAGCCGCGATGTTGCCATTCATACCTTATAAAGCAAGGGGACAGATAGTAATATTGGATGTGTGGAAGTGAAAGGAATGAAAGATAAGAGAAGGAAGGAATAGTATGCATACCTGCACCAGTAATCCTTTACAAGGAATCCTTTAAGTAGCACCTCTTCCAGGAATATTGTGAATCTGCAATGGATATATTGAGATGCACGATGCGGGTTTCTAACAATGTTTTGGATTCTCCATCGAGTGTGCTCTTTTGAACTGGATGGAGGGTTGGAAGGCATCAAATTATGCAAGTCAGGCCATTTTGTATCAGCTGCAGTTAGTGTGAAGAATATGGTAGGGGTACCAATTTGAGTGATCATGTCTGTTAGTTCTCCTCTAGCCCTGGTCCAGAAAGAACGACTTCCACGCAAGGATGACCCGAAACGCATAATTTGGTCTGGAATGGTGGAAGGGGGCGTTTGCTGGAGCTGGTGGTGAAGGTCAGCGACTGTTGCTGCAAGGGTGTTTGAAAGGTCACTTTTAATGAAGACAGAGGCAGTTGCTTGGCTGCGATGGCGCATGATAAGGTTGTACAAGTAATATCGGAAGCGAGGATGTTGTGCAAAACTATTGTCATTGTAGCGCATTAGATGTAGAGCGTATTCTTGCATATCCACTTTTGCAATTCTTGGTTGGTTAATCATGGGAGATCCTGTGGGGAAGAGGGTGGGGAAGGCCATGGAGAGTAGGCCCTCTGTGTTGTATTCATTGATTGGGGAGAGGCCAATGGTCGGCCATTGGAGTGACTGGGTGGTTGTTGAATTGGACGAATCTATGTAGGCGAGTATTTCATCAAGTTCAGAATGACAGTTTGGTAGAGTTGAAACAAAGGAGGATGGGTGGAGGTCAGACGGGGATGAGTGGGGAAGTTCGGAATTAGGAATTTCTGGAATGGCTTCATGGAGTGCGATGGAAGTTGTGTTGATATGGTGTAGCATGTTGGAAATGTTGGTAGGTGGAATAGGCAAAGCGGTGAGGGAAATTTGGTTAATATGGACATCTTTGTAGTATGGTTCGTTTTGTAGTTTGAATTGCAAAGCTGTATGGACATGTGTTCGACTAACAAAAAATTCATAGTTGTTTTCATCATAGCTAGTTTTGTTTACAACAAGGACGTCTAGTTCTGACAACATGAGAGGAAGAGAGGTGACAATATTTGTGATATCTTGTGGAAAGATAATAGTATGGCCGAAATATTTCAATTCGCCACCACGTGCATGGGTGACTTGAAGAACGGGATTGACACGAGCAATGAGCATCTCTTCAACTTGAGTTAGGCAGGATAGGACATGTGGTTGGATACTTGGGTCCATGTTATTTGTAGAGGAGAAACGATGCGTTGATCGTTCGGCAGCACAATGGGTACATCAAATTATTCCATGACTTTTTTTTGTTTTCATGGATGGGTAAGCTTCATGACAGATTGAGAAATCTTGGATGGGACAGAGTGCATCGATCCTTTGACGAAACCGGAAATGTGCATGTTGCAGAACGATGGGGAGAAATTTTTGGGCAGGTGGAAAGGGAGGAACATGGGGTGGCATATGTAAAGGGTAGGAAATATTTGAAGGAGTTGAAGCGTTTGGAAAGGGTCAGTTAGGAAGTGGAGATGGAAGGGGAAGTTAGAAAGTTTGGGTGGGATGTATGGGGAGGACAGAATTTTCTGAAGGAATGGGAGTATTTTTGGTTTGAGAGCGAAGGTTTGGTGGACGATTTGAATAGAGGAGGCGACGTCGTGCATTGATGATGTCTTTATTAAGTGCGTAGTAGCGTTGTTGTTGTTCCCTTTCCACATTGTTTTCTGGTGGGGTTGGCATAGCTGTTGCAAGTAAGGAAAGGTATGTCAAATGCATGAAGTATATTGCTAGTGATTTTTAAAGCGAAAATGTATTTAGTATGGGTTGCTTAGAAATGTGTGTTGGATATTTCAAATTGGAAAAGCATTTATTTTGAAATCAACCACATGTTGCATGTATTGGCTAGAGTAAAGTGAAGACATATTTTGTATTTTACAAAAAGAGAAGAAGTAATTTATGTATTCTTTTTTATAGTAAGCATAGCATATTGATATGTACATATAGAAAATGTGTGTCTTGTAAAGAAGATCAAACAATGAAGGAGGAAAGGTGAAACTATGTGACTAAATGTTCATATATTAGAAAGATGCATTAAAGCATAGTGGAATGACATATATACAGAACTTCATGAAGGAAGGAGTGGGCGATGAAGCGTTTAGGAGTAGTAGAAAGTAGAAGGGCAATGGAAATATATAGTTACGATTACAAAACATGTCTGAAAAATGGATGAGGAAGGGCAATCAAGGTTTAAGAAGACTGAAAGGGGAACGATGGGAAGGAATTGAAAATGTGTGGCGGAGGGTGGGCATCTTAGCAGGAAGCTATTATGGGGAAAGTATGTATTGAATGAGAGGTGGGGGAGAGATGAGTGAGAGCAAGAAACAAGCGATTAGAGTTTGTGTTAGAATGGGTTGGCGAGGGGAAGACCTGATTGCAGGGCCTCTAGGAGGGTAGTTGATGCCTCATCGTACGCAAGTTCTTCTGCATGCATAAGAGTTGGGCGTAGGCGTTCAACACCGTTGAATCTATCCCTCTTTAAAGATAGTGTGAAGAGGAAATGGCATCCTTTGATTTTGTTGTATATGTCAGGAACACTTTCAGGATCGGTTGAGAGGAGGCAAAGGTCCTTTGCGGAGACGCCAAGAAGGGCAGTTGCGGCTTTGTCAAAAGCAACAACATTGTCGAGGTGGCCAGTGTGGTCTTGCAATTGGAGTCGAAGAATGTAGCGATAGTCGCACTCATTGAACGAGCCTTCACATTTCGAGCATCGGTAGGTGTTGTCATCTTGTCGTAAAGCCTTTCTCATGCATTAGATGCCATCAATGAGAAGGGGACATGCGAGGAAGTAGAAATCATCCATGTTAATAGAGGTTGCAGTAGCACGAAGCGAAATCCACGGGATATTTTCGCCAGGTTGCATTGATAAAATGTCGGCAACTGTTTTTGAACTCAAAGGCCTCTTGCTTGTACTTTTGTATTTGCGGCTGAGCGATGGCGAGGGTGCTTTATTTCCTTCTCCGTCACACCATTCTTTCAGTTGTTGTGCTTCAGGGACATCTGGATTTATAAGTAGCGAAGTCGTTGGGATTGTGCTGATATTTTGGCCATTGAACTCGACAATCCTTCCCCCTTTAATTGCAAGCACAGAAATTTCACGAGCCATGCGCATTTCGGAGAGTGCACACCCTTCAGCATGGCAATGTTCGCCCCACAAAGTGACATCAATGCTGGTCCCGGACATATCACGAAGAGTTATAGTTTTCTTGGGAGTTTCAGAGCCATCACGTTTGCGAATGATAGATGCAGGAGACAGGGAGGCGACAATACCTATGACATCAACAATTGAATTAGGAGGTGAATGTTTGAGGGAACTTATAGGCACAAATTGATAGGTATGGGAAGGAATTGTAAGGTCATCAATGAAGACCTGTGACACTGTTGATGAAGAGAAGAGGAGGATTTCGAATGGCCGTTTCAGATGGTTATATGAAGGGTTGGGGATCTTTATGGTCCCATTTGCAACATTGTAAATGTGGCCAATTTTGATGAGAGCATGTAGGGATTCTGCCAACTCATTAAAGGTAGAGACATGGATTTGATCGCTGTCGCGATCGACAAGGTCAAAGCCCAGTGATTTTACATATATATATATATATATATATATATATATATATATATATATATATATATATATATATATATATATATATATATATATATATATATATATATATATATATATACATATATATATATATATATATATATATATATATATATATATATATATATACATATATATATATACATATATATATATATATATATATATATACATATATTTGGAGTTTTTATAGTAAAATAGTTTGAAAATATTTAAATGAATTCTCAAATATATATATATATATATATATATATATATATATATATATATATTTGGAGTTTTTATAGTAAAATAGTTTGAAAAGAAATAGATTTTGAAAATATTTAAATGAATTCTCAAATATATTGATAATATAAATGACTTTTAAAGTTATGAATAATGTGTTGAAATATTTATGTTAAGAAATTCAAGATAAATTAAAAAAAATGAGGATATGAAAAGGATAAATTATTCAAAAATTAAAAACTTAAAAGGAAGAAACAAATTCACAAAATTAAAAGCTCAAAAGAAGGAAATTCAAGTAGATTGAATATGAAAAGATTTTTAAATGATTAAGAAATTTCAAAATTATTAAATAACAATGAAATAAAATATAATGATTAATGAAGGGAAATAAAAAAATGTAAGGAATTTAATACAAGGTTAAGTAATCTCTAAGCATTAACTACCTAAAATTACAAATGTAAGAAACAATTCAAGAAAGATAGAATTGATTAGTAAACCACCTATTAACTTCTAAATGAGAAGTACAGGATACAAAAGGTCATTTAAAGAAAAATGGGGAAATTGGCATCTTATTCTAGGTAAAGTACAAAGTAAAAAATCAAAAGGATGTGTGTAATAAGATTCCCAAAGTAAATATGCATTACCATTATCTTTTCCATTAACAATTCCAACAAGTGATATGTTGAGCTCATATAGAATATATTGTTTTAGAAAAGAATAGAAGGGGGCCAAGAGGTGTGGGTAACCTGAGGCAAAAGAGAGATAAGAGGATTTGGTTTTTGGAAGAACCTATGAAAAAGACGTAATGCCCAGGGAAAAAAAATAGACTAAGTTCTTGAGCTGGTTGGCTAGTGCAACTATCATAAAGCATCATACTCGAGCTGTAAGACCAGGTAGAGAACATTTCACTATTCTTGGGTATGAAATTAGCTTAGAGAGACACCATAATTAATTTGGTTCTCGCAAGTTGGGAGGCTCATCTAGCTTTTTGTAGCCTTGTGAAAGATCCTCGGATTGAGTTCCAAATAAGTTTTATAACTTCGATGATACACATAATTGTTTCATACTTCTAGTGGGTGAATTGTTAAAAGACCCGAGAAGGTATCTGAATGCAATAATTTATTTGGCATGCATGAGAGTACTTTCATAGTTGAAAATGTAAGCTGGAATGAAAATTGATTATACACATAAATCTATAGTAGCTTTAAAAGAGGAAAACCAGAGTAATATCCTCAAAACCATATGTGAAAAACTGTAGTGGGAAGTTGTATGGGGTGCTGGAAATAAATCTGTAGTACACTACCAATGCATTCTCTATAATGCAGGGTACGCTGGTAGGATTCCTTTCAAATTTAATAGAATATGGCGTAAAAACCCACATTTCAATCAAATGGCTATGGAGCTCTGGCGAGAGGAGGATGAATGGCGGTGCTTTTCATCTAAGCTTTGTAGTCTTAAATTCCGCACAAAAAGTGGGAGAGGGATAAAAAATCTGAGTTGTGGATGGAGTTAAGGGCCATTTCTGAGATGTTGGCAAAAATATATGCCAAGATGGGGAACGCCCCACAGATCAGCAGCAATATGATAATCTGAAGGAATTAGAGGCTATAAGGTTGAAAATCCTCGAAATCCTGGAGGTGACATGGAAACTAAAGATCAGGATTCAATGGCTGAAAGAAGACGATTTAAACAATAAATTATTTCACAAAGTGGCAAATGGTCGGAGGCACGTAAATTATATCTAGCAATTGGATTTAACAACATGCACTATGGTCTATTCAACTAAGGGCATTCAGAAGGAGGCATACTATTATTTCTCTGATTTTTGTAAGGCCGAGAGCGATATTGATTGCAGAAGTCAATCTTGGGTATTAGACCATATGCCGGTAATGTTTGATGCAGCCTAAAATAAGGACCTCAGACATGTGATTTCTAAAGAAGAGAATGAAGCGATCTTGAGGTCCTTTGCCCAAGACAAGAGTCTTGGGCCGAATGGATGGCCTGCAGAATTTTTTATACATTTTTAAGAGATAATGGCATAAGACTTATTATTGGTGATGAAATAGACAAGGCTCAAAGGTTATGTCCCGAGTGACATGAAATTTACGTTTATTGGTCTTATCCCGAAAAAATCTAATCCAAAGGTGTTCCCAAATTACAGGCTGATTTCAGTGTGCAACACCATTTATAAGATAACATAAAAAATCATAGAAAACATGCTCAAAGGTAAGTTATCCAAGAACATCTCTGAGGAGAAACATGGTTTTCTATAGGGGAGGTCCATCCATGACATTGTGGCCAAAACACAAGAAGTAATACACTTGATCCATTCATGCAAAATGGAGGCTTTGATTATGAAGGTGGACCTCTTCAACGCATATGACTGCGTTGACTAGTCTTTCATTACACTAGTGCTTTTAAAGGTTGGGATAGCTTTGCATAATATTAGGTGGATCATGGCATGTATCACATTAGTGAGTTATGCGGTTCATATCAATCGATTTCCGTCGCAATTTTTTAAGGCTGAAAGGGGTCTTTGCCAAGGATGTGCATTGTCACCCCTCATATTCATTCTCATCATGGATGTGTTTAGAAATATCCTTCAGATGGTAGCATAATATAAATTCTTCATGAGTTTATCTTTATCCCCCTCTGTTAGTATATCTCATTCCTTATTTGTAGATGATTTACTTGTGTTTGGTAGGTTTCTTCGGAACCAATGGTTCTATATTCACAATCTCCTCAATCATTTTGGTGCTCCTTCAGGGCTGCGTAACAACAAATGAAAGTACTTCTTGATACATGCAAGTGGAGACATTAACGAGATAAAATTTATAATGGATTTTATGGGGGTTCAAGTTAAGTCACTTTCGGATGGATTCATATATTTGGGCTTCAAGTTGAAACCATGTGGATACAAGTCAGTGGAATGGACGTGGCTGGTCGACAAGTTCAAGGACATAATACTCAAATGGAGCCACATATGGTTGTCTTTAGGGTGTAGATTCATTCTTATTCAAGTTGTGTTATTACAGTTTGTGGTCTATTGGGGACATCTCTTTTATTTTCCTGAACAAACTATTGGTCGCATAAACGCGGTGATTTCACACCTTTTGTGGTCTGGTGCCACAGGTAACAAGAAATTCCATTTATTAAAGCTGAGGCTTATCTCGATTCCGAAGGAGGATGGTGGTTGGGGTCTTCTGGATGTCAGAGTTTTTTCAAATGCCGTTCTCACTAAATCATTTTGGAGAGTCATTAATTCTGGCAACACATGGTCGAACCTTGTTCTTTTAAAATATGTGGAGGGGAATCCTTTATTACAGCTATATAGGGGATCTATTACTAGGTAGAATTTCAAATTAGCCATTTGGAAAAATTTTAAGAAGATTATGCCTATGAGAGATGAGCGATTAGTTTGGAGATTCGGTAACGAGCAGAATATCCTTTTGGGAGGTGATAGAATCTTGGGGATTCATAGGGACTCCCACCTGGATGACATGATTCTACATAGGCTGGCCCATAGAGGCATTTTTTATTTATCTCAAGTGATCTAGTGATGGTGACAGGGCATTCCGATTTGGAAATAGATGGCGTAGTTGGGGATGCCTGAAAGGGATGTTCATAAATGAAAGTTATATACGAATTTCCTTCTCGAAGGGGGTATGTGTCTTCACCATGAGGGGGAAAAAAATTTTGGGATGGAATTTCGAAGGATAGTGGGCTGGTTGTGAAGGATATATACTCATCCACCATTTCCAACAGGCACATTGGGGGGGGGGGGGGCGGGGTGGGTGGGCTCACCTTCAGGAGGTACTGGCAATGGAATATTCGCACTAAGATTATATTTTTTGGGTGGATGGATTGGAAAGGAAATATATTGACATGGGACAAGCTTACTAGGTCTGGTTTCCACGGACTTGGAAGGTGCCCTCTATGCCTTGACCAGAAGGAGTCGACTTCTCACTTATTCCTATAATGTTTGATCACCAGAAAAATATGGTTTCTATTCTCTCATTTCATCATTGGACCTGATTGGCTCCCTAAAAATTTCTCTAACACTTTCGAGACTTGAGGAGCCACTAATGGTATTTATAAAACACTGCCTTTTTATTTGATCTACGAGGTTTGGTTTACTCGAAATCGAATAATTTTTTATGAGAAGATTATTAACATCCCCAACATATATGGTGCCATAATGGTTTGGATTCATGGCCATGATCAATGTGATCCAATAAAAAAAGATCTGTCATGTCGCATACAACGTCATCCAATCACCTTGTTGGCGGTGTATTTTGACGGGGAACCACAGGAGGGAGTATGTGGATGTGGAGCATGGATCAAGATGGAAAACTCGAAATGCTATTAGATTTTCTGGAATGGTGGGACTGGATCAAATAATAAGACAAAACTTCTTTCTTTATGGAGTGTTCTGTGGGTGGTATATAATCTTGGTTTTCACTCAATCCATATTTATGGTGATGTTAAGGTTGTTATTGATGACATAAGTGGGAAATCCAAATTCCAACCACGAGGGCTTCAAGGATGGATTGATCGAGTAAAGGGTCTGCTCTCCAAGTTTAATGGTCCTCCTCTCATGCATATTTATCATGAGAATAACTCACGAGATAATCAACTGTAAAATATGGGTCTATCTACAAATCTTGGATGTCTACATATATCGTATTTTAGAGGGAATCATGTGATTGATCGTTGTGAAGTTTGTATCTCTTGCAAGATTTTTGATCATATTTTCATTTTGTTTCTAATCTGGTTTAAGCCTATGTATATAATTTTTCCAAGAGGATTATTATACCTGTATATTTCTCGTATCTGTCTCTTTTGGTATGCAGTTGTGACAACCACTTTACAACCAAGCCAAATTTTGCTTTCACAAACCATCCCTGGCCATCATCAAGAGAGCCTGTTAACAAGCGATCCTGCACTCTCTTTAGCATTTTATTGATCTCCTCACTATATTATGGGTATGTTTCATGATTATATGCAATGGAGTCCTTAACAGAACTTTTGGTTTCCTTATTCCCCATCAGTTTTCTACTTTTGGTATATGAGGGGCCTCATATTGGGCTTGGGTTTTTTATGTTGTTTTTGGCTTTCATAATCTTTTTAAGACCAATCTTGGGAAATCCTTATGCTACTTGTCAATGTGGTTCATGTGTAAAGTTTTTATTATCTCTGTTATTTTGTATATGAATCCGGGATGACCTTGAATGTCCCAATGTTTACTATCTTCTATCTCTAGTTTTAAGAATGATCTATGTAGTCTGGATCGATGGAATGGTGGTATACATAACCCTATTTTGATGTTTTGTGATTGATGTAACTGTTTAACACATAATATAAGTAGTGGTTTTTTCCTTTCCAAAAAAAAAAAATGTAGGGTACGTTGGTTGGGAGGGTTTTTTCTCATGAATATGCATTCATTTGGTGGGAATTTTCTCCAATTAAAAATCATGGTGGAAACCCATTACGACTAGGTAGTATTAAACCAATAATCAAGTAAGCAACCAATGTGCAGACTGGGTATTGGAAAATACAATTGTCATTTCTATAACAAAACCAGCAGTGAGGGTTAGGCTAGTCCCAGGGTTGGGTCAGAGCCTTGCCACTGGGACAACCCCTTACTCTCGGTGGCTGGGAGGGAATAAATCAAATTATTATGTAAATAGAGAGACAAATTATCATATAGACAAAGAAATGGAAATCCAAAACATTCATTTAAATAAGACATGTCTACACCATTACAGTACCATTGAAATTTATGCAATAGTTCCACACACAAATTAAATGGCCACAAACTTTTAAACGAGTACAATTCACATATTAACATCTTAATACGAGTTTGAAACAGAACTATACCGTTCCTATATACAGACATTTCAAATTCAAGTTCAAACCAGAGCGGTTGTTGTAGCAACAGAAAATAATAAGGGTTTAACTTAATTCTGTACAAGAAAATATTAAGTATATAATAACACCAAGGAAAACTTGCAGGCTTCCATGAAAAGGGAAGGCCATCAATAATATTAATAGGAGTTGGTCGTGACTGGCAACCAAACTTAAAGTAAGAATTTTTAAGGTAAAAAACGAGCATTCACACTTGGAGCATGTTGTGTGTAGAAAGGTGTCGATGAAGCGTTAACTCGACTACAGAGGTCACGACATCTTGTAAAAACACAAAACTGAGTTATTGATTAATACCAAACCATCTAATACACAAATTGTAAACAAAACTAAAAGTTTAGACATTCAGTGTTTTCCTGCAAACCGAAAGATCCTATGAGTCATTGATCCTTGTTGGATCCTATGACAAGAACTTTGGCTTCTGGAGAGTTTGGTAGTTTGGGTTAGACAATGAAACCATTTCCAACCCACAGTGAAAGGCCAGTTACATCGACTGTTAATACGACTATGGAGTAAACCGAAGTCTCAACAATATGACATCGTCTCAATTTTCCAAACAACCCAAAACATTAGGTTAATGCATCATGTGTAAAAGGAACCGAGTAAATAAAAATATATTTCATTAACCTTTTCCGAACCATATTAGATAATGTTATGAATTTAATGTTGGGGCACCCTTTGAGTTATATAAATGTTTATAATTGAATTGTATGTAGAACCTTTGATAATGCAAAAAAATTATGTTGCTAAGGTATATGTCGAACCTTTGCTCATGTCGAAATAAACGCTGACAAAAGTTACTAGGGTAAGTTAGAATTTTTTTTTTTTTTTTTTTTTTTTTTTGTGGGTGTTCTTGGAGGACATTAGACCCATTGATGTGCCCATTCATGTTCAAAATCCAAATTCTTCAACATCGTGAGATTTTAGACAATGAAAGTGATTTCACCGAAAAATGTGGTGTTAGAGTGGACAAAAACAACTTTGTCTTTGTGGAAATATCATAGAGATATGTACAAGCCTAAACTTGAAAAATTTGATATGGGAATCATGCCTCACTACGAAGTTCATAGAAAATATCGTGATAGAAATTGTAGAATTCTATGAAATCACAAAGGGATAATAATGCTTGCTTGCAATAAAATTGTTTGAGCCTCCTTCCAATCAAGAAATAAGGAAAGAAAAAGATTGACCCAATTTTAATTCAGAAAGATAATATCACTTGCTTTGTTATTGCAAGCCACGTTTTGTGCCACTTTCCATGCCATGGATTTTTGATTTATTAAGAGGTATGATTTGCATAACCTAATTTGACACAACAAACATCAACATAAATGTGTGAAGATTTTAACTAGAAAAGGAGAAATATCAGAAGGAGAAGCACGTTTCCTTGCAACAAGAATTGTTTGTGCCTCCTGCACACCAACAAATAGGGAAAGAATTGACCCAATTTTGATTCAAAAAGTTTAGATAACTTTATTGGTTGTTGCACAACTCATTCTTCACTACACTCCGTACCATTGATTTTGAAATTGTTAAGTGGCAGGATTTGCGTAACATCGCTTTACAAACCAAGGAGCAACATAAATACTTGTGCCCAAAGAGCTGAGGATTCAAACCTTGAACTACCGTGAAGGTGCTGAATCACCTTACATGCCTCTCTTTGCTTAATATTAACCTCAATATAAATCATCTTGGAAACGAATTATTACACTTGAGTGCGGTGCTAATAGGCATGTGCTTGGAAATCAAATTATTAATAATGACCTTTTGACCTCCATAATACCGATGTGCATCATAACTTAAAATCCTGATACCTAATAAAAACAACAATAATCAATAGCGCTCTTATACTAATAATAGTCAAGTGGAAGATTGTTTACAATTCCTAAATATTGGCTTGAGTTCCAACATACTAGCATACAATTTCGCAAGGTGAGCCCACATTTTGTGGGGGGAGATCCAATTTTATTTTTGATAGAGTTATATTTTTTTCCATATCAAAATGGGACTTGGTAAAGATTCAAACAATCTAGAAAAATTAATGCCTTTGAAGTTCCTACTTCTCTTGGCTTTTGAAAATTAAGTTCACTTTTTGAAAGTCTTTGGAGACTCTAAGTTGACTATCAATTGGGTAATTGAAGTAATCAGATGTCACAAATTGGGGTTTTTTTCCTTTCGTCAATAGGATAGTTCTTTTAAAAGATTCATTTAACATGTTCACAATTTCTCATGTGTGCACAAATGTCAAAAACTTGGAAGACGCCCTCTCCAAGAAAGGACTTAGGATGCCTCATGGGATCTAGATGATTTCAGAGTCGCAAAATGACATATTCCATGAGTATTATCATTTAAATTTCATTGATAGGGTCTAGAAGCACTAGATACACCAAATGACTTAGATGTACATCGTTGCTTGAATTTATACGTGCACAAAATATATGCAATCATACTTTTAACTATTTCTATTTTCCCACCTGTTTGGGGGTGAAAAGCAGTTGATTTTCTCAACTTGGTATCCATCATAGAGAATAGGCTAGATTAGAAGGTACTAAGGAACCTACTATCCTTATCTTAAATAAAGTTCCAAGGTAGCGAAAATGAACCCAAATTCACTCAAAGAAGAGTTTAGCAGTGGCTTCAACTACGATAATTTTCTTGCATGGTGCCAAAATGGTCAATTTAAAGAACCAATAAACAACCAAAAATTGTCATAATCATTACTATGCTTGGTGGAGGGGAAACCTGACATGCAATCCATCAAGACTAACTCCTAGGGCTTGTCTTGGGTAGGCAGAGGAGCATATATAACAGTTATTTCTTGATGGTATAATTAGACATGGAACATGAAGTGCATTAGTTGATATATCATCTGATGAATTATTGAATCCTTGGCTAGTAGAAATTATTTTGAAGTATTGTTATTGTTGGACACCTAATCTGCCAAGGGTTAAGGTGTGGGAGTTGGACAATTAAAGGGAGTCCAAGAGACCTTGGAATATGGAATCCAATGGTCATGTAAAATTTATTATAAATGTATATCATGTGAATAATAAGGTATCACACCATTATATTTCGCATATGTTGTCCAAATTCCAAGTATGTTTAACATGGTATCAAAGCAGGAAAATTTTGGCCTTGCTCCAATTTGAGCCACTAGTTTTGTGGCAAGTTCTACCATCAATCCTGCCTCCATGGACTCAGCACCTGAGCGCTCGATCATTCCTCTGTCTCGAGAAAACATTGAAAATTTATGTGAGCAACGAATAAAATTTCTCTCACCAGGGAAAGTTATGTTTCATAACACTATGTTACCGTGGTATTAATTTTATTAACGCTCCGTGTCATCCATAGCCTGAAATGCACTAGCATAACCATATGCGCCCCCTATTAGCCCTATTATCAACCATTTTTATAATTTGTGCCTGCTTCTTTGTCAATTTCACAACTCCCCCTCAGAGCTATTCTTGCTCAATCCTTCTGCAAAACTTGATATGTTGAGCTTAAATTTTTTGGAATACAAAATGTTGAAGGCCAGTTTCTCCATGCATAGTTTATGTGCGATGGATGGAGCATATTGTATCATACTATATGAAATGTATTGAAGTCTTATTTTCCCCTTCATCATCTACCTGTACGACAGTCCAAGAATACAAGTGTGTACATTAGTTGTGAATGGGATGAACGTTATCTTTCAATCCATTGAAACAATGTGTTAAATCTCTCATTCGTGGGTTTATTTATAATATTTGCATGTTAATTTATCAAGGCTTGTGTGTTGGTTTGACTGTTGAAGTTTGTGGGTCCATATTTTATTATTTATGTATTGAAGGCATTGAATCACAAATAATAGGCAGTATGTGTGCTTGAATATGAACAATTGCTTGTTAAATTTCTTGGCTCATAGCAGAAGAAGCCTTGGAATCCCCAAATACCCCATTTTTCTTGATGAATTGATGTTTCTTGACATCAACGTCCAGTCCTTTCCTGTTATCATTGAACTATGAAAAAAATTCCACAGTGAACATAGGGTAGCTCGTTTATCCAGGTACCATAAGAATTATTCTTATCGACACCTCACCATCAACATTCAAAAAAGAACTAGGCCTTAGGTTTTTAGCCATAAATTCTTTATTGACATTTTTTTTCAAATCATCACTCGAAGATTTTATTTCCATCAAAACTCAGCATAATATTTTATTACTACTCAACATTTTTGGCTCCATCAGCGCTCAACAAATTTGTGTCTCCATCAACGCTCAACAAGTTTTTCCATAGGCATTCTGGAAAATTTTGTTCATGGAAACTTACAGATTTTATTTATTAAACTAGCATCAGAGGGGTTTAACGCACTCCATGATATTGATCACAAACCTTTGGGATATCAACAAAATATGAGCATTTTACTTCATTTTATACTTCCATCAAACACATATTTGGAGACCTTAAAGAAGAAGCTCATTGCTACACAATTTTTAGTGGCTCAGTCTCATTTGGGAGTATGAAACTTCGACCTATTATGTGAGGGAAGAAAGTTGATGTGCTAATAAGGTATTATTTTTAATTTTATTGATTACAGAAGTCTGTATGAATATTGACTAATATAATGAAAAATTGAGAATTAATAGTTTAATAGACCATTGTGAGTGAGCGACATTGGTGACAAGAATATTTTTACCTCTGAGCATGAATAATGCTTAGCAACCATGATCTGATTGTTTCTTATTCTCTGTCACTGAATGTTGATAATTCTTAAGTATTTTATCAAAGGGTTACGGTCTCATTGATGGTGTAAATAGACCTACCTACACCCATTTCCTCCCTTGGTTTGTGCTTCAATACTTATGCTCAAAGAAGAGTGGATTAACTAGTACTGCCTCAAAAATAAGGTGGAGTTAAAACAAAAATTTTGAGGTTTTTAATGGATAAAATTGACAATTTATTAGAGTTGTTAAGAACTCTTCATTTATATACAGCTAGTGACAGATTAAACATCAACAAGAACACTCTTTGTGATATTAAAACATGTCTTCAGTATACACAGGAGAAGATAGAATTTTTGGAACTCGAATCTCAGCTTGAGCGAGCATAATTAGAGCAGTGGGAATCATCATTCTGAATCTGTTCAGAACATTGAAACAAAATCCCATAATAAGTAAGTCAATAATGTTGCAGTTGATTCAGATCTAGTGCCCAATGAAGCATAAAATTTACATGCAGATCCAAAAGTTCAATCTACACTTCCCAAGCCCATCATCAAACCTTGGGAAAAGCTTGTCCATAACAAGAACAAAACTAGCCTTGGATATGAAAAGCATGTGTCCTTTCATATTGTAGATTACTCAAATCCCATTCAGTTTCAGAGTACTGGATTTATTCATTAAAATTCACCTTCAGTTGTTTCAGATTCGTCTCCTCTTCCACAACATCCATAATTTTTTTTAAAATGCCAACATTGTAAGAGAGTTGGCCATATGAAACTTCATTGTTTTGATCTTCATCCTTGTAAGTATTGTGGTCGTCATAATCATCATTCAAATATATGTTTTAGAAACAAACCTCCTGCAAGAACGGAAAATTCACCTTGGATGGATCACTTCTTGGCAATGGGCTTCAACAACCAATAAGATATTCCAGTCATATGTCATAATTTGGTGACGAGTACTAAAAATTCTTGTTGTTGAGTTTTCTCCATATTCTCACCTTGTATCTGATAAGGGGGGAAGTGTTGGTCATCCACAAGCCACGTCAAGCAAGACTGAGCAACAACCTGAGCCTGCTACCAGATTCAGAGTTGTAGCCAGAGACACATAAGTTCAAGCGAGCCTGAGCCACAAATTTTCATACCAGATTTAGAGTTGTATTCAGAGACAAAGATGCCCCTGAGCATGCATTTGGTTATTGGTCATCCTTAAACCATCTATGCAGGGTGAGACCTCCATTTTTAGGTTGATATTCTCCCTCTTTAAAGAATTGGGGACACTTCCTCTAGCATAAGACTTCAACTTCTTGCCAGTTTTGGAAGAGTTCCAGTAATTTCATTAAGAATTCCAAAGTTTATGGTCATCCTTAAACCATTGCAGGTTGAGACTTACCTTTTCAGGTTCAGGTTCTCCCTTTTTTACACAGTTTTTAGATGTCCCTTTTCCAGGTTGAAGGTATCCCTCTTCAAAGCATTAGGAGAACTTCGTCTAGTAGAAGACTTAAACTTCATGCAAGATTTGGAAGAGTTATGGGAGTTGCATTAAGAATTCTAGTGTTGGTGGTCATCGTTAAACCACCTCCTTATTGTAACGTTTCAAAGAGAACATTCAACCTAACGCTGTTATGCATATTTTACACATTTTTTTATTAAAACTCTCTTCTTGGACTCATACATACCCCTTTGAATTAAGGGGGGTAATTTTGGACACCTAATCCGCTAAGGGTTAAGGTGTGGGAGTTGGACAGTCAAAGGGAGTCCAAGAGACCTTGGAATATTGAATCCAATGGTCATGTAAAATGTATTATAAATGTACATCACGTGAATAATAAAGTATCACATGATTATATTTCACATATGTTTTCAACATTACATGTATGTTTAAGTTATTGTCTTCTCCATACGAAAATTTCCTGCCACCCAACTATAACGTTCCTTCAAAATTAATTTGACACACTCACTTGAAAGAAAAAAAGGGTGGCTTAGGTGGTTCAATAACACATCTTGGAGGTGGGAATATGAAACCTTTTTTCCTATGATCAATGATCATTATGTAGCAGTAAAGTCAAAGATACTATTGTATCATTGTGGCCACCTATAGGTTTCATGCCCATGGGAGTTAAGTGTTATGTTTAGTACCATAATTGGGGGATCCTTGAGCTACTTTGTAGCACACTTGTTGTTTCCTTACTTATACGTGATGATTAAGTGGAATTTTTGGATGTATGTGGATCATCTCTAATGGAATTGATTTTGTAATTTTCATTGCATCTACATAAATTGTAGAGGTCAATGGTCAATGTGGATGCTTGTATCCTTCCCTAAAATATAATGTTTCCATTGTTAGCGTGCTCATATGGTAGAGTACATTCCGTTGCCATAGGTAAAGTATCTAAGAACAATATAAAGGAGTGTTTCACTGTGATAAGCCATAGGATATAATTCTTGAGTGATGATTGTATGATCTAGGTGGCTCCATAAAAGGATCAATTTTTGAAGTTCTCGAATCTCAGCAACATTAGCATCAAGATGAAGAGCTCATTGATACAAACCCAATGGTGCAGGCGACACTCAAATCCGAGCCCATATGACCAAATTTTTCTCAACAGAATTTTTCGAGTGACATGAAGATGTGGGACCCACTCTACTTTTGTGGGACCAAATGGCCACTAATTCGTTGACAAATGGCACGCTTGCATTTTCTTCATAGCTTTGCACTAAAGATAGAAAAGGAAATATTAAACCTACATACATACATACATATACATACATATACATATACATACACACATATATATATATATATGGGCCATTAAAAAAAAAAAATTCTGAAGGTCAAAGTGATATGGTAAAAATTTTTATAAGGTCGGTAAGCCATATTAAATGGTATGTGGTCAATAATAATGACAAACTTTATAAGTGTAACCACTCACCATATAATGGAGCGATTAGGGATAACTATGCAGATGATTTGCAACACTGTGGTCAAACACAAGCCAAAACGGGGAGGCCCACAGGCCTGACCCTGGGACCTCCCCAACAAACTCACTATTTTAATATCTCCCAACCGACATGCCCAACGAGGCCTCTGAAAATGCTGCCATCAACAAAGTATTAAAATTAAATTTTTTCCATTCGCACTAATGGAGGAACCACAAACAGAACTTAGCCCAGGTGGGGCACGTTACTAAGGCGAGAATATTCTAAGGGAATATTCCTATGCAGAATCTTGTGAAAATTTCTTTAGATTCCCTTGGAGCCAATTTTTGAAAGTGCCAGGTTCAAGCCAAATTTATACTCAAATGAACCATAATTTTTCCAAGAGTTTGATGACTTGAATGGTTTACTAATCTGAACAATGGATTTTTAGAAGCAAAATGTTGAATTGAAACCATGAAGGTGGAACCTTGACGCAGGAATCTACATGGAATTTGATAGATTCCCTGGAGGCCCGAAAATGAAAAGTTCAAAACCATGCCATATTTATACTCATTTTTCTTAGTTTTTCATAAGGAATATGATGGTGTGATCATTTTCTTTATATGAGAAGCTAAATTTTAGTCAGCCACAGAATAAAAGATTTGAGGAATCTTTGAGATTCCTTGGGAACCTAAATTTGACTGAGTCAGAAAGGGATCGAGTTTACAGTAATATTTCACGATTTTCTGCTGGGAATTCAACCGTGTTGGCTATTTGTTTAGCAAAGTTGTGCATTTTCAGGTTGTCCCCAGAAGTGGAGGTATAAGACGCACCGATACCATGTCTTCTTTTGATTTTTGATGAGATGATGATTTGATGTTGAGATCCATATATGCCACTTTGTGAGAGAATATGTGTATGCCACTTCATGTGAGAGTTTGATATTTTTTCATGTTGAAGGAGATATTTTTATGTGTGAGAGTCCTTATAGAAGAGTGTCTTGTGGAGAGAAATGACACTCTAATTAAGATATTTCTTCGTTGTATTGACAAAAAATACATCATGTACTCATCATCATCTTGCAACTTTTAATGAAGTGGTCTCCCTACCCTTAACCCCGGGCTCGAAGATGTAACCCACACGAGGTGAGCTCCGTTATCAACTTGTGTATGTTCTTTGATTTGATGGTTTCCTTTATGTTTCCTTTCCTTTAATGTACGCACATGTGGTTTTTTCATACTCTTTCACATGAAATTCTCTTAACATCACAAAAGTAAAAGATCGTGGTTAATTCCAGTAGCTGAGATAATCTTGATCATTGTACCAATACCATAGTTGGAGGAATAAGTAACAACCTCAAATAATTACTCAAATTTCCCAAATTTCCCAAATCAATTTTTGGGTCTTGTAGATCAAGTGTACTCTAGTCCCTCCACAAAGTTTGGGAGCTAGAGCACAACTGATGCTACCCCAAATACACAACATCTCAACACTTGGCACCCTTGAGTTGATCAAAACGTTCATAAATCAAACAGATCAAGTATATATTCTTGATAGTGATTTTATTTAGGGATCTATAATTAATACAAATTCTTCATGTCCCATTATTATTTTACACCAACATAATTGTGTTCCCGTAAGGAGCTCGTTAAATTGTGTCCCTTTCTCATGAATCTAACATTTCATTTCCTCATTATCTAGAATATAATGTCTATATATTTGGAAATTAGGTAAATGAGCAACATGTACCAATTCAATTAAATGTTTGACCTATTAGTGCAAAGGCACCCTTCAAGGTTAGGAAAATATGTCCCTATACTCATCTACAATTTTGTCCACTTAAGTTTGTTGTTTAGAAAGGTCTTGATTTAAAGTTGTGGTGGCCATAGTGGCCTTCAATTCACCTTACGGTTGGGTTATGAGGAGAAAAAAAATATTGGTATGACAAATTACTTCGTCGCATTATTTTTCTAAGGTTAGTGAAACTGTAGTAATCAGGATTAATTTTATTACCATATAGATTTGACCCCCTAGAGTAACAATAACATTATGGTGTTGAGACTCATAGAAAGCATAATGTTTCGACATATATAGTTTGCCTAAAAGAACATCACAAATTTCAAGTGGAGCAACATCACACAATACTTGACCTTTAAAGGGATTGATTCCATAGGACAAGAGGCATTTTTGATTGATGTGGATGTTTCGTACTTGGAAAACCTCTATGAATATCAGGTTCCTCTAACTCTCATTGTCAACAATGAAATGTAGTGGGGTCCCCTTCACTCACATTTGTGAGTGGAAGAGGCGATCCCCCTCATTAATGTCCTTTGGCTTTTCTTAATTGATCATTATGGTTCGGATGGTAGCAGTGAGTTCTACACCATGATTCATTTCCCTTTATTGTGCTATGAATCAGAGTTTGAGCAAGTGTTTGATTCTTTTTCTTTGATCTAAACCAACAAATATTATTTCAATGACATTCATCCATATTGTGCCAAGGGATTTCGTGGAAATCACGACTTTCTTATTTCCTTTTCTGACTTCCCATCACCCTTGTTTTCTAGTGGTTTAGACTGTTTTTCTTGTGATTGGATCTCCTTTACTTATGTGGTTTATTTTTTATTGTTTTATTTGTTTAAGGTTTTAAACCATATAATTAAAAAATAAAATAAAATTATTAGAATTTAAAAAAATAAAAAAATTAAAACTAAATTAAAATTTAAAATTTAAATAAAGTAAAAAATATATTTAAAAATATTAAAACAATTTAAAATTAAAAATACAAAAAGAAAAATTCAAATTTTATTTTATTTTATTTTAATTTTATTTTAATTTTTTTAATTTTAATTGTTTTAATTTTTTTGTTTAATTTTTTTTTAATTATACAGTTTTTTTAATTTTTAAAATTATATGTTTTTTTTTTTTTTTAATTCTTTCCCTATTTATTTTGTTAGTGGATAAAATTATAGGGACAGAATTAAAATGCAGTGACTCATGTTGGATTCGTCCATATATTGGATTTGTTATTTATTTATTTATTGGTTTTTTTGGGTATTTGTTAGTATTTTTTTATATATTTTATATATTTGATTTATTTTTCACGTTTTTTATTTTTTATTTTTTATTACTCATTATTATTTAAAAAAGAAAAATTGTGTTCTATTTTTTAATGTTTGATTTTTTTTCTTTTGTATTTTTATTTATTTATATATTTATTTTATATTTTTATTTTTTTCATAATGTTTGTGTCGATATTACTAGCAATATATTCTCATTATGCTCAATTTGATAGTTGATTTTAAAATTTTCATTATAATGAATTGAGTTTTGAGTTTGACACAACAATGTATCAATTTCATGGTTGGTTTTTAAGTTTTTATTATAATGGGCCGAGTTCACCTACACTGTGTGCCAATTGGATAGCTGATTTTTATTTTTTTGTTGCAATGTATCAAGTTGTTTTAGGCCAAGATTTTAAAACCGTTACACATTTAACATTTAAAAAATAAATTACTCTTGATATAATAACTCTTTCATTTAGGTGTTCATTTTTAAAGTTTTTTTAGTCATAAATTTTTTCCATAATGTTATGCTTGAAATATTTTGAAGTCTTATTCTTTTGTAGCTATAATCTTTGGTTTTAATTCTATAGTTGAAAATTTGTCAAGATTTTAATGTTTTTCTACATTACAAAATTTAATTTGAAAAAATTCATAATTATTTTTTCTTTACCACCATCACTGAATTTTTTTGGAATTTTAAGGTTTTTCAGAGATGTGATATTTTATATTTAATGCCATGCCTAAATCGTTGGAATTTTAAGGTTTTTCAAAGACCTAATATTTTATCTTTAATGTCGTGCTTCAAAATCATTAGAACTTTTATCTTTAACATCATTATTAAAGAATGCTGAAAATTTACCCTTTAAAAAAAAGTACGCTTTTTGTTTTGAGTGTGTCTTTTGCACAAAAAAATGGTTTTTTACTGTCGTTTTTAAAAAATGTTGAAAATTTACACTGAATTTTTTTTTTTATTCCAGAATCAACACTTTTCGTTTCCAGAGTGTCTTTTGCAGAAAAAAGAAAAAATGGTTTTTACTAACATTTTTAAAAATGTTGAAAATTTACCCTTAAAAAAATAGAGTTTATTCCAGCATCAACACTTTTTGTTTTCAGGGTGTCTTTTGCACACAAAAAATGGCTTTTACTACCATTTTTAAAAAATGTTGAAAATTTACCCTTTTCAAATTGTTTTTTCATGTTTTTTTTTTTGTGTTCTTTTGCTAGAGTTTTCATTTTGAGATAATAGTTCTCATTTGATTGGTAACTTTGTTTTTATAGATCTCTAATAAAAATTTCCTTAACTATGAGTAGTATTTCATAATAATAATAAATAAATAATAAGAATTTGGCTTATGTTTTCCATAAATTGTGTATAAAATCTTTGAGTAAAAATCACATCAAAGTAAATTAAGTCGACGTGTTTTGAACTAGCCAGTATGATTCATCATCAGGACTACTTCCCTAAACCATAGTCATTGTGTTGAGAGATTAACAACTTTCATAAACGATAACTCATTGCTTTGAAAAATTAACCAGCCTTTGAAGTTAACAATTGGATTTTTTTAATTTAAAGGCGAGAATTTTATCATTTAAAACCAGATAAAAGTGATAAAATTTCTCAAAAAATAAGTTGTATTTCTCAATTTTTCTCAATTTGTTTTTAAATTTCTTTAAAAATTTTATAATTACAAACTTTACATCTATATAATTATAAATTTTACATCAAATTATATAATGTTAACCATGTGTATATCAAATTAATGAAAATTAACTTTATAATACCAATTATATATTTTACATCTATATAATTATAAATTTTACATTTATATAAACTAGGTGTGTATCAAATTAATGAAGGTTAACTCTAAAATACTTTTACAATTTCATTTCTTATCATTAAATTAAAATTATTTTATTTGCAAAATAGTTTAAAATACCAACCCATTTAAATAATTTTGATAAGCAGTAGTCTAACTAGACTGCCTTTTTGCTTTGAAAATCATTGAAATTCAAGTAAGATTTTAAGAAAATCCAGCAAGGATTTCTGTAAAGCCAGATTATAGCTATCAAACTTCAATATTTTAGGTGTTCTAGAGATTTTTGATGGTGCTGAAGCCATTTCCACCATCAAAAACATGATTCAAACACCCTTATTGCAAGATTTCTTAAAAAAAAAATTACCAAAATTCCAGCCAATTTTAACCCTCCAAGCAATTCCTCGAACTCCTTCTAATCAAAAGACATTACAAGAATCATTTTAATAACATTTATTTAAAAATACAAATGTGCCGAAAAATTTCCAAGTTCCCTTAACGCTGTTTATTCATTCGTAATTTTTACGATTGTGATCACTTGTGTACATGACGCTTATTGTTTAGCTGTCACATGCCCTAAACAAAAACTTCGTAACGTGCCGAGACAATTCATTACTTGTGATAAGAAAGCGCATTTACTTTACATGAGCATACGTCATTTCTATTATATTCATTTTTGTTTAAAAAGGAATTCATCATTTGTTCTCTCCCAGGCAGATCAGCCAATATTAATGGGAGTTGTTTTTAGTGTGATTTTTTGGAGTTTTAGTGAAAATTATTGAGGTAAAATTTTGATCTCTGTTATTTAAACTGGTTTTTTGACTATATATGGATTCAGCATCCTAAAAACCCCTAAGGCACTTCAATTATGCAAGGTTACTCATCAAACTTCTATTTTCACTAAATTCCTTAGTGAAATTAAACCAGAAGAAACTACCGTAAAAAACCTTCAAAAAAATCACATTATAGACTACTCGATATTAATGTTAATGAGTCGTCGTTGTCGCTTTGACACATCTATCCATCACCACCTTAACTTCCACTAAAAAGGGACCATGCGTTTATCACAATCTCGATGACAATGATGGGAAGTTTATTATAATTTTAGCAAAATGTTTAATTAAAAACATGATATGGTTATTATAATTTTAACCAAATGTCTGAATTAAAAAAATATGATATCTCAATTTAAGCGAAGGGGATTTACTTTTGGATTAAAGTTATATATATATATATATATATATATATATATATAATTAATTAAAAAATAATTATATATATTTTTTTTATTTTTAGTTTTAATTAATAAATAATTGCTTAAAAAAATATATATACTTTTAACCATTAAATATACTTAAAATATTTATTAAATTAATTCAAATTTATTAAATTTAAAAAATGAAAAAATAAAATTTATTTATTAATTAAATTAGTGCATAATAACGTAAATCAATACGTGATTTTGTTTTCATTTCAGTATTTTCCGCTGTTATAATTATTCCTTCTCATATAAAGGTAAAATCATACCCACTTACCATACCGTTCTTGACCACTTGGAGAGGTTTTTCACTTAAAAGCGCTGAAATTTAACTTTAATTAAAGTGATACGGATTGTAACAAGTAGATATGTTGGGCTCTATTGTTAAAGAACTCGTATTTATTGAATCTTTAAATGATTGACTAAATATTTTCTTGGTTTTGGAATAGTATTTTGCTCTTTACATTTAGATTTCGTTAAGCATAGTATAATGGATATAGTTGTTAGTGAATGGTTGAAATTTTTTTAATACTAAATGGCATTTAACTTGTTAAGGTGATCAAGAGATCTAGTTTCTTTCAAGTAAGTTGAGGGTATCTAATTTTATATAAGTGGTCAACAGATTTAATTTCCTTGAGTAAGCTAAGGTCATCAAATTTTTATATGTTGCAACCTACTTCTTTTTGGATAAATAATCAAAAAAGAAAATAATAAGATGGGATTGTGATGTAATAAAAGGGTCCCACTTCACTTGTTAAGGTTGATACATTGATTATCTGTAAATTGACATCATTTCTTTATTGGGGAGGGGCTCGGTGCTGATATTTTATATATACATACAGATGCCGTTGCGTATTAATCAATGGGAAGACTGTTGGAAGACTTTATTCTAGTGTCCCGGTGGTCACCTCTGCCCCACAAGAAAGACGATTGATCGCTTTGCTTCGCCGTGCATTTGTATCTCTCCATTCCTGCATTCAACGGCGGAAAATTGGGGGCACATCCGCATCTTGTTTGTAGCATCGACAAGCGATCAGTGGTGCTTAAAGCTGCACCTCCTCCTCGCTCGTTCCCTTCGCCTGAGACTTCTGGAATCAGATCCACGCATTCTTTGCTCCCTACATCCTCACGTTGGCCTTTCGAATCCCTTTATCACTCTGAAACCCCAACCCTTGTTTGAATTGCAACGCCAACCCTGGTTTGAAGATTTCCCTGTGGACGCGTCTATTCACAAATATAAAAATTTGATGGCGTCAACTTACTCGAAGAAAACTACATATAAAAATTAGATGAACTCAACTTGTTTGAAAGAAACTAAAATTAGATGAACTCAACTTGTTTGAAAGAAACTAAGTTTGTAGACCACTTTAATGAATTAAATGCCATCTACTATTGAAAAAATTTCAACTATTTACTAACAGTTATATCCATTATACTATGCCTAACAAAATGCTATTCGAAAACCAAAAAAATATCTAGTCAATCATTTAAAGATTCAATAGATGCGAGTTCTTTAACATTATAGCCCAACATATCTACTTGTTACCATCCGTATCACTTTAATTAAAGAAATTTCAGCGCTTTTAAGTGAAAACCCTCTCCAAGTGGTCAAGAACGGTATGGTAAGTGGGTGATGATTTTACCTTTATAAGAGAAGGAATTATTATAACAGCGGAAAAGACACAAATGAAAACAAAGGAATAAAATATAACAGCGGAAAAGACAAATGAAAACAAGATTACGTATTGATTTACGTTATTAAGCACTAATTTAATTAATAAATAAATTTAATTTTTTATTTTTTCATTTTTAAATTTAATAAATTTGAATTAATTTAATAAATATTTGAAGTAGATTTAATGGTTAAAAATATATATTTTCTTCTAAAAAATTATTTATTAATTAAAATTAAAATTAAAATATATATAAGAAATTATTTCTTAATCAGAAATTATTTATTAATGAAAATAAAAATAAAAATATATATAAGAAATTATTTCTTAATCAGAAATTATTTATTAATGAAAATAAAAATAAAAATATATATAAGAAATTATTTCTTAATCAAAATATATATATATAATCCAAAAGTAAATCCCCTTAGCTTAAAATGAGATATCTTATTTTTTTAATTCCTGCAGTTATTTGGTTTATAAATTATAATAACCATATCATGTTTGAATTAAAATTTTTGCTAAAATTATAATAAACTTCCTATCACTGTCATCGAGATTGTGATAAATGCATGGTCCCTTTTTAGTGGAAGTTAAGGTGGTGATGGATAGATGTGTCAAAGCGTTAACATTTATACTGGCTGACCTGCCTGGGAGTGAACAGATGTATGTTTTTTTAAACAAAAATGAATATAATAGAAATGACGTATGCTCATGTAAAGTAAATGCGCTTTGTTATCACAAGTAATGAATTGTCTCAAGTACGTTACGACGTTTTTGTTTAGGGCATGTGACAGCTAAACATTAAGCGTCATGTACACAAGTGATCACATGAGTAAAAATTACGAATGAATAAACAGCGTTAAGGGACTTGGAAATTTTTCGGCACATATGTATTTTTAAATAAATGTTATTAAAATGATTCTGGTAATGTCTTTATCAAAATTGTTTAAATGGAATGGTATTTTTAGCTATTTTTTAATTAAAATATTTTTAATTTAATGATAAGAAATGAAGTTGGAAAAGTATTATCGAGTTAACATTCATTAATTTGATACACACCTCGTTTTAGCTATATAAATGTAAAATTTATAATTATATAGATGTAAAATATATAATTAATATTATAGAGTTAACATTCATTAATTTGATATACACATGGTTTTAGCTATATAAATTTAAAAATTTTACAGATGTAATATTTATAATTATATAGATACAAAGTTTGTAATTATAATATTTTTAAAGAAATTTAGAAAAAAATTCAGAAAAATTCAGAAATAGAACTTACTTTTTGAGAAAATTTACCACTTTTATCTGGTTTTAAATGATAAAATCTCTCTCTTAAATAAAAAATAATCAATTGTTAATTTCAAAGGTTGGTTAGCTTTTCAAAGCAATGAGTCATCGTTTATGAAAATTGTTAACCTCTCAACACACTGACTATGGTTTGGGGAAGTATTGCCGATGATGAATCACAGTGGCTGGTTCCAAACATGTTGACTTAATTTACTTTGATGTGATTTTTATCGAAATATTTATACACAATTTATGGATCACAAAAGCCAAATTCCTATTATTTATTTATTATTATTATTATGAAATATTACTCATAGTTAAGGAAATTTCATTAGAGATGCATAAAAACAAATTTACCAATTTAAAATTGTTTTAATATTAAAATTTAAAATTTAAAATTGTTTTAATATTTTTAATAGACAGTTCAGTCAACATTATAAAATTAATCTGAAAATTTTAATAGACATACCTTCTTGTACTCTGTTGTGGCTTTATGGAATAACACCCATCTGAATATCACCCATTATAAATGAATTACTAATGTGCATCAAAAAAATTACTCAGCTTGTGGATGTATCACCAAGAATTACTAGGCTTGTGGATGTATCACCAAGAAAATTATACAACACCTCATGAGTTGTTATCTGTAAAGAAACACATACTGAAACATAAACACCGTGATTAATCTCAAACTTAGAAGAAGGAAACTACGAACCGGGGCTAAACGAATTGCAGTAGTGATAATGGGGTAAGATAGGTAGACTTTGATAGCTTTCAGGGCTTTGTCATTGCAGTGTAGGATGAGAAATGTAATTAAAATGAGAATTTAGATAATGAATTCATTCTATAAGAAGAAAGTAACACAACATAATTTCCCTTACAAAACATAGCATAAATTGATTTATGAATTCTGTTTATAACTCTTTAGAACAATAAGTGAAAGCATAAGATATGAAATGGAATTGAGAAGCCATTCGATGAAATGAAACACGAAGGAGATACAATGCTATAAATCCATACCAAATGAATCCCAAAATTCTTACTGCAACTGCCTTTGTATTATAAAAAAAAATCTCCAAGTACAATAGTTCTCCTATGATATATCCAATTTCCAACCCCCTTATATTACAAAAACATTTCTTTTTTATAGGCCAAAATACAAGGGCCTATTTTTCCAAAACAATAAATGTCTTTTTGCAAAAATAAAAATAAAAATGATATCAAGGTGGCCAAAATATAAATACTTGCAAAAAGACTTTGATGGCACATTTGAGCTACAAACTATGATTTATATGTCCAATTTGAAAAATAGGAAATCCAACTACCACAAAAACATTCAAAATAAAATGCACTTCATGTGTTAGCCATTTCTCTGGTGTAAATTTGTTGACTTGAGCGAACAGAAACCATCCTGATTGAACCTCGTGCCATTAGATCCTTGATATCCTTTCTAGCAAGTGAAACATTAATCTAAAAATTCAAGGAAAACATTAACATTAGTGAGAAGAACCACATACGTTTCTTCAAAACATATTCATAAAGAAGGAACCAAATCTTCTTTCTTTTCGTGATTAATTGGACCAACTTTAGAAGAACCACAGTAGAAGGCATCCAACATAAGTGTTGAGGTAAGGGATGCCCTTATATTCAAATTATATATATGTATTGAGGTAAGGGGTACATATAGTTATATAGGTATGTAATTATATTATTTTTATGGAATAAATACCAAATTAATGTTTGAATGAAACACAACTACAAAAATATGAATGGCTAGGGAAAGAAACTTACACCAAAAAGTAGGTAGCAAAAAAAATTTGAGTTATCTCGAACATTCACCATTTGAAGTATTCACTAGAACTAAAGCCAAAAAATACAAAATTAACATCAGATTCATTCAAACAAATCAACAAAAATATAACCAAAAACTATTTATAAATAATTCAACATATGGAAATACATAAGGAAAGTGAAAGTAGAATGTTTTGAAAATTAACCTTGTTCCATTTTTTCACAAAATCTGAAAAAAAAAAAAAAAAAAAAAAAAAAAAAAAAAAAAAAAAAAAAAAATTGTAATCACATTCTTCTAATTTGTATGTATCATTCTTAGCATTGTATGATAAGTTTGCGATTGCTAAACAGATTCAAGTTGTACAAAAGCATGATCAATCAAATCATACTTATACATGCGCTGCCCCTTTATTCTACTATACCAACATAATTGAAGCTTGATGCCTTCTAATCTATCCAAAAGGTCGATGTCATTATGGTAATAAAACACCCTATTACCATCCTTCTTCCTTATTCTTTGAACCCTTCCAATGTACCACATTCCACAAGAAACACCTTGTTTTCTACTTCAAGGAACACCTTTTCTTGCAGTATGTTCAGTGGGGGGAATTGAGTTTTTTTCAAACAACACCCCACAATCTGATCCAATTCCAAAGCCAATTGAAACACCCTTTTGTAGAGTCTTTCCATCTCGCCTAAAGTAGACCCCACTTCTCACTTTTGTCAACCTATCTTTCGATAATGTTGGATTTCCATTCAACTGACTAACCAAACATGCTTTGAACATATCCTTACCATCAAGATTCACCACTGGTTTTATAAATTTTCTTACATTTTCATTAGTGAAATCTAAAATTTCATCAAACTCGTGTCTCCACTAACTTTCCATTATTTGCAATTCACTTTCATTGTGTACCAATGAAGATGAATATTGAAATATAGAGATGGAACATCTCGGTGGAGAATCATCAACTACTTCATCCACAATTTGGAATGTTGGATAATCTTTATCCTTTGTCCATGGTTTAACCCACTAAGAACATTGAGTGTAATTTTCTGGTTTCATTCCAACAGTTGATAAAATGTCTTGTGCATCCTTCAATCCATTCTTAAGGGCTTATACAATTTTAGCGCCCGTGGATGTTGAATCATATTGCGACAATATGTCAATGTTTTGTATTGTTTCTTGGTGCAATTTATTCCATATTTTTTCTTGCTTCTTATGGGATTTATTAAAATGAAGCCCTTAGGAATTTGATTCTTCTTCAACAACTCTATTAAGGGTTCCAACAACATGAAGCAAGTCAGTGAAATCATAGGCCCTCTCCACTCCAACCATCCCACCAACTTTGCTAAAGAATTTCTCACATACATCTGGCCCAGTCAAGTGCAAAACACATGGCAAGTTAGAGTATTGATTTCGAAACAATCTCATCAACAAAAATGCAAAATGGAAATAAATTCTCACATCTTGATATGCCTCTCTGCTGATGAAATTTATGTTGACATTAGTATGAGATTGTTTCTGTACCCAACATAACCATAATGCGAAGAAATGATGAACTCGTGAAGAATTGCGCACCCTTTCCCAGAGGCTTAAACTATGAGACATAAAGATGTCAATGTAGTCAACAACAAGCATTAAGTAAGTCTCTGTAGCTATTTTCCTCACTAACTTTCCACTTGGTGTACTTCTCAACTCTTTCAAACACCTCTGAACATGCCTTGAAGCAATGTGTTGTGCCGAACCCCAATTTTGTCCATCCATCCTCTCTATAACTTCACACTTAAGCTTGTGATCATCCACTTTAAAAGTGTGATAAACCATTCTAACATGGCCCAAAATTATGTACTCATTTCCTAAAACCAATTCTCGTCAACCGCTAAACAAAGGATTCAATAGATCTTTTCCATTGTGGATGTAATTTTGGTCATGAAATCTTGTTACATTGCAACCATTATACAACCCAGTTAGCCTCCACCCTTCCCAAGGAATTTGATATCGAAGACATGATGTTGAAGAATAATCCTTCAACATAATTTGTCTTCTTTTGCTATCCCCATCTGAGGAATAACCAACAATAGGTCCCAAATTATTTTCTACGTGTTTCTTCCACATAAATTCTACCTTTTCCCATTGTTGATAAACAAAATTTGCATTGAATTTATTGCAATCTGGATGAACAACCACAACCAAACGAGGAAGTTTTTCATGTAAAGGGTTTTCAATAATAACACGTGCATAATGTCCAATAACATTGTTTTTAAAATAATTTGTTATAATATCATAGCCTGCATCTCCCTCACCAACTGTCACTAAGAAATGTGATTGGCATTGATGTTCTTCTTTCAAACCACAAAACCCCACTAGTGTATCACTTTTTGCTACCCACCTAACATATTTTTTTACAATTGTTTCATCTTCAGCAAGGCATACAGGAATTGGTCCATATATACCATGTTTGGCTTTATAAGAAGCATAAATTTTTCCGACTGCCTCAAAAATGTGCTCGTGCTCCCCTGGGGTATATGTCAATGACTTTATAACTTGCCTTAAATTTGTAGATATTGAAGGACCATCCAGATTCAAGATAATAAATTTATGCAATCTAGGACATCCTCATACCTTGAACATCTCATAAAGGTATTTTTTGGATGTACTATACCTTCTCCCTTCTTTTTCATGAATCAAGTTATGAAATATATCCTCGAAAAATTCCCAGACTGCATCTTTACCTTGTAATTTTCCTTGCTTATGTGCCTCACAAACATCCTTACAAAACCTAAAGACATCCTTCCTTTCTGCCGATTCAAACAACTTTTCCTTTAGAGATCTCATTCTAATAGAGAGTGTAGTAACCTTTGTCCTCTCCAACCAAAGAGCTCGCATTTTTTATCTATGGTTAGAATTTGTAACCCTTGCAGCAATCTTCGATTCATTTTGAGTCAAATAGTCCAATCTTCTACCTTTTCCTGTATCTCGTTCACTTCTTTTATTGGTGCACCTTGATTCATGATATAATCGCATCCTGAAGTCACTACATTCTGGAACCAACTTACAAAACCTACATGTTACTGAATCAAAAGGTATCCCTATTTCAGAACCCCTTTGGCAATGAATATGCCTATATGTGCCATCAATACGACATTCAATACCCTCATAACATAGCATGATCTTGGTATGCTTCTCTATGGCCCATAATTTTCCACCCCTTTGATCATCCATTAGGATCTTTGTTTCTAATATCTCCCCATTTCTATCAATATAAGGATACCAATACCCCCAACATTGTAGTAACAAGGGAGACAATTGAGCTATAATAAGATGAAAACACAATAAAAAACAAATAAATTAGAAGTAAGATAAATAAAATAATATACAAATTCATATTCAAGTTTAGTCTAAATTATTAATCAATCACTAATTAACACACTTGAAGTAGAAGGAGTTGCACTTGTAGAACCCCTATGTAATACTGATGGTGATGATGGCACTAAGAACCTAGTCAAACTTTGTTGGGACTTATCATTGGTAGGCTTCCCATGTCTCCCAACTGTGTCCTCCTCAACCCCGTCTCCTGATGTGAAGCCTCATTTGTAGTAGTAGTAGTGTGCTTCTTTGATTTCATGCGTTCATTTAGAGAACTGACAATATTATCACTTGTTGGCACTAAACAAAACCATTTATTGCATCATGTACATTCGACTCTCACTTTTTTCATGTCCTTATAGTCTGCAAGTGTTTCTTCCACCACCTTGAACAAATTAGGCTCTTGTGTCTTGTTGAAGTCATCTAGAAGTTTTATTTCTTGATCATTATGAAATCGATCCCCAACCACCGTTGTTTGTTGTACTTTGTTACATGAATGAATTTCACTACCACTTGGCATTGAAAGGCATTGTTGATGGGACGTTGTTTTCATATGATGGTTTTTGAAGTTGCGCATTGTTCGCGCCACCAAGGATACATCACTTGTTCCATAATCAATGTCAAAATTTTCACAATGGATCTTTATTTTAGATTCTCCCTTTTCTGAATATACTTTGAGAGTATGTTTCTTATTGACAAACTCGTCCATTAAACTTTTCACTTTTTTTTCCCAAGATGCCAATACACAAGGATCAACAATTGTGGCTTCTTCCACTGACAAAGGCATATTTTCAACTCTTGGTTGTTTATGCATAGATTCCTCCACATTCTGTTCAATGTTTTCAAATATTGGTATTGTTTCCACTACATTTGAACCCCTTGTTTCTACATCTAATGTGCCTAGTTTCCTCTTGATGCATAAAAGTGTTGTATAAACTTTCCATTTCTTCTCTTGATTTGGATTTAAAGCTAATACATCTTGTATAAAATCAAAAGGGTATTCAACGATTCCATCATCCACAATTTCATCGCGGATTTTAGCAAATGTACAACCTTCTCGACACCTGACAATGCCAATGATAGGTTTCTCTTCATCGATAGTAATTTTATAAGACAATTCCATCTGTTTTTGCACATAAATAAATGAAAAAGTAAGTAAAATTCCACAAACATATTGGTTTATAATGAAAAAAAATCAAGGAAGCAAGGTATTCACTTTCAATTCAAAGCTTCAAAAAACATGAATAACTCTTACTATTGCGACGAAACACCTTGATTCAAAATGTCCTATCAATGGATTCCTCAAATGGAACTAAAACCATAAATAAAACAGAGTAATAAAACAATTTTGAGAGTTGATTTATTGAGTCAAACATTGACAAACTTATAATCAAGCTTAGGCCCTAAATCTGCCTCAATTTTGGCCTTATTTACATCATTTTTTTGTGTCCTAAAGAGGTCAAAACCAAACCATCGTAGCTTTTACTGTTTTCTGGTATGAAATGGATTTTATTCAATTTATTGTTCACTGGTATCTAGGGTTTGTGAGAGATAAAGACATTTTTTTATGTTTTTGGAGCTACCAATGGGTAAGGACAGTGCTTGATCTCTATGTTTCTGGAACTACCCTGTGGATCCACCATAGTTATAGTTTCAAAGAAAGGAAATTTATTGCTAAAGAAATTGGCATTCATCAGATATTGATTGTTCATTGATTGCAAATTTAGTAGAAAGAAAGTATACCCTTGCTAAGGGTTTGAGGAAAAGCTCTTGGAAAATATATACCCTTGTATTCCTACAGGTAGCAGTAAGAAGAAGACTAAAAAAGAAAAGAGGAATTTGGTGACAAGAAGAAGATGTGCAGCTATTGAAGCTTGAAAACTCTCAAAGAGAAAGCCCATGTGAATAAGGACCATAAATACCTAAAGACCAGGTTCAGAGAAAGAGACAACCTAGGTGAGGCGTCTACCAAGGTGAGAAATACTTGCTAAGGAATAAGAAGCACATTGAGGACTGAAGTGAAAAGAGAGAAAATAAGGTGAGCACATTGACGCTCAAAGGAACGTAAAAGAGATTCAAAAAGATCACGGATATCAAAGTAAAGGGCTTAGTAGAAGGAGAATACCACAAAAAGGTGAAAGATGATGCCAGGAATGATGAGTTGGGCATATAGCAAGAGATAACTGAGCTAAAGGAGAAACTAAGTCTTATGATGGAGCTGCTACAAGAGGAAGAAACCCAAATTTATGGTTAGAATATGAAAATGAAAGTCAAATGGCCTATAGAGATATTGATTACAAAAAGAATAGGACATAGATTGATTTCCTTGTTCAAGAAGCAAGAAATAAACAATTATTTAATTAGAGGCATGGAGAAAAAAATGCGTTGAAGAAAAAGATATGAAAATCAGTCCTTAGGGGCAGAGCAAGCAATATTTATCTGTGAAATTGAGAGAGGACCAATGTTTGACGAAGACGATGTGGATGAGAGACAAGATAAGAGTCTCATGGAAAACTTAAGAATTTCAATCCAACATAGAGGAGAGATGTCAATCCTAGAGGCATCAACAGGGGCAAATGAGCCTCAAGTTTTTCAATCTAACTATTTATATGAGTGTTTGTTTGCAGGACTTGAAGAATATGAAGATGAACGAGTACAAGAATCTGCCATGAAGGAGAAACATGAAAAATTGTCTCTTGAATACAAATTTAAGGCATATAAAAAGTCATGGACCTCAAATAAATAGGGTAGAGGACAAACCAAAGGAAAGCTCCAAGATTTCACAAGATGGAATAGATGGAAATCGAAAAGGCAACCTCATATCAGTTCCTATAGAGGTCCAAAACAATCTACGAGTTGAAAGGAAAGAAATTTCCAATGAATTACCTTTTCATGGTAGCATCTCAAGTAAATAGGGTTATGTATCTTGAAACAATAGAGAATCAAGAGAAAACCATGTATTCCAAGAAAATTTATGATCTTCATAAATATGGTTGCCAAGATGATTCAAGAAATCAATCTTGATTCTATTTTTGGACATAAATAAATGAAAAAGTAAGTAAAATTTCACAAACATATTGGTTTATTATGAAAAAAAAAAGCAAGGAAGCAAGGTATGCACTTTCAATTCAAAGCTCCAAAAAACATGAATAACACTTACTATTGTGATGAAACACCTTGATTGAAAATGTGCTATTGATGGATTCTTCAAATGGAACTAAAAATAGTAATAAAATAGATTTGAGAGTTGATTTATTGAGTCAAACCTAGACAAACTTATAAGTAAGCTTAGGCCCTAAATCTGCCTCAATTTTGGCCTTATTTACATCATTTTTTTGTGTCCTAAAGAGGTCAAAACCAAACCATTGTAGCTTTTACTGTTCACTGGTATGAAATGGATTTTATTAAATTTATTGTTCGCTAGTATCTAGGGCTTGTGAGAGATAAAGACATTTTTTAATGTTTTTGGAGCTACCAATGGGTAAGGACATTGCTTGATCTCTATGTTTTTGGAAATACCTTGTGGATCCACCATAGTTATAGTTTCAAAGAAAGGAAAGTTATTGCTAAAAAATTGGCATTCATCAAAGATCGATTGTTCATTGATTGCAAGTTTACCAGAAAGAAAGTTTACCCCTGCTAATGGTTTGAGGAAAAGCTCTTGGAAAAGATATACCCGTGTATTCCTACAGGTAGCAGAAAGAAGAAAACTAAAAATGAAAAGAGGAATTTGGTGACAAGAAGAAGCGCTACAGCTATTTAAGCTTGAAAAATCTCAAAGAGAAAGTCCACGTGAATAAGGACCATAAATACCTAAAGACTAGGTTCAGAGAAAGAGACAACCTAGGTGAGGCATCTACCAAGGTGAGAAAGACTTGATAAGGAATAAGAAGCACATTGAGGATTGAAGTAAAAGAGAGAAAATAAGGTGAGCACATTGAAGCTCAAAGGAAGGTATAAGAGATTCAGAAAGATCACAGATAGCAAAATAAATGGCTTAGTAGAAGGAGAATACCACAAAAAGGTGAAAGAAGATACCAGGAATGATGAGTTGGGCATATAGAAAGAGATAGCTGAGCTAAAGGAGAAACTGAGTCTTATGATGGAGCTGCTACAAGAGGAAGAAACTAAATTTATGGTTATAAGATGAAAAGGAAAGTCAAATGGCCTATAGAGCTATTGAATACAAAAATAATAAGACATAGATTGATTTCCTTGTTCAAGAAGCAAGAAATAAACATTTATTTAATTAGAGGCATGGAGAAAAAAATGAGTTGAAGGAAGAAAAATATATGAAAATCAGTCCTTAGGGGCAGAGCAAGCAATATTTATCTATGAACTTGAGAGAGGACCAATGTTTGATGAAGAAGATGTGGATGGGAGACAAGATAAGAGTCTCATGGAAAACTTAAGAAGTTCAATCCAACATAGAGGAGAGATGTCAATCCTAGAGGCATCAACAGGGGAAAATGAGCCTCAAGTTTTTCAATCTAACGGTTTATATGAGTGTTTGTTTGCAGGACTTGAAGAATATGAAGATGAACGAGTACAAGAATTTTCCATAAAGGAGAAAGATGAAAAATTGTCTCTTGAAGACAAATGCAAGGTGAATAAAAATTCATGGACCTCAAATAAACAGGGTAGAGGACAAACCGAAGGAAAGCTCCAAGATTTCACAAGATGGAATAGATGGCAATCAAAAAGGAAACCTCATATCAGTTCCTATAGAGGTCCAAAACAATCTACGAGTTGAAAGGAAATACATTTCAAATGAAGTACCTTTTTCATAGTAGCATCTCAAGTAAATAGGGTTGTGGATCTTGAAACAGCAGAGAATCAAGAGAAAGTCATGTATTCCAAGAAAAGGTATGATCTTCATAAAGATGGTAGCCAAGATTATTCAAGAAATCAATCTTGAATCTGTTTTTGCACACAAATAAATGAAAAAGTAAGTAAAATTCCACAAACATATTGGTTTATTATGAAAAACATGCAAGGAAGCAAGGTATGCACTTTCAATTCAAAGCTCCAAAAAACATGAATAACTCTTACTATTACGATGAAACACCTTGATTCAAAATGTGCTATCGATGGATTCCTCAAATGGAACTAAAACCAGAAATAAAAGAGAGTACTAAAACATATTTGAGAGTTGATTTATTGAGTCAGACATTGACAAACTTATAAGCAAGCTTAGGCCCTAAATCTGCCTCAATTTTGGCCTTATTTACATCATTTTTTTGTGTCCTAAAGAGGTCAAAATCAAACCATCGTAGCTTTTATTGTTCGCTGGTATGAAATGGATTTTATTAAATTTATTGTTCGCTAGTATCTAGGGCTTGTGAGAGATAAAGACATTTTTTTTTATGTTTTTGGAGCTACCAATGGGTAAGGACAGTGCTTGATCTCTATGTTTTTGGAACTACCTTGTGGATCCACAATAGTTCTAGTTTCAAATAAAGGAAATTTATTGCTAAAGAAATTGGCATTCATCAAAGATCGATTGTTCATTGATTGCAAATTTACCAGAAATAAAGTTTACCCCTGCTAAGGGTTTGAGAAAAATCTCTTCGAAAATATATACCCTTGTATTCCTACAGGTAGCAGTAAGAAGAAGACTAAAAAAGAAAAGAGGAATTTTGTGACATGAATAAGGACCATAAATACCTAAAGACCAGGTTCAAAGAAAGAGACAACCTAGGTGAGGCATCTACCAAGGTGAGAAAGACTTCCTAAGGAATAAGAAGCACATTGAGGGTTGAAGTGAAAAAGAGAAAAGAAGGTGAGCACATTGAAGCTCAAATGACTTGGTACAAGAGATTCAGAAAGATCATGGATAGCAAAGTAAAGGGCTTAGTATAAGGAGAATACCACAAAAAGGTGAAATAAGATGCCAATAATGATGAGTTGGGCATATAGAAAGAGATAGCTAAGCTAATGTAGAAACTGAGTCTTATGATGGAGCTGCTACAAGAGGAAGAAACCCAAATTTATGGTTAGAAGCTTAAAAGGAAATTCAAATGGCCTATAGAGCTGTTGATTACAAAAAGAATAAGACATAGATTGATTTCCTGTTCAAGAAGCAAGAAATAAATAATTATTTAATTAGAGGCATGGAGAAAAACAATGAGTTGAAGGAAGAAAAAGATATGAAAATCAGTCCTTAGGGGCAGAGAAAGAAATATTTATCTATGAACATGAGAGAGGACCAATGTTTGATGAAGAAGATGTGGATGAGAGACAAGATAAGAGTCTCATGGAAAACTTAAGAAGTTCAATCCAGAATAGAGGAGAGATGTCAATCTTAGAGGCATCAACAGGGGCAAATGAACCTCAAATTTTTAAATCTAACTGTTTATATGAGTGTTTGTTTGCAGGACTTGAAGAATATGAAGATGAGTGAGTACAAGAATCTGTCATAAAGGAGAAAGATGAAAATTTGTCTCTTGAAGGCAAATGCAAGGCAAATAAAAAGTCATGGACCTCAAATAAACAGGGTAGAGGACAAACCAAGGGAAAGCTCCCAGATTTCACAAGATGGAATAGATGGCAATCAAAAAGGCAACCTCATATCAGTTCCTATAGAGGTCCAAAACAATCTACGATTTGAAAGGTAATAAATTTCAAATGAAGTACCTTTTTCCATTAGGGGAATTTTGAGGTCTAAAATGGGCCTCCTAAGGAAAATGTAAAATCAAAATTCACTTTATGAGAACCAATCATATTTTAGGGGATGACATCATCCCTAATGGTTGAGGTGACATTGCTTGAGTTAAAAGTACTTACTTGTCACATTCTCAATGGTGGATAAAAACTCATGGTTAACCATGGTAGTCTCTAAGTACTTTTAAATTCAAAGTAAAGTATTCATAATAAATGTCATTTTACATTTTTTGAATAAAAATATATTATTGTCATTTCATATTTTTTGAAAGAAACAATGCATATCCATATACATTTATTATATTATATTATATTATATTATTTTTATATAGTATATTAATTACATGTTATTATACAATTTAAGTAATATAAATTTTAATTAATAGCATATCATATAATTAAGAATTTATAAATTTATATTTATATTTTATTTTAAGTAAAAAGGACAAAAGCATTAGTTGTTCAATGATAATGAAATTTTCTTGAAAAGCTCATTCTTATTTATAGTCACATCAATACAATTTTTTTATTAATTTTATTTTGGTACAACTTTTGAATTGAATTTAACTATGATTACATGGATTGTGGTGCAAAAAGTTAATTGAAAATTCATAAGTATTATTTTATTGGTTTAGCTATTATTTTATTATTTCCTTAGGAGGTCCATTTTAGACCTCAAAATTTCCCTAATGCATGGTAGCATCTCAAGTAAATAGGGTTGCGGATCTTGAAACAACAAAGAATCAAGAGAAAGTCATGTATTCCAAGCAAAGGTATGATCTTCATAAAGATGGTAGCCAAGATGATTCAAGAAATCAATCTTGAATCTGTTTTTGCACATAAATAAATGAAAAATTAAGTAAAATTCCACAAACATATTGGTTTATTATGAAAAAAAGAGCAAGGAAGCAAGGTATGCATTTTCAATTCAAAGCTCCAAAAAACATGAATAACTCTTACTATTGCGATGAAACACCTTGATTCAATATGTGTTATCGATGGATTCCTCAAATGGAACCGGAAATAATAAAGAGTACTAAAACATATTTGAGAGTTGATTTATTGATTCAAACATTGACAAACTTATAAGCAAGCTTAGGCCCTAAATCTGCCTTAATTTTGGCCTTATTTACATCATTTTTTTATGTCCTAAAGAGGTCAAAACCAAACCATCGTAGCTTTTACTGTTCGCTGGTATGAAATGGATTTTATTCAATTTATTGTTCGCTAGTATCTAGGGCTTTTAAGAGATAAAGACATTTTTTTATGTTTTTGGAGCTACCAATGGGTAATGACAGTGCTTGATCTCTATGTTTTTGGAACTACCTTGTGGATCCACCATAGTTCTAGTTTCAAAGAACAATGGCACATGGAGAATGTGTGTGGACCATTTAATCTTGAGAATAATCATAATAAAAAACTAATATTCATTATCACATATTCACAACCTATTAACTCAACTTTAGGGAGACAAATATTTAAGTAAGATCAACCTCAAGTCTAGTTATCATCAAATTTGTATCAAGACAAAGGTTATGTGGAATACATCCTTCAAGATGTGACAAGGACTGCTTGCATGGCCATTGATGCCATTCAATGTTACCAATGGCCTTGCAGCATTCATGGGATGATGAAAAAAGTGCTACAACCACATCTTAACTCAACTCTGTGCTACAACTAGAAAAAATAGTCCAGGTTAAAACCTCGGTGAGTGTAGATTCCGTGTAATCTAAAACCTGGGTTATGAATTTCCCTCTAGTCATCAAGTGTACGTATCAGTGATTATATCAGTATGGTGGTCCCTCTTATACATCTTAATCGTAGAATTGTCCTTCTTGACCTCATTATCCTCAGGCTCTAACTACTCAATCTATTGTGAGTGATGACTCAATTTGCTTGTGGCAATCTGATTTTGGTATACTCGGTTGTGACAGTGATGGAGTTCATTTATTTGTACAAAAATTGGTTTCTGGCATCCATATATTGGATATGACTAAAATATCAACCAACTCCCCTCATTGGAAGAGAATATGCCACAGAATTTACATCTAATACATTAAAAATTTGATTTCTGATGAAAATGTTATACACCAGCAATGCAAGCATCCTTAACCAGCTATTTTTTCCATTCACAGGATCACATTTCCTATGGAAATGTTAAACACCAGCAATTCAAACATGATTAACCATCCATCTTTCCCATTCAAAGGATCGCATTTCTTATGAACTATATGCATAATGTCACAGATAGATCATATTTCTTATGAACTATATAAATAATGTCATTGCAACTAGATTTGAACTTGAGAAATTTAGCCTTGCAGATTTTATGGTTAGAGAATGACATTCTCCAGTTGCTACAGAATGAGTTAAAATTATAGATAGAAAAACTTGAAAGGAAACTAGAATTAAAGAAATTGCATGCCATGTAGTGAGTTAACCTACACAACACACCATTAATCACTATACATGGGAGCACACCATTGAACACGAAACCTATATACTTTGTCAACTCCCATATATTGAACTTTTCTTCACTAGTATATATATATATATATATATATATATATATAGAAAATAAGATTCAATAGTCGTGCAAATGAACTTAATGAGAATAGGTCAAGAGAACTTAACAAAAATGCTAGGAACAGAGGTGCAACAGATACAACAATCGTTTTTTAACAAATTTCGGTATTCATAAAACCTTAATGCACATTACTAAAACACATATAATAGATACTAAATGCATGGTGGAAAAACCAACATAAGTAACAGAACACATAGCAACATGTTATTCCAACAATGCATTCTACCTAGTAATAAATCAAAGGCTCCACATGTTACATCATACCCTATGTTGGAATGAAGAATTACACATGACACCTCACCCCAACATGAATAATTAATGATGGCACATTTTGTAACAATATACTATTCTCAATATTACATCATTCCCTATGTTGGAATGGAGAATTACACATGACACCTTGCCCCAACATGAATAAGCACATTTTGTAACAGTATACTATGCTCAGTGTTACAATCACATATAACATCATGCGCAACTAGTTAAAGAAATATTTCTTGTCAATGGTTGAGATAAACTATCACACTTAATATCATGCCCCATCATGAATACATAATGACAATAGATTGAGTTTACATACCATTAGTTTGTAGCAAAACTTCATGATGAAATAACACGTAGCAATTAACCAATAATATTATGGTGGGAAAACACATATTTGAATGGCAATATGTTATGACAATGCAATTTGAGGCTACACAAATTGCATAGTCTTTAGTTTCTCTTGATGTCTATGTAAGACAGTCAAGTATAGCTACAACCATTAATTTGGTATGGTCTTATCTATTTTGTTGTATACTTGTGCATGAGAAAACTAACCACTGCAATGTCCTTAAAAAGGCATACGTAGATAGAACAAAGTAACAGAGCAAACTATCAGTTGCATCGTCCTTAAATAGGGTATGGAATAATTTCTAGGGATATCGATAGAATAATATCTAGGGACAGCGGTAGTAATACCAGAACTTATACAAGGAAACACTAGTCATCCATGTATCGATGTTACCAAACATCAATCCCCAGTGAATCTCTGCAGTTTTGCAAACATAGAAACAAATATAAGTATAATGAAAATGCTAGGACATAAGTTCAGTTCTAGGTACAATGACAAGCGCAAAAAAATCAGTTCAAATTAAGATGGCAATTCTAACATAAATGTAGAGAGCAAGTAATATATCACAAATGAGAAGAATTAATGACCAAAAAAGATTAAAGCCACAAAGCATCTAAGGTTAATCTTATATGGCCTAAAATATAAAATTGCAATGCTTTTACCCTCCCAAAGATTGCTTTGACTGCCAATATGTTCAATTTTCACAGATAAATCAGTTTCAACTTTTAAAATTTAAATTCTTCCTTTTAGAGAGGAATCTTAAAGTGATTTAAGAAGTTTCTTTGAGGTAGGCCTGCCTTGCCCATCTAAAGATTGATTGACTCAAACAGAGTCTTTATCTCTCCAAATGTAAAATGTGATACCTCATATACCTCAAGGTTAAGAAGAGAACGAAGAATTAAGGTCTCCCAATTATACTTAGTATGCCTAGGATTGAAGGGAACTAAGATTCATCGGCACTATAACAAATATTTAAAGAATCCATAAAAATAGATGGATGCCCCAAAGGCTATACTGCAACATTCGAAGAATGAAGGCTTGTTACATGCACAATGGTTAATGAATAAACTTAAAGAGATTTCTCTGAAAATACAATTGCATATGTTTTGTTGTTTTTTTATAGCCATTGTAATTGAACTTTATACGACTTATAGGTAAACTAGAAATTCTATAAGGATGTTGTAGACAAAAATTCTAGCAATGTATAGAAAATGATTTACCTAGTGAGAAGCAACAACTCTACAAAGATTTAACCAAAATTCTCACAGGAGCTCTAAATATAAGTGAAGGTGAAAGTTCTAATTGAATGTAGTTTTTGAGATAGCATGAAAATGAAAAAAGGAGATAAATAGTACTCAAACAAATATTGCACAACCATTTCTCTCCAAAATAATTGTTGCATTTATCCTTCAATAATACTCATATTTATGAAAAATGTTTGAGCAAGAAATTAAAAAAAAAAACAAGAAGAATCATGCCTGTAGCAACAGTTACTACACCTTACAAGGTACAATCATGGATTAAATAGATAAAATGAAATAATATAATTGTATTCATGCGAAAAGATTAAGATAATTTTATCTTGATAGTGCCATAATGCAATAAAGAATTTGAATGCTAAACATTGGCATAATTGACAGAGAGGATATTCAAGTAACCTTTATTTAAGTGGATATAGTTGACAAATAGATTTTAGTTATTTCCAAAGTGGATAATTTTGAGTGTTCAACAAGGAAACTAGCCCATGGAAGCTAGAGGACTTTGCCCTTTAACTATGAGGGACTCCAAAGATGGAGATCTCCTCCCTTAGTCAATTCAAGTACCCTAGAGAACTTAAACAATAATTCCACCAACGGAAATAAGGTCAAATGGACATTCAAATTAGTTGATTCACCTTACAAGGTAAGGTCATGGATGAAATAGATAAGATGAAATAAGATAATTGTATTCATGCGAAAAGATTAAGATAATTTTATCTTGATAGTGCCATAGTGCAATAAAGAATTTGAATGCAAAACATTAGAATAATTAACAGAGAGCATATTCAAGTAACCTTTATTTAAGTGGATATTTGTTGACAAATGGATTTTCCTCCTGGTCATTTCCAAAGTGGCTAATTTTGAGTGTTCAAAAAGGAAACTAGCCTAAGGCAACTAGAGGACTCCGCCCTTTAACTATGAGTGACTCCAGAGATGGAGATCTCCTCCCTTAGTCAATTCAAGTACCCTAGAGAACTTAAACAATAATTCCACGAAACATCAGTCCCCAGTAAATATCTGCAGTTTTGCAAACATAGAAATAGCTCTAAGTAGAATAACAATGTTGGGACATAAGGTCAGTTCTAGGTAAAATGACAAGCACAAAAAAGTCAGTTCCAACTAAGATGGAAATTCTAACATAAATGCAAAGAGAAAGTAATATATCATAGACAAGAGGAATTAATGACCAAAAAATATTAAAGCCCCAAAGCATCCAAGGTTAATCTCATATAGCCTAAATTAGAAAATTGCAATGCTTTCACCATTCCAAAGATTGCTTTGATTGCCAATATGTTCAATTTTCACAGATAAATCAATTAACATATACCTCAGTTAACCTAGTTTCAAACACAACATTGTTTGCTAAAATAAGCCCTAGCATCTAGGCACAAAAATAGTAAGAATCTATCACATTATTCTTTGCAGGTTCACCGTGACTAACCTCTAGTGTTGCAGGTTCACCGTGACTAACTTCCAAAGGTGCTGGCCACTCAGTACCAGGCAAGCTCACATGCTAAGATCTGCACACAAGTCGACCAAAACAAGAGAAATTGAGACAAATGGTTCATGACTTGGAACAGGAGAAATTATAAATGGCAAATACCTTGGATGACTTGAGATCCCAGCTGCAAAGAAAAACCCTAGAAACTACACAGCAGAATTTTCATGAATCCATTGGACAGAAAGAAACACTTGCAGTTGCCAGTGATAGTGAGACAAAAGCGACTTACATGGAAGACTTGGAAAAAGCCACTGGTTTGTTTGAAGAGGCACTTGATTTTTAAGACTCCAATGGTGTTTCCCGTTGTGTGGCCGCTCAGTGCTAGGTAGGTTCAAGCCACATTCAAGCACACAAGAACCCCCTGCCGCGTTCAAGCGCACAAGAGCCCCCTGCAACCCCCAGTTGTGTTCAATCGCACAAGAACCCCATGCTGTAAAGTCCTGATTGTGCTGATGAGCTTTCTATAGAACCATTAGTTCTGGGATTTTCAAATGAAGTGATAACCTCTTATTCTTCTGAAGTGATAAATCCATTGAGGTTATAGGCAAACATTATTGAACTATCCATTTATCATGTATATTGAATGGCCAGCCCTGCGGTTTGGACAGAAATGTTCAGAGGGCTTGCTACAATTCTAATGGTGCTCGAACTGTGGTTGAATGGCAATGATGGTTCAGTTGACCGTGCTCCAATTCCAATGGTGCTCAAAGTGTGCTCGAGTGGTAATGACAGTTCAGTTGGCCGCGCTCCAATTCCAATGGTGCTCAAAGTGTGCTCGAATGGCAATGAGGGTTTAGTATGTCGTGTTGCAATTCCAATGGTGCTCGAAAATATCTCGAATGGAAATGAGGGTTCAATCGGTCGTGCTACAATTCCAATGGTGCTCAAAGTGTTCTCCAATGGCAATGCAGGATCACAACGACACTCTTTCTATTTTTCCATACCCGTGCTGCAATTCCAATGGTGATCTGCAATTCCAATGATGCTCTCGAATGGATTCCAATGGTGCTTTTCAATTCCAATGGTGCTCTCGAATGGTAATGCAGATCATGATGGCGCTCTTTCTATTTTTCCATACCCACAACGCAAAACAAGCCCATTTGGCCAAAAACATCAATAAAAAATACCCTAAAATATTTATATTCATATATAATAAAAAAAAACCCTCTAACCCCTTGTTATATATCCAATATAATGTTTTGGGTTTAAAAAAAAAATTAACCCAATATGAACGCACGTGATATAATATTGCTTTGTCAGTGACGCCCCCGTGGGTTTCCGGTCATGACCGACTCCTGTAAATATTATTGATGGCCTTCATGGAAGCCCACGAGTTTTCCTTGGTGTTATTATATACTGGTTATTTTCTTGTATGAAATTAAGTTAAACCCTTATTGTTTTCTGTTTCTACAACAACAAATATGGTTTGAACTTGAATTTGAAATGTTAGTATATAGGAACTGTATAGTTATGTTTCAAACTCATATTAAAATGTTAATATGTGAATTGTACTCGTTTAAAATCTGGGGGCCATTTGATTTGTGTGTGGAACTATTGCATAAATTTCAATGGTACTGTAATGGTGTAGACATGTCTTATTTACATGAATGTTTTGGATTTCCATTTCTCTATTTATATGATAATTTGTCTTTATGTTTACATAATAATTTGATTTATTCCCTCCCAGCTGCCGAGAGCGAGGGATTGTCCTAGTGGCAAGGCTTCGACCCAGCCCTGGGGCTAACTCGACCCTCACGGTTGGTTTTGTTATAGAAATGAATTTTTTTTTTCCTATACCCAGTTCGCACACTGGTTGCTTACTTGATTATTGGTTTATTACTGCCTAGTCTTAATGGGTTTTGACGATGATTTTTAAATGGGGAAATTCCCACCAAACGGATGCATATTCAGAAGAAACCCCCCAACCAGCGTACCCTGCATTACAGAGAATGCATTGGTAGAGTACTGCAGATTTATTTCTAGCAGCCCATACAACTTCCCACTACCATTTTGCACAGATGGTTTTGAGCATACTACTCTAGTTTTCCTCTTTTAAAGTTACTATAGATTTATGTGTATAATAAATTTTCATTCCAACCTTCTCACAACATATAAAATTTACATTTTAAACTATGAAAGTAACTCTCATGCATGCCAAATAAATAATTGCATTCAGATACCTTCTCAGGTCATTTAACAATTCACCCACTAAAAGTATGAAACAATTACGTGTATCATCGAAGTTATAAAACTTATTTGGAACTCATGTCGAGGATCTTACACAAGGCTACATAAATCTAGATGAGTTTCCCAACCCGGAGAACCAAATTAATTATGGTGTCCCCCTGAGACGATTTCATACCCAAGAATAGTGAAATGTTTGAATAGTGAAATGTTCGACAACGGGTCCCAACCAACTCCAGTGTGAGGCTTTTTCCCTAGGCACGGCGTTGTGCTCATAGGTTCTTCCAAAAACCAAATCCTCTCATGTTACCCACACCCTCTTGGCTTCCTTATATTCTTTTCGAAAACAGTATATTCTATATGAGGAGCTCAACATATCACTTGTTGGAATTGTTAATGGAAAAGATAATGGTCATACATATTTATTTTTGGAATCTTATTACATATATTCTTTTGATCTTCTACTTTGTATTTAATTCATTTAGTAGGTAGGTTTAAGAATATTAAATTATATTTGAATTATATAACATATTAATTCAAATTACACAACTACTACTAATAATAATAATACAACTGTTAAATTATTTTTTTTAGATTATTTAAATTTATTATTCTAGTCAAACTAGTCGTTATTTACAATGGTTATTTGGGGCTCTCCTCATCTATTTAAACTGGTTCCTAGATCAGATCTCTCATCTTGTCTTGATGATGAACCATGCTGGCTGGTTCGAAACGTGTCAACAAAATATACTTTGTTGTGATTTTATACAATCATTTATATTATCAATATATTTGAGAATTCATTTAAATATTTTCAAAATTTATTTATTTTCAAACCATCTTACTATAAAACTTCGACTCTATAATATACATTTATATAATATTTATTTTTTATATTTTTCTTAGAAAAAAACTTCAACTAGATAATATATATATATATATATATATATATATATATATATATATATATATATATATATATATATATATATATATATATATATATATATATATATATATATATAGAAAAATATATTATTATTTTTGTTTTTGTAAATTTAGCAGTACTTTACTATTTCTATTTATCAAAAAAGAAGCAAGTTGCAACATATAAAAACTCGATGGCCTCAACCTGCCCGAAGGAAACCAGGTCTGTTAGCCACCTTAGAGAGTTAAATGCCATCCAATATTGAAAAATTTTCAGTTGTCTACTAGTTGCTATGTCCATTATACTATGCCTAACAAAGTCTAATTGTAAACAGTAAATGCTAGCCGCAAAATACATTAGAAAACCAAGGAAATCATTACTCAATCATCTAAAGATTCAATAGGTGTCGGGTCTTTAACAGTAGAGCCCGACATGTCTACTTGTTACATGGTTTGAATTTGCCGCTCAATTCTTCCAAGACGAGTTGTAGCATAATGTTGAGACCCTCGAATCCCCTGAATCTCTCTTTTAATTTCCTACAGAACTGAAACCACTTGGGGGTTTCCTTCCATTTCCTGTAAACTTATAATGGCCTTGGCCAACATACATTTGAGTGTCAAGTAAGTATGTATGGACTGATGAAAAATGGATAGTCTCCCTCTTGTATTCCCAGGGTCCTTAATGAAGTCCATGGTGTCCTCCTGTTGTTCTATTTCCTCTTTTTTGTTGCTGCAATCTCTCTCCTAGCCCTGAATAAGGTTGTGGACCTGTGGAGGGTTTCATGTTGAGTAAACATCAAAGATGTTTTCCATAACTTCTTTTTTTGATTTTTTGCCTCGCTTGCTAGATCCAACTATGGACTTTGGAAGTTTCTACTTCCCTTTTTCCTTTACCTGATGTTTGGCAGGTTGTCCTTTTACCCTGTTCGTATTCCAAAGTACAAACACTTGATTATTTTGTTTCAAATCCTTAGACAGAGACTAGGAAACACTTGTGATAATTTTAAAAAGACTTGTATATGGCAAGAAAAATTCAATAACGGTTTGCATGGAACAAAAAATAGGGCCCATAGCTACCTCTGAGACAATTGTTACCAAATAATAGATAGCATTGCTATTTTTGTTGTAGGTGGTAGAGTTATATAAGTTAATATTAGACAGAGATAAGGATGGAGATTGACAGCGCAAATCCCTGGCCCATAACCCATGAAGACAGGGTAGTTGGCTAACAGAACAGAGGTTCCTATTGCCCACCCGAGTAATTGAAGGACTAGAATCCTAATTATAAACAGATATCACAGACTTAAAAACACAGACATAAACCTGCAGACCTTGCAGAGGGCTTGTACCTTGACCAAAGAGATTAGGACGAATAGAATAAGGGTCAGAGACATGATCAGGGCAGTCATGCATTGCGATGCATGCAGTCTCATAGGCCCGAGACGCCAGGGCTTGCAAATTATCATTACAAACCAATAACGGAGCACATTTATGGTAGAAGGCAACCTGACAGGGAGTTCGAAAGAAAGGATCAACAACAGGGGCTGGGAAAACTAGAATCACCAAGGTATCAAACAAATGACTTATAGAAAAATGGAAATACCCTTCGAACCGGGTCATACAATGATAAAAATCAGACTGGAAATTATACCAGAAGCCATAATTAAACATGCACCCGCAATGAAGAACAACATGCAAACCCATTAAATTTTTGGTTGCCTTTGTTATGATTAAGACAGTGAGGAGGAGCAGATAAATTAACAGTGTTACTAACCAAACACATCACGTACCAAGTAACCAACAGTAGTTGCAGACTAGTAGCCTTTGTTCTCACTATTCCTCCTTCAAAATTCTGCCTGAGAACAATGCTCTTCTTTCACCCCACGACATGCATTAACCAACAATGTTGTTTCCCAGGTTGGTTTAACAGCCTTAGTTGGCTTCCAGAATTTCCATTTGTAGTCATTATGTAGTGGCGTGTGAGCGCATACTTGCTACCGACCTGCTGCGGGCCTTACACTTAAATGACGATGTGGTGCACGTTGCCGCGTGACACTGCCCGTCTCCCATCGACCTCCACTTGGCACCCCAATTGGGGGTAGGAAAACATATTATTAAGTGTATTTTCATTTTTATAAAATTTAATATTAACACTAATTTTAATAAAAACACATTATATTTTGTGGAAAAAAATAATTTTTGTTTTAATGATTTTATAATTTTTAAATCATTTTTCAAATTTGAATACAATTGCCTCGTTAAAAATTTTAAACATTATTGCAACTGTTGTATTGGAATTTCACTGAAATTTGACATTTCAACTGCTTTGACTTAAATTTGGTCAAATAATATTTTCTATTTTAGATTTATGATTAGTACTGTTGAGAGATATAGAACATTGTAGAAGCCTTTCGAACGAACAAGTATGGTTCATCATCAAGACTATGTAAAAGATCAGATCAGGATATTAAGTTTAAATAAATGTAAAGATAACTAGCGGTTATAGGGTGGATTACAAAAACCTGGATTCAAAAAATAATAATAATGTTATTATTATTAGTTTTTATTATTAATAATAATAATAATAATTAAAAAAAATTAAGACGTCCTTATTGAGATAGCCAGGCTTAGGCTGCAATTTATCGTCACTTTCATGGCAATTGGGTTTCGAATGCCGTGGCGGCCACGGTCTTCCCTGTGCGTGAGATATTCGTTACACATAAAGCAAGGAAATCGTCAATTCACCGCCTTCTTCGCCGACGGACGGGGCGGCAAACTGGGGCTTCTAGCTGAGGTTTTATAAAGGTCATAATTGGTCGGGGGTCGAATCCCCGCTGAGGCGGCAAACTGGGGCCTTCGGTGGAGGTTTTTATAGAGGCCATTCGTCTGGGGATCGAATCGCGGCAGAGGCGATCGGTCTCTGGATCCTCCTCCATTGGGTTGCGGCTTTTTGTGCAGAGAGTAAGATGTGGAGTTAGAGATTTTACCGCTGCTCTCCTTATTGTTGCGGTCTGTTATTTCCCTTTCCATCCTCATCTTCGTTCTGCTGCCCTCATCTGCGCGAATTGTCCGCTTGAAATCGGATCCGTGCTGTTGCTGCTGCCGCTTATTGTATATGTCGATAGACACGTCCACCAGAAAATCTTCAAACCAGGGTTAGCGTTGCACTAAAAACAAGGGTTGGGGTTTCAGAACGGCAAAGTGATTCGAACGACCAACGTGAGGATGCAGTGAGCAAATGAAATGTGGATCTAATTCCATGTGTCAGGGGAAGGGAACACACACCACTAATCAGTTGCTACAGACAAGATGCAGCTGTGCCCCCAATTTTCCGCCATTGAATGCAGGAATGGAGAGATACAAATTCAGTGAAGCAACGCGATCCACCAAGAACACTGTAATAAAGTCTGCACATTGATTGAGACACAACGGGGTTGCATCGGTGTGTTAATATAAAATATGAGCACCGAGCCCCCTCCCCAATAACAAGTGAAGTGGGACCCTTCCATTACATCACAATCCCCAACACTTTAATGAAAAGCGAAGTGGAAGAATTTTCAACACTTTTCAGTGAAAACCCTCTCCAACGGGTCAAGAATGTAGGCGAGCCTTATATCCCAGTCTATCGGTTCATAAATGCACCGAGAGACGAAATGGCTACTATAGGATCATTTATTTCTTTAATCTGACTGTGGTCATTTTCTCTCTCAATGCATTTATGGGCCGATAGACTGGGATATAAGGCTCCCCAAGAATGTACGGTAAGTGAGTGATCAATTTTAACTTTCTCATAATTAATAGCAAAAAAGACATATGAAAACAAGATCACATATTGCTTTATAAAAGAATAAGATTAATGAAATCTTTCAATAGATTAAATGATTAAGAATGTTTGATTAAGTTATTGGTTCAAAACCAGAAAAATAAAATATATACATGTTTTAGACTTTAACATCGGAATTACTATCCAGAAATGGTCCTTGAAATCAGGGATTTAGTTAAAATTATAATAACCCTATCATCTTTTAATTAGACATTTTGTTAAAATTATAATAAACTTCCTCTCAATCATCGAGATTGTGATGAATGAATGGTCCCCTTTAGTGGAAGTTAAGTTGGCGATAACGACGAATCATTCAGATTAATATTGGCCGACCTGCCTCGTAGCGAACAGATGACGTATGTTTATGGTTTTTTAAACAAAAATGAATATAATAAAGAATTGTCCCCTCTTGATCATGCCAAGTAAATGCGCTTTCTTATCAAGAGTAATGAATTGTCTCGGCACGTTGCTACGTTTTTGTTTAGAGTATGTGACAGCTAAACATTAAACGTCATGTACATGAGTGACCAGATATGTACACGAGTGATCATAGGAGTAAAAATTAGCCATTGTTTCAAAAAGGGGTAAAGAGTGATTTGATGAGTAGAAAGTAGCAATTGTTTAATTGTTTTAAAAGGTGTAAAGAAAGGTTGATAGGATTGTTGAATTGTAAAAGTTGTACTTTGATTTAAAATTAGAATTGTTGTATTAGATTTAAGTTGTTTAATATGTTTCTATTATGTTGGTAACACAATTAAAGTAATAATTGAAATATTGAGAAAATGAACGTAGGCTGTGAACTAATTTACTACTTATTTACCAATGAAAAATTTTAAATCATTGTGAAGAAATACTGATTTTATAGAATGGACAATTTTTAATAAAAGGAAACAAGAGGTAAATATTACTTTTGCTTAGTTTTAGGCATAAATATTGTTACATATTTTTTTAAAGAAATAAATATTTAGTATGTTTTAAAATAACAGATATTTTTTTGTTAGAGAAGAAACAATTATTTTTTAAAATATTTCTAAATATAATTTAAATAATTTTGATTTGTTTTTTTAATATAATTTTAAATAATTTTGAAAATGTATAATTATATAATAAAATTAAATCTTTAGATTCTTTATATATTATTAATAAAATATAATATTAATAATGATTAACTTTTTCTGCCTACAATCTATTAAGATAACAATACCAAAAGACAACAAGGGCTACATAGTAGCTAGTGCCTGCCTCTTAATTTAAATGTAACAAAATTAAAGTAAAAAAAAAAAATTAAATTCAAATTACTGTATGACTATTTATATGAGTGAGAGAGACAATCTAAGTCGTAATTTTTCATTAATAGTAAGAAAAATTACATGTTACATCTAGCAGCTTATCATCTATGCTAAGATAAAAAATGAGAAACATATCCTCCCGTAGAGTTTGATATTTTGTCAATACAGTGTCGGTTTTTCAGCTAATCTAATATAATATGTACATAAATGAAATATAAAAAGTCTGGGACATGTAATATAAAAACAAAAATATAAAATAGATGAAAGTCCAGTAGACTGTTTAATATAGTTTCCACGAAATAGTAACAAAAATCAAAACAACAGTCAGGTAATGACTGCACCCTGTGCAACAAAATCCTCAATGAAAGGACAATGATAGAACTGATGTTCCTGTTCCCCTTCATGAGCCGTGATATGCCAACGACCCCACTCTAACTGTGTGGCTTCCTTGGAAAGCTTATCAGCCACCTGATTCTGCTGCCTGTAAATGTGTGTAACAGAGATAAAATCAAAAGTGATTTTAGTAATAATACCTCATCCAGTAGTGCACTAGGCAAGTGAGTGTGACATTGCACCTTAAAGTTAATCCAATTGAAGATAATCTCAGAATCCCCAAAGATCTGAATCCTAATGCAACCTTGTTCACTGGCAAAGACGAGGAGAAGTCTAAGGCTGTTAAGTTCAGCATAGTTATTTGATCCCGGACCAAGTCCCATCTTAAGGTGGAAGAAATGCGTGTCATGCAGGTACAGTACAACACCCCCCTCACATCCATTAGGATTGGATGCACCGTCAATATAAGCCCAGGGTATGGTTCAATCAATAGTTTCAGGTATGATGGTCCTGTCATGTGCTTCACACTTATCATCAGGGATAAGTTGGAATATGGATATGATGGACCTAAAGGAACGGTCCCAATCAGCAAGTCTTTCCAAAAACATATAATGGTTCCTAGCAAGCCAGATACCCAATGCAATGAGGAGGAGAATGTTCCTGTCTTTTGGCCTCCGAGATTCTCGCCACCAGTTTGTACAAGAAGAGCAGACTGAGGAGCCGTGCCAGATTTGAGTTCAGCCAAGAATAGTAGTCGTAGAGTGCCAAAGGTGTGATATTGCATGGCATTCCAAGAATAGATGATTAACAAATTCCGCCAGTTAGAGGCGTAAGCAGCATCTGGAGGGTCCATGGAACTCTCTTTTTCTAAGGTTGTCCTTCCTGGGGGTGCAATTCGATAGTATGCACCACATTAGCAGTCTGGATTTGGGGGGTGCCTTCAATTTCCATAAATGTTGCCACCACCATAACTTGTCATGTCGCTCCTAATGATTTCAGAGTGTGGGGTAACCAATCTTGGGAGTGTGTTTCCCAGTCAGGGATATGGCCCAAATAATCTCATCATCTTGATCCGATAATTTGATGTTGGTGGTGTGGAGAGCCCTGATGAATTTGCCCCAAATCAACCACCAGTTTTCGGAGAGGTTCAGCTCATGTGCAGATAACCATGCTTGTGAGGCCCAAGTGGTATGCTCTGGATCTGAAATATGAGATATGAACAGTCTACTAACACGAGCCAGGTGTAATCTGATATCCAATGGTAGAGTAAATTCTTGCCTGCATCTGGACCACGCATCCACATCTATTTTTACACGCTCCCCAGATCCGATGCACCATGCCAGTCCTTGTTTTATCAGGTGGGTGGATTTGGTAATGGATTTCCAGATGATTGATGAGTCATGTGACTGCTGAAGACTGCCCTTAATACAGTCTAAAGTGGTGTTGGGGGTGATATATTTATAATAAGTAACTTTTTGCCACAGGTTGTGGCTAAAAATTAGATACTAGCCCATCTTGGAAGCCAAAGTAGTAGCAAATTTGTTCAAATCTTTCAGGCCCCATCCCCCCTAGCCTTTGGGTTTAGCAATTTTCTCCCAAGAAATCCATGCATATGCACAGTCATCCTTCATACCCCTCCATAAAAATCGACGATAGATATGTTGAATTCTTGCAGTCACTCCTTTTGGGATCCAAGCGAGTGCCATCTAGTAAACTAGGATGGCTTCCAGAACTGATTTGATGAGAACCAACTTGTCGACCCTAGACAACCATCTGTGATGCCAAATGTTGATCCTGCACTCGACTGTTGCAATCAACGAGTGCCAATCAATGATACGATAATAATTTGGTTTAAGATGGAATCCAAGGTATTTTAATCCATCTTCTAGATCCTTGCATTCATATTGGAAGAGACCCAGAGCATGCCGGATTTCATTGACAGAGCAACGCACCATCATAATGGTGGATTATCTCTGATTCGGTACCATACTTGTTGCTTTGCTAAAGATGTTGAGTAGCTTGAAAAAATTTGTATTATCATGACAAGAACCATCCAGGAAAATACTTACATCATCTACAAATACTAGATGTGCTAGTTGAATAAAATCATTAAGTTTAATACCATGAATGGAGCCCTTGTTTTTTGAATGAGCCATGAGGGCAGAGAGACCCTCCATAATGAGGAGGAATAGAAGGGGGGAGAGGGTCCAGCCTTGTCGAAGTCCCCTCCCGGAATGAAAAAAAATCAAAGGCAACTCCATTAATAAGGATTTTGAATGAGGCATTAGTGATACAACCCATAATCCAATTGGTGAAATCATGAGGGAAGCCAATATAAATGAGGATGAGATGCAGGTAATTCCAGTTGACACAGTCAAAGGATTTTTCCAGGTCAATCCTGAGGATGGTTCTCTTGAGGATTTTTATTTTGATGAAGTGTAATGCTTCTTGTGCAGTGCCAATTGCTTCGTGTATTTATCACTGGTGGAGGAATGCAAACTGTTATTTGGCAATATGTTGGGAGAGGATGGGCTTTATGCGATTTGCAATGATTTTGTATATGCAGTTGCATAGATATATGGGGCGATATTCATAAAAGGAACGAGGCTTGTCAGATTTTGGGATGAGGGCAATGAATGTAGAGTTGAATCCATCATATATCTGACCCGAAATCCTGCTGTCTTCAATGACTTGAAGGAGATCCTTGCCGATGAGTTCAAAAAATGTGAGGTAGAATTCAATGGGCCAACCATCAGGGCTCGGACTCTTGTATTTCTTAAACCATTTTAATAACCCCTCAATTTCCCCCATGGATACTGGGGCATTGAGGTCATCCAAAGCCTCCTCGTCCACATATCTATGCTGAGATCAAGAAATTTGCATGATTTCTGACAAGTTGGCATCGACCGATGCCCTGTACTGGTTGGAGAAATGTTGTATACCCATATCAGTGAGCTGATCATGCGTGTGTGCCACCCTTCGATTTTGGTCAGTGAGCTCCCAAATTGTATTGATGCTTTTCCTACATTTTGCACATTGTTGAAAGAATTTTGTGTTCTCGTCCCCATCTTGTAATCAAATCTCTATGCTCTTGAGTCGTCATTCCTCTTCTCGGTTCCTCAATATTTTAGCTTTTGTGAATTCCACAACAATTAATATGTCTTTTGCCTCTGTTGATCGGAATCCCAGAGAATCAAGTACATTCAGCAGACCGATCTCCAATTCAATGCTGGATAATTCCTCATCCTCTTTTATTTTTTTATTTTTTGGCCCAGCCAATGGTGAGAGTTTTGATGTGGGATGGGTTGTTATATAAAACCCTTGCAGGTGCTAGTTCAGGAGATTGTTCACAGTGTCTCTATTCCTTGATGACTATCGAATGAAACTCTGACTCCTCCAGCCATCTTGAATTGAATTTGAAAGGAGCCTTAGGCTTTCGATTTCTAGATTGAATTTCAAAGTAAATCGGAGAGTGATCCAAGGAGCCCCCTGTTCCAACCCACTCTCTAGCCTTATCAATGTGCTCAAGCAATGGGCCCTTGATCATAAATCGATCCAGCCTTCTAGCAAGGGAAGCAACACCCATCCGCTTGTTACGCCAAGTAGGAAGCTTCCTGGGCATGGAAATATCTAGAAGATCCACCCCATCGATGAGCCCTTCAAAATAATCAGATAAAGAATCCGGGGTGGCCCCAGGACCCGAGGACTCAGATGGCCCAATAGAGAAATTTAATTCCCCACCCATGATGATATTATCCCACTGCATGATAAAGTAGTGCATCCATTCATCCCAAAATACCTCTCTGTGATGACATGGGCCATATACATTGATTAGGGTGATAGCAAGATTAGAGTCTCGGGAGATGATGTCAGCGCCAAGTATGCCCATTCTCCCCCACCAACCTAGGGCCAGGATGATTTTATTATTGGTGTCAATGGCACTACGACCAGATCTACCACGAGAATCAGAGGTTTGAAAGGTCCATTCCAGGAGGAGAGAAGGCAAGCCCTTGTTAACAAATTCCCCATCACCTAAAGTTTCCTTAAGAAAGAGAACGTCAATCTGAGACAACTCCAGAATCCTCTTTAGAGCATATTTTTTCTCAGGGCTGGCTAGACCATGACAATTGAGGGAGAGACAGATCATGGTAAACCTTCGGCCTGGGCATTCTTTTCTCTAAGAGTTTGTAATCTCTACAATCCGAGCTGCTAACCAGATGACTATCCACAATTTACTGCTATAGGATTGCAATCCAAGCCCTTACAATTGTGTCTCCAAGGGGGGTCTATACAGCAGTACGAATTCTACAGGAAATCTACCTTGTAACAAATTCAAATCAGACTTTTCCTCCTCGGCCTCTTGTCTTGTTGTTCAGCATTCCTGAAATAATCTTCAATGAACAGATGAACATCACATCATTCCAGCAGTCACGGTAGGAATTTCATGAATCTGGGCTATAATGCAAATTCAGTAATTTCACCTAAAACATGACGTTTCTTAGATCTATTCCCGATGAACAGATGAACATCACGTCATTCCAGCAGTCACGGTAGGAATTTCATGAATATGGGGTATAATGCAAATTCAGTAATTTCACCTAAAACATGATGTTTCTTAGATCTATTCCCTGTGAACTTTCAGTCTTGGGGCCAATCAGAAATATTCAATTATAGCAGCAAATACTTAAATTCACTTCAACCCAAATCACCAGGCAACTCAAGAGAATAAATACCATATATGTGGACTTCACTGCCAACAATGTCTAACATGCAGGGCACACTTTGTCAAGCATATAAAAGATCTGAAATATTTTTATTACAGCAGAAAATATGCTCCTTTATGTTCTATGTTGTGTATTAAATCACAGCAATTTCAGCAATATCATAGGTGAAATCAGCTTGAACAATAGTGCTGGAATCCCCTAAACAAGAAGATAATACAAGCTGAAAGTGATGCAAGTATTTGGACAGCTTAAACACTTCATTTATATATAAGAGATGAAGTACATCTACATACCAACATCTTATTACAAGCTTATACAAGTCAATCTCTTCAAACCATAAATAGAGAAAACATGGAAAACCCTACTCACCAACTCCTAGCTAGGAATCACTCTTAACCAAAGCTGCTTACTCCAGCAAAGCTCCTCCTTGGCACCTACACTTGCATCCCACAAGCATACAAGGCATTTCCTGCCCGCACCTCCTCAACACATTGAGTAGCACTAGGATTTCCAATTGCACTTGGTGCCATTTTGATATATTCACCTTTGCATGGCATATAAATGAGCAAACTTTGCATATTTTGTCTCTATTGGCTTGGAATCAAGGTTGCAAATCTTGAGAATAGTTTTTTTAATTAAAAAATAATTATTTAATGTATTTTTTTTAAAACTGGTTCATTGAGATCTGACCGCTACTGGTTAGACCGGTTCCGGTTCGAAACCTGGTTCATTAGGTCCACCGGTCCGGTCACCGGTTCCAGTTTTAATAACTATGATGTAAACTTCAAAAATCAATTTCTCTTAGAGTATTTGGAGTTAGGAGCTAAGCGAGGGCTTGTTGGAAAGAGGAAAGAGTCCTCTTTAAGATGGTGAAGGAGCCAATGCGAAAGGATGCCTCCAAGGTGACAACAAATATTTTTCTTGTGACTATTCCTGAAATTAGATCATTTTTGTTATAATTTCAAGAGTGCCCTCCAACAATTTTCCATGATTGTCCATGACATCTATGTTATCAAGTATAGTCATATCCATGTCATTAAGTCCTCAAGTGTTCTTCATGTCATGTCCCTAGACATTTTTCATGTCATCAAATGGTCCTCCATCAACCATGTCATCTTGACATCATACTGGGTCTAGGCATCTCAAGAATATTGACATCTTAGTCAATGCCACATTGACATCAATGAAAACCTTGATTAACAGTTTCAAGATAGACAACAAGATAAACATAGTGAGAAATTGTCGGCCTATCACACTTTGTAATGTGTCTTATAATCAGGAATATGGCAGCCTGAGCCATTTTTCTTGATCAACTGGAGTTTATTAAGAGAAATTTTATCCTAGGTAATATTATTACAACTTGTGAAGGTCTTGAATGATTATCAAAGATCATTCACATAATTATAGATGAAGATAGGAATAACAAATATGACTCCAAAGGCATATTTTCTACTAGGGTGAACTTCTTCAAGCTTAGAAAAGTAATGTAAATCTCCAAATAATGTACCCTCTTGCATGCTAAGAATAAGGAGAGAATGTGGTGTAAATCCTTCATTAATGTGCCCTCCATGCAAGTGGCCAAAAACAGAATGTATTCCCTTCAAGTGCCAAAAAGGTGATAATTTGTAACTCGTCATGCTGCCATGAATAGGTAAGTGACTCCCTCAATTGGAGTGCCCTCGTTTTCTAGGAATGAGAACTGGGAACATGTCAGAAATAGGATTTAAAGGAGAGAGTTCACTACTGGTAACTGTGACTTCATCATTGCCAAGTGCCTCCCCTTTAGCTGAGTGATGCATCCTATTTGCTGCTAAGGCAACTCCCATTGGCATGTTCTTCTCTTCACTGCTGATGTAATGAATGTTTAAAAATGTCCGCAAGGGTTGTGCCCTTAAGAATGCTAATATATTTACCAAAACATTTTGGTGTAATGCTGATAGATCTGTGTTCAAAACCAAAATTTTTTGTTGTCATGCTGATAGATCTGCGTTCAAAAGGTGTAAATACAACAAAAATATCTCCTCAAACAAGTGCTGATCCAAAAGCTTTCTCTCAAATATGACTTTCTTTTGTTGTTTAACTATGTGATTGTTGTGTATGGGTGTGTTCACACTAGTAAAAAATGTGTAGTCTTCTCTTCCTATATGTTGTTTCTAAAAAGTTTGCACAATTGACATTTGTGCTCAAATAGGAGCTGAAACTTCTCTTTTAAAAATAAAGTTCTGAAAAGAGTTGAAATTAAAGAGTTAACATATTAGTTTCATCTTTGAATGCAAAAAATTGAAGATGAGTCAAAGCCCAATTTTGACAACAGATGAATACCATGCACATGATGAGAGAATAGTTGATGAGAAGAGCTTGCTTAAATATGCATGTCCATGTAATGATTGTCATGGTGGGAAAATGAGAAAAAGAAGTGTGATTTTTCAACATATGCTAAAATATGGGCATAGCGGTATAAGCCCTTTCCCTCAAAATTGTTATCCAGATAGGATAGAATTGCATAGCATGAGAGATTTAGAGGCACTAGACATAGATGAAGAGGCAACAAACACAAATGAAAAGGTAGGAACCTTTGATGAAGGGATTGAAGTTGATAGAATGCTGAATGAGGGTTTCAAGGATGAATGGCAGAAGTTGATGGAGGATGCTTTAAAACCTGTGTATGGTACTTGCAGTTTAAGTCATTTAACAACAATCCTTTTAATTCTTAACTTGCAAGTGGTGCATGGTTGGACAAATGAGAGTGTTGATGAGTTATTGGCATTTTTACAACGATTGTTACCACCCGACTCCACACTGCCAACAAAACGAAGAGCATGTTAAGTGCAAATCACTAAGCTAGGCTTAGGGTATGAAAGCATCCACACATGTGTGAATGGTTGTGTATTATTTCGCAAAAATCTTGCAAGTGAGGCTGAATGTCCAAAATGTAAAGAAGGGAGGTATAGACCAGGGTTGAAATCAAATTTAGCTCCGAGAAGGGTTCTTCGCCACTTTCCACTAATCCCACGGTTGCTTCGAATGTACAAATGTCGAGACATTGCCGAGCTAATGCAATGGCATGCCCAAAATAAGAGCACCGATGGAAAACAATGATTTGTGGCTGATTCTAAGATTTGGAAGGAATTTGACAATAAATCCCCTGATTTTGCCTAAGATCCTCGCAATAGACTGGGTTTAGCTCTAGATGGGGTGAACCCTTTCTCAGATCAAAGCACTAAATGGTCAACTTGGCCAGTGTTTTTAATAAATTATAACTTGCCTCCATGGTTAGCAACGAAGCCATTTTTCTTGATGTTGTCATTGATCATACGGGGGAAAAAAAGTGTGACTTCAGATACAATTGATGTTTATTTAGAACCATTATTTGATGAGATAGTGAAATTGTGGAAAGGAATTGAAGCAATTCAAATTTTAGGGGATGGTAATTCAATTCAATTCACTTTAAGAGCTTCTTTATTGTTTACAATCCACGATCTTCCTGCATATGGCACTTTGACTGGTCTCAATGTTCATGGATACCATGGATGTCCAACTTGCATCTTTAAGGGTTTTGTGAGGCACTCAAGTAGTTTGCACAAGTGTATTTATTGTGGACATCGTGCTTACCTCAAAATGGAGCATCCATATCGTCGACAAAAGTCACGTTTCAATGGTAAGGAAGAGAATCGTGAAGCACCATTGGCAATAACAAGTGATTACATTATTGAGAATGGAGAAAAAAGAATGCAATTTATTGAAAATGGTGGCATTCGTGGTAGTAAAAATGATCCACTTTACGATAGTGGTGTAAAAAGAGTGTGCATATTCTATAAATTTCCATACTTTAAGCATATAACCATTAGGCATACTGTTGACTTTATGCATACTGAGAAAAACATAGCTTTTGCTATTATAGAAACTCTTTTTGGTGCATACGATACAGTGTCATCACGCCTAGACCTTAAAGAACTAAAGATTCGTCGAAATCTTTGGGTTGAAAAATATGGTAATGGAAAATACAAAAAACCTATTGCTCCTTATGTGTGGACAAAGGATCAATGTGCACAATTCTTAAAGTTGATGTCTCGGACTCGATTTCCTACTGGATATGTAAGTGGTAATATTAGAAGCCAAACCGAAAATAATAGCTTAAGAAGCCTCAAGACCCATGACTATCATGTCATAATTGAGGATATTTTACCTATTGCAGTCATATCAAGTTTGGAAAAGGGACCAAGATTTGCAATTATAAGGTTGGGCCGAATCTTAAAAAGAATGAGTTTGCATGTGCTAGATCCTTCAAACTTTGATAATTTGAGGGGAGAGGTTGTTGAAGTCCTCTGCTTATTGGAACGAGAATTTCCACCAACAATATTCAATATTTCTATGCATCTTCTTATACATCTAGAACATGAACTAGAGAATTGTGGCCCAATAAGAACAAGATGGATGTATCCTATAGAGCGATACATGAAAGTTTTGAAAAAGTTTGTTCGTAATAAGGCAAAACCAGAAGGTAGCATTTGTGAAGGATATTTAATGCAAGAGGCCATAGTGTTTTGCACAGAATATATGAAGGATTTTAGCAATGTCAATCGGCGTGTATGGGATGATGATGACGACCAGAGAGTTGCAGGTGAAGTATTAGAAGGAAATGGGCGTCGCTTCAAGCTATCAAATGAGGAAAGAATTGCCATACATGCCTATGTTCTTCAAAACACATCATCATTCGATAAGTGGCGTAGGTAAAATATTATTTACATCATAATTTATTTATTTAATATCATTTAATAGATAAATTATTATCACTCTTACTTTTCATATTCTATGCAGAAAATACGAAGAAGAGATTCAAAAATGGATGCATCCATCTCGAAAGCGTACACTTCAAGATTTGAACCTTGGAGATCATTATTTTCCAAAATTTGATGATTGGATTGTCGATGCAATTAATGATGCACGACAAGAAGGTCAAGATATGACGAAGGAGGAAATTCAGCTTTCACAACCTCCAAGTATATGGGCTTCTTCTTTCAGTGGAATGTGGGCCTATGGTACTCATTTAAGAGTGGAAGAAAGGGATACAGGAAAGGAAAATTGTGATTGTATTGTTAGTGTTGAATTTCATCACAACACTGAAAAGAACTTGTATGTTGGATTCATACAAGAAATTATTCAAGTTGATTATGGTGAAACTAGTCCTATATTATTAAAATGTAAATGGATCAAGCCATCTACAATACAACATGATGAGTATGGATTTGTACGTGAAAATACACGCCAAATTTTGTTGAAGACCAATGAGCCATATGTTTCCCCTATTCAAATTAACCAGGCATTTTTAATTGGTGATGTGACAAGCTCAGGATGGTCGTATGTCATTCAAATAGAGCCCCGCTCAAAAAGGAAATTCATGGAATATGTTGATATAATGGTTGATGGGCAATGTAATAGTTTACAAGAAACATTGGAGGAAGAATCTGAATATGGAGATAGAGTATTTGAAGATGAAGCATTGATTCCCAGTGAAGAGACTGAGTTAGAAAACATAATTCATGGCCAGGACAATATAATGTACGAGGACAATGAAGGAACTCAAGCAGATGTATACACAAGTGATCAGGATTGTGATCTTGATGACCACGCAAATGATCATGATGATGATTTATCACCTTGACTTTATGGCATAAATTTTCACTATGCAAATGGATTTTATTGTTTTGGCCATGGGATTAGCCAGATGGTTGTATTAAACTCTGTGTGAAATTTATCATTCATTTTTCACGTGTGTGAATTTTGTTTCATTCCAGTGACTCTATTGTAGCATGAAGTGATTCAATTTATCTTAAAGAGGATTACTAGATCCATAAATGAAATTGTCTACATGAAGTTATGCTAACTTTAATATTTATTTTGTAACTTCTATAGTTGTTTTTTTTCCTTAGGAAAATCTAGATTCTTCTAATTTTATTCTAGTTGTTAAATTGGGGGATGCATATCTTTTTATTGCGGGATATTTGATTTTCAGCCTGCAAACCTCGAAGCTAAATGTAAGTCTATGGATTCTGTTTACTAAGGGCTCAAAGTCTTAATATGGTTCAGGAGCTCTTCACCAAAGTTGTATGGTACTGACACCAGTACACATATAATAGATTCAATAATGTTACAATGGCTGGGACATACAATCTGCATTCCCAATTGCAATATGCTATGTTTTTATTATGTGATAAATTTATGCAAATATTACAATTTTTTTGCAATTAAAAAAATAGAATCCATAATTCTAGATAAGGTGCTAATACTGATTAAAGTGTTCCTTCTATCAATTTAAGGATAACTCATTCTCATTGATCATAATGCATGATCGTATAATAGATATATTTTATAATTGTTATTTATCCATGCACTAATATTTTTTCTTTAAATGTGAAATGTAGGACATAAATACTATGAAGAAGGGGTTGAAACGTAAAAATGATCTTAGCAGTGATGAAAATATGATAGAATACGGGCGTGTTCGTAAAGAACGCATCACAAAAAATGAAGAATATTTCTCATCTCTTGGTTTGGTGAATAAGTAAGTAGTTACTCTTCGTCACTTTTTATTTCTATGCATATTTAATGAAAGTTGTATATAATATATTTGATGATGTAGGCCATTATTTGATAAGTTTTTTTTTTTTTTTATAGGGGAAACTTGGATCCCATAGACAATGAGAATAAACAAAAAGCAAGAAAAGACGTATCCCTGCCAACTCGTAGAAGCAAACGCCATGGTAATTCAATGCATGGAGATGAAGCTGACAATTCTAATGATCAACTTCCTGATATATCAGATGATCATGTCCAAGGTGTTCACGAAAAATTGGCACATTCTGATGAAGCAGAGTTGCAATAAATTTATTTACAGTTAAAGAAAAGATTTGAAGGCACATCTGAGGAGATTTGTGTGCAACCTAGTGCCACACCTATTGTGGACAAGGAGCAACCAATTCAATCTTTTGCCACAGAAAGCACACCAATTACATCTTCTCCAAGTAAGGTGCTAGGAACTACCACACCTTCTTTAGCCACAAGTATGAGTGATTTACCATCACCTGGTCTTGGTTTTGAAGATGTATCAGCTTTAGTGAAAAGACAAAGAATTAGTCAAAGCCTTTATAGGTCCACAGAAAGGGAAGCCAAAGAACGAAAATCAGAAGGGAAGAAGGCTTACTTGATTGAGGTAAAATATGGTGAGCCTACTGGACCAAATGCGTCAAGGTGGGCCACAGAGTTGGGCACAAGAATAAGGTCTCATTTGGATGTTACCAAATCCAACTTTGCAGATCAAGATCCAAGAAATGTTGATCAAGTGATCCAACAAATGGAAAATGTGTTTGAGACTATTGGTGGAAGGATTTCTAGTAAATATTATAAGCGCAGAATGAGAATTTTGATGAATAACTTCAGGCATAAATGCAGAAAATTAATCTTGGATGGAAAATATAGGGAGAGTAGCTTGACTCCCAAATAATGTGAAGATTTGAAGGAAAGTATGCGTGCTGAAGAGTATTTGTCAAAGAGTATAAGAGCGAAGAAAGCAAGAGAGCAGGTGAAGGCTCGATATTTTTTGGGTCGGGGTGGGTTGCGAGCCAAACAACAAATATTTGTAAGTATACAATTTTTTTGTTGAATATTGTACATTGTGTTATGTGTTTTGAGTTTTCTTAATATCCAACTAGTTGTGCGTTGAAAATTATTTGTAGGTTGAAGAAGCTAAAAGAGAACCAGTGGTGAGTGAAATGGCTCATTATATGGCAGACTTGGAAAATTCCAAACATAATTATATGTTAGAAAATCCAGTAGAAAGTTCTTTTCCATCTATTGACGTCAAGAGTAGACAAATAGGAGATTTATCTATTGTTGAAAACCATAGTAAGGATTATAATCATGCAATGCAATGTATAACTGGTTTGGCAAAGACAATGTCAACCATAGCCTCCTCCATTGAACCTCTTGTTGCTGCATGGAAAAAGAAGGAATTTAACATTGATTTAGATGAGGTAAGCAAATTATAATTCCCCTGCAACCAGTGCTTCACTTGAATTTGTAATATGTTAATGTTTTGGTTCCATTTCCCTTCACTCATGAATCATTCTTTTATTGGCAATTCTTGTCAATCACAGGAAGAAAATGTAAATTTGGGTGGTGCAAGAATGCTAAATGACTCAAAAAAGGGCCATGAACATGTGAAGGTATGTTTTTGTAGATATCTACAAGAGCTATATGCTTCTATTATAGTGTTATTAATATTTTTATGTTTTAATATTATATTTACTGTTTTCTGCTATGTTAAAACTTATTTTGTTTTAATGTAATATTTGATTTGTGCCTAATGAAATCACGTATAGGATGTTAAAGGAAAAATGGTTACCTCGAGAGTTCTAAAATATGACAAAATTGATGCACTTGAACATTCCCAATCGGTGCCAAATCCTGCTGGTATTTCAGATATTAACTCAGTGAGTGCATATTATTCAGTTAATTAAATAGCTATGTATGTTTTTGCAATTTAATTGTAATTATTATTTTCCTAATATCTATGTATACTTTTTCATTTTTGACAGTGTTTATTAACTCCGGTAGGGGATGACCTACTCCAAGTAGGTGACAAAGTGAATATATTAGATCCATATGACAGTGCTATTGCTGGCATTGGACGAATTCAGTCAATTTCTATCATACATGGAGTGCCACTTGGTCCAGAAGATGCAAATGTAAATTTCATTAATGTCACAAGTAACATCCCCCTTCCGTATGAAGATAAAATAGATGGATGTGTTCGTTTGAAGGAGAAGGAAAATAGTTTCATTCGGTGGCCGAAGAAGTATTTGGAAAAGGCATCGATCTAGATGGTCGCCTTGTTGTTGTTCATATATAACTTCTCAAATCCAACCACTCTTCTTTGATAACTCGGATACAGAACAAATTTTTTTTTTCTTAATATTTGGACTAAGTTTTGAAACTCCTCATTTGGATTTTATTGCAAGTAAAATGTCGACTAAATGATCACACGTATTGTATGGAAGGACTTGGTCACCTTGGATGTCAACAATAAATTTTCCATAGCTTGTTGATTGTATTGGTTTACAAGTTGATAGTTTGGATGATACAATGGAAAACATGGGAATATATGCCTTGTTCGTTTGCTTTTGGTTTGTTTTCAGATGTCAGTATGCTGATGAATCAAACGTATTTTTCCTTAACTAACACATTCACATAGCAGAAATGGTGTTACAACAAGCATAGTTTCATTAGATAAAGTGTGTGGCTGGGAGTCCATTATAAATGAAAATAATGTTAAATGTGGGTGAAAATTATTTTGCTACAAGACCAAATTATTCTTCTCTTATTTTCAAAGTTGAGGCTCAAGTTATTCACTTTTGGCTTAGAAATTGTGTAACAAATCCAACCTCAATAGAGGCAAAGTTCAAGCAATTCATTGCCTTCACAAAAAAGAATCAATGTTGAAGATCTTGCCCATCTACTTCTTTTCTCAGACACCAAATTTACATAGCAAAAATAGTTTGCCATAGTCTAGAAGTAATCTATCGATGCTAAGCGCATGAACCAGAGAGAAAATTTCATGCACCAGAAAGAGCTTTCAGGTCATGAATGGATTCATAGCCATTTGAGTTGTGCCAACAGGTGAACTAGAAATAATGTTGCTACCCTTCCAATTAGCAATGAAAAAGAAGCAATGGAGTCTACACTAGATGAGGATGGGGTACTGGTTGTATTCACTATGCCATTTCTGCACAATCAAAATCAAACAAGTCAGTGACGTTATCATTTACTCAAATTACAAGAAATTCTTGGTCTACAGACAGAAAAATCACTACTCTAAAAACATTCAAGGGTGATTGGTCTCTTTGTCTGGACAGTCAGAAGGGGGTAAATGGATGTAAGACAATGATTTTCATGCTCTTTACCCAAATGGGCATGAAATCGACCCACATGTAGTTAGCACGCAACACACAGTGGTGTTTTTCAACTGATGATCACAAGTTCATGTCTCATATGACCTCCCTATAGACAAGCACAGTGACAGATTATAAGCTGGCCTAGGAAAATGGGGATACAATCCTTACTGCCTGTTACGGTTCTTCAAATTCAGTAACATGAGGTATATCAATCATAAAGTTTCAGAAAATCAGATATAAAGGCGATTGGCTTCTGATCGCGTTTTTTACGATAGAATAGATCCTAAACCCAACCTCCAATGTAATGAGACTCGTAGTCATTTCTAGTCCCTAGGATTAGCCAATGAGAACTACAAGAATAACAAACCTGCTAATATTCAGTTTTCAAATTAGAAACATTTAATGTGAACAACTTTTGAGATTTGGACATCTTAGGTAAATGACTAAGAGCCCATAGACCTCCATGAACCATTCCCTAAATTGTATCTATGAAGAAGAATATAAGAGAAAAATGCAAGATCATCAGTGATCTGGCCAGGGTGGCTAGGCAACCTAACGTTACTACACATAAACCACAGTGATACTAAACAGTATTCCAGAAGAAGCCCACATCAATATAATTATGTTTATAGATTGTTTTAGTGAGGAGATGTCCAAACTAACATTTTAAACCGACACTCAAACAGAAAAATAAAATAAAAAAGCAGAAGGAACAACAACTAGACGCCACAATGATACTACACAGTATTCCAGAAGAAGCCCACATCAATATAAGTTTATAGATTGTTTTAGTCATGAGATGTCCAAACTAACATTTTAAACTGATACTCAAACAGAAAAAAAAAAAGATTAGAAGGAACAACAAATAGAACTTAAAATATGGGTAACTAACAGGAAACAGTAGATCTAGGACTTTACCTAGATGTTGTATACACACAAGATTCATAGCCTGCAAGCAATTAAAGTTCAAACACATTGGAGCCTTTTAGGTCTGTGTTGAAAGCCTTCTTTTGTGACTGTTCATTGGCATTTAGAAGGCCAAATCTGATTTGTTCTAAGGCAGACTTTTCGCTTTTCTTAATGTTATGTCTGACTTGTTTGAGGCACTTCTCGTTGGTCTTTTCTGAGGCTCGGATCTGGTTTCCTGATGCCCATTTTGGCCTGCCTGAGGGCACCATCTGAGGCATAGTTCTATGATTATTTTTAGCCTCCCTTGACAAGGATCTCTGTGGCTACCTGTAGCATCTATTTGGCCTGCTCAACAGATTTTTATCTGAGGCTATTTTGCTCTGTCAATGAGGTAAGTTTGGCCCTCTTCCTGAGGTAGCTCTAAGATCAAATTTCGACCACTGAAGCAAAAATATATCCACGCAGAAAAGGTAACAGTTCTGTGAACTTGAAGTTAATTTTCACGTTGTCTTGGCGAGGGTTCTTCACAGGTTTGTCAGAAGTTTTCAAGCAATTTTTCTAAGGAAATTTTTACTACAATTTTGAACCCTAATCCAAGGGCATTTGAGGCTTTTTCATTGTTTTCCTGATGCTTATTTTTTTGGCATCTGAAAAATTTTGTTGAAGGGCAAGAAGCACCCTGGTCAGGGCTTGTCTAAGGGTTTTTGAGTCAGTTTTCAAAAGATATTTGCTGAACCACTTCAGTCATTGAATAACATTGTGTTAACTTAAGAAGCTTGTTTGAATCATCTTAAGGGGAGTACAATCTGAGCCTTGTGCTATATAAAAAATTTCAAACACTGAAGACATCACTGACATTATCAAAGATTGCAATCAAAGATATATCAGTGACAGAAGGAAAGGGCAGAAAGGAGACATCTCCAAATCAGTGACAAAAAGATCCATGAAGAAGGAAATCTGAAGTATATCTAAACCTTTCTGAGGTCTGATCAAGGGTCTATTCAAAGGGCTGACAGAAGTCTATAAAGAAGCAAACTTGAGTGGACTAAAGATCTATGCAAGTAACTGAAAGATAATTGACTGTGAGTCGAGGTTTCTTCATTTCCTATGGTATGATCTTTTCAGACAAAGGAAAGGGAAGACTTGAGATCTCTCAAAGGCATCTTCAGGCACAACACTTGGCAGTAAGTGGCACTCTTCATATCAAGAATCTTGAGGTATAAGACATGTTATGTTCAAATTGTGGAGGCAAGAATTTGTTAGGAGAAGTATACAAGGAACAGACTGTATATATAAGCAGGGACAGAACCAAAGTGCTTTTGACCATTCTATAGCAGAGCTAATGACCACTTGTTGCTAAAGCATTCCAGATGGTTTACCTCATAAAAATGTCTTGCTAATTATGTAGACGGTCTAGCTAATTATGCAAGTTGGATATTGTTATAATTTACTCATCTGCAATTAGTGAAATATTCTTTATTGTTTTGCTTCAGCACTGAAGGCAGAAAACTTCCATAAATTCGAAATCTGGAAAATTTGTAGAGAAATTGCAAGTCCATTAATATTTTTTTCATTTCATCACCCCACACTATTTTTTGTTGTTTCTTTGGGCTTTTCCTAAATGTGTGTTTTAGTGTGGAAGTGGCACATTGTTTTCATACAAAAAGATTCTAAAGACCTGTCCTTTTAGGACTTGTTGCTTTGTTTGGTCATTTTATCCATTTCAAGCCATTGATTTGGGTTGTTAATGAATCCATATAAATTACCAAGGTAGGACATTTAACAATGTTTGTAGAGTGTTGTGGATTGCTTGAAGGGTTGCTTTTTAATGGTATACTCTTGTTTGGTCATGCATATCACTTTTCATAATCTTGTGGGACTCTTATTCAATGTTCATGTCATTTGGGAGATAATTGATGTAGAGTGCAGCGAGGCTTGCCTAGAAATTGCATAGGAATCTGAGCACGTGCTTTAAAGATGTTAATTTACTTTGTCATCCATATTACTCCAGGTCTATGCCTTTCACCAGATTATGTTTCTGCCCGATTTTATACGTTAAAACTACTGTTATGGTACATGGCTGTCATTTGTTGTCTACTATTTCTCAATGTGTATCAAGTCCTAAGGAAGGACATTCAGTGATTTTTGTAGAATGTTGTGTAACACCTTCCAAAGGTTTGCTATTTTAGGGTTATGGCCTTTTTGTTTTAGTTATGCATATTACTTTTCATTTCTTTTGGACTCTTATTCAATGTTCTGTTTATCCAGTAGATATTTACTGTAGAAAGCAGCAATGTTTGCGTAGATGTTGTGAAGGACTCTTAGCATGTGCTTAAAGTATATTAATTAATGCCTTATTTGTATGGTCCATGGATATCATTTTATTGCTCTATATATGTGCTCTCCAATGACATTTCAATGGTATTGATTGCAGGGCAATTACCTGGAACACTGTGTAACCTGGTTTGGTCAAAATTCCCTTCTCTCAGGCTGCCAGTAACGACATATTCATGTGAAAAGAGTTTAGTTGAGGGTGGAAAAGGAGATTTTAGAGCTGAAATGCCTCGTTATAAACACCAATGCTGTAATCAAGGGCTGTATGCATCATTGTTGTGTATTTTGTCTACCATATTATAGATAAGGTATGTTGTAGAATTTGCTGTAATAATATTGTGTATTACTAGTAAATGAATTGAAGGTTCAACTAGGATCAGATTTCCCTTACACATAAGAAGGCCATCAAGTATATTGAGATGATTAGCTTCGATACAATTCATATGTATATTAATTGTGAGAAATATTACATAAAACAGGGAATTCTCCTGTCTTGAGGAGGACCGAGTTTCCTATATCCCAATGTCGATATATGCAACACCATAGGGATATGCTATCTTCCCTCTTAGACTAATGAGAACCCCATTGACTCTTGCCAGTTCAGGGTTTCGTTTCAAGGCACCATCAAAACAAAAAATGAAGGCTTTTTGAGTCTGACTCCACTCATGAAATAATTGTGGAGTTATATGAAGCTGCCAACATGATTGTGGACATACTTACCTGGGTCCCTGGGTCGGGAAGAAGAACAAGAATATTTAAAATTAAATTGATCTAGCAATTGAATTTCTTACTTGTCTAGATCTTAATCTGGAATGAATTTAATCCCTTTTGAATTAAGATGTTTATATAGTAGTGCTTTAGCTTTAATTGCCACCATCTCCATTTCACTCATCATCTATTTGGAAAATGGCACGATTTTTTGCCAGCCAGATTTCCAACATACTAATTTAGACAATGCAAACTAGACCCCTTCAAAAGAGCCTTGCAATGAAAGGACCTTATGTAATGACTATGACATGTCCAAATTAGTTGCTTCAGTGAATTTGACTACTTGAACCGACTCTCAAGGCCATTTACCACCACTAACCAACCCGCCATAGTGAAATGGAAATCTAAAAATAGGCAATGAGAAGATTCCAAACTAAAGGAAAAGAGCACACTAGGAGGGACCCTGGATCCCTCTCCTTCTCATATTTTCTGAGGTTAATATGTTGTCATAAGATAGGGTCCAATAGAAAATATTAATCTTTGGCAAGGCATCTGAATTTTTGCTCCAGATTTAGGCTTTTTGGGGAAGTGAACAGCAAGAAAGTTGTTGGGCATAGCTCTGCTTAACTGGATACTCAGCTAAACCCCACCCGCTACAGTCTGATTCCTATAGGTTCTTAAGGGCACAACCATGCAATTTTTGTTCCATTGAGGCCACCAAATGGAACACGTCTGAAGGTGGAGCCCCAAAATCCGACCCTCTCAATAATCCTAAAGCTCTGTCCCATGAAGAAATGGAGGGAATTTTCTCCTTGCTATCCAATCATATCTTTAAAGGAGTGAGATCCTTGAGAGTTAAGCAGCTGGTGACCCATGATGTTATACTTCCAAATATTAATATTTTACCATTTCCTAAAATCCAGGTAAACTGATCCATTATTATTGGAATGTCAAATTTCATAAGTCAAACATTTCTTGATCATTCAATAAATTTAGCATATGCTAGGAAAGATGGAATTGCCTTGTATATTTATAAGAAGAATTGGGTGATTACAAGAACCGAGTAATGGTGTGGTTGGTCTTCAAAAGTAAAAATCATTTTCTTTCAAGAGTCTGTTAGGTTCTTCAATTGACCAAGCAAGACATGGCCTCCAAAGATCCACTCCTCGATAATATAGTCCTAAAGTTCCAAGTGAGGAATATCTAAGGTCTGTTGAAACTTGAAGAAATGCACTTCTTTCATTGCTCTGTTTCTTACAATATTTTTGTGTAGATAGAATCTGAGTCACTTGGTTCATGTTTGTCTTTGAATTTAACTGTAATGTTAGACTTATATAATCATTCATTTGCTTGCATTAAGTAGCGACCAGTTGATCCCTTTAAGACATGATGAGTTTGTATAAACGGTTGACAAAGTTTGCTTGTAGCTTTAAGGTATGTCTAAATTCCAGTTTTAAATTTCAAATTTAGTGAACACAATGACATAGGATGCATTTTCCTCTTCAAGAATTATAGGCCTAAATTTTTGTCTTCTTAAATACCTTGATCAAAGGTTCTTGTCTTTGCTCATCAGGGCGGTGGTTACCTTCATACGCCATAAGCTCTAGTATCTTGCTAAGATAGTCACATTGATTACCTCTTTCTTCTAGGTTGTGATTATGACTAGGCTTAATTTCTTGACATTCTCCACCCAAACTGAAGTCAGGGTGTGGTTGGGTTCACCAGGGGAGTATAGTTTCTATGACAACAATGTCAATGTTTAATCAATTGATGGTTAGATCACCATCTTTGCTACTATTATGAATTCATTGTACTTGGATGCTAAAAGAGTTTTGACACAATCCTTTCCCTTATCTTTAGTTTCTACAACCCCTAAAGGGACTTTTTGGAGGTGACAGTGGTCTAGCCATTCAAAACTTAGAAATGTGAAGAATAAACAATCTAAATCAACAAGCAATAATGCTAGACAAAGTTGCAGCAACAATTTTGTTAATTCTGTAATTGGAGAGAAGCAAGATCTTGGAAATGTTCTCCATCCTGAGCATGGGACTGTTACTCCATGAGGGCTTTAACAATACATCCGGTCTCCAAGAATGCCTCCAAAATTTGCTTCTTCCAGTCTTTAATAGATATTCAACAATACCACAAGGATGTCTGCCTTAGTAAGCAACCTATATAAACTTGGAAAATCTTCAATAAGCCTCCTTCAATAAGGGTCAATAATTATTCTCCAATCTCAAAGACTGCTTCACAAAGGCTCCCAAAAATATGTAACTGTGTGTGCTTAAGGACTGCTCCCCAAAATGTTGCAACCTGCTCCAAAAAACTTAGACCTGAAATGTGCTCAAATATGCCATAACAAGGCTGTCATAACAGATTAGATTATTTTCCACAGGACTCAGTTCTGAAGCTCTCCTACAGATCTGAATTTTTTTGTTCGTAAATAAGGCTCAAAATAGTCCTTTAAACACTGTCTCAAACATGCATGAACATGCCTTTAGCTGCAGCCTAACACAAGCTTATACTACATCCCTTCTTGTAGCCTACACAGGCCTAGTGTGGCTCTTCTTGTGGCTTACACAGATCTGAAAATCACAATTTTGTAGGCATTTCAGAGATATGCCCAAAACCAGCGATCTGAAGTGTGTCTTTTTTTTCTCAACAGTTTGTTGTAGCATAGATAATCAAATCATCCATAAATTTGTTGCAGGTCTTTCTCTTAGTAATTTTGCTGTGACCCCATCTTCATGAATGAAACATTCAGATAAATTAGGCTTAGATCGGGGCATTTTGCTGGGATCTTTTTAGCAAGCTTTAGGATCCCATATTCAAGATGGGAATACTCTTGGACATGTAGGGTATTGATAAATATAGCATCATGTTGTGGCAGAAATTATTCAAGGAAATATGAGGGGAGCTAATACTTGACTTCTTCAAGCCACATATCCATTGTTATCCTCAAGTTTGTAAGTTCCAACGTTTATGGATCAAACATAGGAACAATTGTATGCTGGCCATGAACACCATTGTTGCAGATAGGGAGCTGTTTTATATGAGAAATTAAAGTTACCCGAATATAATTTATAGTTAGGAGAAAAAACTCCTTTGAAGATAATTTATCATACCCATGAACAATAAGAGGCAAACCTGGAAATGATTTTGTTCACTGTGTAGTTAATCAATTATGGGTTTGCATAAGTCCTCTTTTTTTCCTAGATATTGGTTTGTTCTTTCAATATGACAAGACTATTCATCTTCAATAAGGATTCCTTCAACAAATGGAATGGACCTTTCTACCTTTCTCTCATATGGTTCACAAAACGGCTTGATGATATGATAAGCCTTCTTTTATTCCTCATCAGAGTCCATGTCATATGTAGGATGATTGTCAAAGGAAAAAATATCAGACCTTCCACTCTTCTGTTTAATAGGCAATGCTGATTGGAGATGCACATAATTATGGGTGCCAAAGTTTCTACCATAGTCAAAATCACAGATAGGAGTGTTGGTCTCTTGAATCTTAAGGGATCTTCAGGATTTCCCTTCATTAATGAGTGTCTTATTAATCTCATTCTTAGGAAAACTAGAACTACGGTTTGGTCCATTGTCTCCATCTGTGCTCAGGATTTTGTCATATGTTGGTTGAATTTCCATTTTCTAGTGTAGAAAAAAGGCATGGCATGATACCCATGTCATCACGTGCTAAGTCTTCTAGGGTGTTTACAAGAGTGGTAGAAATTTGTTTTCATAAAATGTGCCTCCCTCACAGCAAAGCATCCAAAAGGCTAATTTGCTCCATGTTATCAACTCCATCTCTATACACCATTGGTATCCATTTAAATTTTTTTAATAACGTTTCCCTTTACAATCTCCATTGAAGGAAACATCCCTTACAAGATTGTGACATTAAATTGCAAGGGGCTATGCTGTCGATTAGAAGCGCTGCTGACAGGCCTTATTCAAACAGCTGGCCACCTCTGTTTGCCGAACATACAAAATACTGAGACTGAACCAAATCCCATCTACTTGAAGTCCCTGAGCATCCTTAATAGAGGCGTTCAATTGGTGAAAATGTGCGAGAAAACCAACCCTCTTAATACTCTCCAGAAACTGAGATATACTTCTGAAATCCACCAGCTAGAAAAGGACATCTGTGAATTCGTTCCGTACCAGATGCATGACCAATTATCTCTTGAGTTGAAGAATATCATATCGGAGTTCAAGTGTCTTCGCCATTTGTATGAGTTAGAGGCAGTGGATGAGAGAAACCTGAATGAAACAATCATTCCCAGGCTCACCAATGATCCTGATGAGAATGCCATGATGGTACAACAAATGGGTTCACATGCTATGTTTGATGGAGCTTTTGACGAAGCTTCTTCTACTTCTAATTGTAGTGGCTCAGTGAAGTATGATTTTGTAGTGGGACTAGAAAATAATATCTGGAATTTGAAGAGGATTCTGTTCCAGAAAGAGGTGTCGCTTGTGGCGGTGCAAGGTATGGGGGGCGTTGGCAAAACAACTATGGAATTGTCCCTCTGCAATGATCAAGAAGTTAAAGGTAATTGGGGATTTTATTTATTCAAGCCATTTTCATCCCCTGAAAGGCTATATTTTTGCACTTAATTTATATTTCTGTTCAATTTATGGAATTTCAATCCTAACAAATTGATTTTTATGTATGGCAGGGGTTTTTCAAAACAATGTGATTTTCATTACGGTTTCTCAATCCCCAAACCTGAGGGAAATTTTAGAGACCATGTGGGAGAAGATTGTTCGGAGGAAGAAACCTGATTTTCAGAATATCGGAGATGCACATAGACAGCTGCAGCAGCAGCTGCTCAAGCGAGCCAAGCGAACTATTGTGGTGTTGGATGATGTCTGGTCTATGGCAATTTTGGAAAAATTGTCATTTACAGGTGAAGGTTATAAGACCCTTGTGACAACCCGAGATCGTTCTATCATCCGCACAACAACCTCTACCAGGCTTTATGAATTGCCATTGCTAGATGATGCCGATGCTTTGCCCCTTTTCTGCTTTTGGGCTTTTGGATAGAAATCTATTCCAAGTAATGCAGACAACCAGCTAGTCAAGCAGGTAATGCAATTTATATGCAATATATTATTTTACCAAGTACTAAGTTTGGTTCAATTTAATGATTGTGACACAGTGTTCTCCTAAATGTCCCTAATTACAAGCAATTACTACAGTGGCATATCATATCAGGATATCATTATAGTTTTACATAATTCCATATTAGTACTTACTATGCTCTTAACAATGGTATCGATAATCCATTAAAATAGATTCTAGCCATATGTATATTCATCTTCATAAACAATCAAACAAAAACCTGTGAGTGAACTTTATACTTATCAGGCAACTATTCATGCTTTCAACAACTTTTTGTTTTTGGTATTTGATTGGTTTCCACCTACAAAATTTTCACTAGTGTTGCTAATGTATGAATCACAGGTGCAAGCGGAATGTAAAGGTCTGCCACTTGCTCTGAAGGTGATCGGAAGCTCTTTGTATGGTCAGCCTCATTCGACCTGGGAGGGTGCCAAGAACAAACTCTTAAAAGGGGAATCAATATCAGATTATCACAAAGAAGGGCTTAGATGCTTGGAGACCAGTATTGATGCCCTGGATGAGGAAGCATGGGAGTGCTTCTTAGACTTGGGGTCATTTCCAGAGGATAGAAAGATATCAGTGGATGCATTATTGGATATTTGGATTTATGTGCGAAAGATGGAGTGGCACGATGCTTTTGTCATCTTGTTAGAGCTTGCAAGCAAAAATCTGTTGAATTTAAGAAGCAATCTCAGGTAAGCGCCTTCATTTCTAACTGTTGTGTGCTCAATATCATTTGATCATAGCTTCCTCTGTCTTATACATTGTGTTGTCTTGGTAATTGGATGTAGTAGGAACCAAGCAATCAATTATGGCAGTGCCTCTGAGCTGTACTTTTCTCAACATGATGTAATGCGAGACTTGGCCCTATATTTGGCATCCCGAGGTAGCATAGTTGGTAGGAAGAGGTTGCTTATGCCTAAATAGGAGGATAGTAAGAACTTTAATAAATTTTCCTATTTCGATAGACCATAGACCTTTAATGATATCTAGGTGTTGATCATTGATTCAAAAGTTCTTAGAAAATATATGTAATAACCTATAATGTTCTAATCTAGCTTTGCTTCTATGGTTCACCTATGTAGGTGCAATGGAAGACGATCAGTGGTGTGAGATGAATTTTGGTGAGGCAGAGGCTTTGGTATTACTCTTTTCTGCAACCAAATACTTTCTTCCATCATTTTTGAGTTACATGAAGAAACTGAAAGTCCTCATAGTGTTTAATTATGGGTACAAGAAAGCCACAGTGAATGGTCTACAGCCCTATCTTCACTTACTCAGCTTAAGACTATTCACTTGGAGAAGTTGGATGTGCCTCCACTTCAAGAGCACAGTAAAGTATTGCAAAACTTGGAGAAGATATCTATGACATTATGTGAAGGGCTTGGAAATATGTCCAGGTTCAACAGCTCCGAGTCAAGCCTAAAGCTTCCCATAATGCGAGATTTTATCTTGGACCACTGCTGTGATTTAGAGGAGTTACCCCCTGGTATCTGTGACACGTCTTCTGTTGAGAAGTGGTCTATCACTAGTTGCCACCTTCTTAGTGGTCTATCACTTAGCATAGTTCTTACTGAAAATTTTCCTTTGGATTCAGTAAGAACTTCAGTGACTGAACACTCACCTGATCCTAGGTGTACAGATCCCGAGTCCTGACAACTGTCTCTAGGCTCATATTTAAACTCAAGGGCATTGAGATCGGTATTTAGAGATTGATTCTGCACAGCTTCATGCTCCCTAGGCTCTTGAGGGACTTTGGTTACGTCACAGTTTGTCCCTGCAACCTCACATTCGATAAGCTCTTCCCGAACTCTGATTACTTTACAGTTTATCTGCACAGCTTCATGTTCCATAGGCTCTTCAGGAACTGTGGTTACTTTACAGCTTGTCTCCTCAGCAGAAGTTGGACCAATCTTGGTCAATTTAAAGATATTATCTCTCTGGGCTGTCAAACAATTTCCTTTGTCTTCCTGTTCCTCAGATTTCTGTTCCGCCATTCTCTGTGGATAACTGTGATCTCTGTTATCCTCTGAAATTTGCACCATTGGCTGTTTCTTCAGGTAAGAGAGTTGGTATTATCTGGAAATCTTACACTCATTGTTGAGCCTGGGAGATCTCTTGTTGCAAACTCTGGTGTTCTTGTGAGTCAAGTTGTTGGAGTCAAGACAAATGGTAACAAGAATTTCATTGTAATTGATGGCAGCATGGCAGAGCTTATTAGGCCTAGCCTTTATGCAGCTTACCAAGTTAGTACATAAATTTGACTTGGGGAAAACCCAAATTTTTTTGATGATGCATGATTGAAGGGATGATCATTTCCAAATGAATATAGAAGGGATAATTTGTCCTACTTTTGTAGTCTCCTTGTTGACAGGAAATATTACTGGTATTGAGATTCCCAGATACTAAATAGACCATTCTTTCTCATGACAGGCACACAGTCTGAAAGTTGTGATATGAATCATAAAATGATTTTGAGATTTTGAGATGTTTCTAACTGATATTCTTCTTGATACACAGCACATTGAGCTAATTTCTCCACCTGCCCCAAAGGCAAAAATTCAAACATTTGATGTTGTTGGGCCTGTCTGCGAGTCTGCAGACTTTTTAGGAAAGGACAGGGAACTTCCAACTCCAGAAATGGTGGTTAGTTACAGGAAAATAATTATCACACCTAATATACTTGCATGATGAGAAGGAATTGATTTTCCAATATGATATTTAATTGTTTCTAGAATTATTTTGTGATGCTTCTTTGAAGGCATACACTTGTGGCTTAACTTTGAGTGGCCATCCTCTTTCAGTGGGCAGGAATGGTGGTCCATGATGCGGGAGCTTACTGCATGAGTATGGCATCAACTTACAACTTAAGAATGAGGCCAACAGAATACTGGCTAAGTTGAGTTGTGAATGCATATTTTGTTTCTAGATTGGAGTGAATGCTATATTTTTGAAGCTTGACAATGCTGATTTTGATGATTGAGAGAATGCTAGACAAATTCAAGATGATGGATCAGTTAAAAAGATAAGACATGTTGAAACAATTGTAGGTGCTTGCTATAACTCATGACATTGTTGACCATCTTGTCTTATAGCGTACAAGAACAATCAGGGTCTTCTTGTCAAGTTTGCTAGGCTGTTGGGTAGTTGGTGCTGAACTTAGGATCTTGAAAATTACAAAATTTTGGTTTGACGTTAACAGATTTTGATATGAATATTTTTTAGAGTAAAATGTAACTGCAGATAAACTTTTCATTTCCTCTCTTCTGGGCTATTGGTGTGTTCTCTATATGGATTACTTCATAGAGTGTTTTTGTATAGCAGTTTATTGAAGGTGTTTGTATGACATCTTTTAAAGTTGTTAGAAGGCAGTTTTGGACCAGCTTTACTGTGTTGGCCTTGTTACGGCTATTTTGAGAATATATATAGACACTTTAAAGATGTATATTTGCACCATTGGTTGTTTCTTCAGGTAAGAGAGCTGGTATTATCTGGAAATCTTACACTCATTGTTGAGCCTGGGAGATCTCTTGTTGCAAACTCTGGTGTTCTTGTGAGTCGAGTTGTTGGAGTCAAGACAAATGGTAACAAGAACTTCATTGTAATTGATGGCAGCGTGGCAGAGCTTATTAGGCCTAGCCTTTATGGAGCTTACCAAGTTAGTACATAAATTTGACTTGGGGCAAACCCAACTTTTTTTGATGATGCATGATTGAAGGGATGATTATTTCCAAATGAATATAGAATTTGTCCTACTTTTGTAGTTTCCTTGTTGACAGGAAATATTACTGGTATTGAGATTCCCAGATACTAAATAGACCATTCTTTCTCATGACAAGCACACAGTCTGAAAGTTGTGATATGAATCATAAAATGATTTTGAGATTTTGAGATGTTTCTAATTGATATTCTTCTTGATACACAGCACATTGAGCTAATTTCTCCACCTGCCCCAAAGGCAAAAATTCAAACTTTTGATGTTGTTGGGCCTGTCTGCGAGTCTGCAGACTTTTTAGGAAAGGACAGGGAACTTCCAACTCCAGAAATGGTGGTTAGTTAGAGGACAATAATTATCACACCTAATATACTTGCATGATGAGAAGGAATTGATTTTCCAATATGATATTTAATTGTTTCTAGAATTATTTTGTGATGCTTCTTTGAAGGCATACACTTGTGGCTTAAATTTGAGTGGCCATCCTCTTTCAGTGGGCAGGAATGGTGGTCCATGACGCGAGAGCTTACTGCATGAGTATGGCATCAACTTACAACTTAAGAATGAGGCCAGCAGAATACTGGGTAAGATTGGAGTGAATGCTATATTTTTGAAGCTTGACAATGCTGATTTTGATGATTGAGAGAATGCTAGACAAATTCAAGATGATGGATCAGTTAAAACGATAAGACATGCTGAAACAATTGTAGGTGCTTGCTATAACTCATGACATTGTTGACCATCTTGTCTTATAGCGTACAAGAATAGTCAAGGTCTTCTTGTCAAGTTTGCTAGGCTGTTGGGTAGTTGGTGTTGAACTTAGGATCTTGAAAATTACAAAAATTTTGTTTGACGTTAACAGATTTTGATATGAATATTTTTTAGAGTAAAATGTAACTGCAGATAAACTTTTCATTTCCCTCTTCTGGGCTATTGGTGTGTTCTCTGTATGGATTGCTTCATAGAGTGTTTTTGTATAGCAGTTTATTGAAGGTGTTTGTATGACATCTTTTAAAGTTGTTAGAAGGCAGTTTTGGACCAGCTTTACTGTGCTGGCCTTGTTACAGCTATTTTGAGAATATATATAGACACTTTAAAGATGTATATTTGCACCATTGGTTGTTTCTTCAGGTAAGAGAGTTGGTATTATCTGGAAATCTTACACTCATTATTGAGCCTGGGAGATCTCTTGTTGCAAACTCTGGTGTTCTTGTGAGTCGAGTTGTTGGAGTCAAGACAAATGGTAACAAGAACTTCATTGTAATTGATGGCAGCATGGCAGAGCGATGATCATTTTCAAATGAATATAGAAGGGATAATTTGTCCTACTTTTGTAGTCTCCTTGTTGACAGGAAATATTACTGGTATTGAGATTCCCAGATATGAATCATAGACCATTCTTTCTCATGACAGGCACACAGTCTGAAAGTTGTGATATGAATCATAAAATGATTTTGAGATTTTGAGATGTTTCTAACTGATATTCTTCTTGATACACAGCACATTGAGGAAAGGACAGGGAACTTCCAACTCCAGAAATGGTGATTAGTTACAGGACAATAATTATCACACCTAATATACTTGCATGATGAGAAGGAATTGATTTTCCAATATGATATTGAATTGTTTCTAGAATTATTTTGTGATGCTTCTTTGAAGGCATACACTAGTGGCTTAACTTTGAGTGGCCATCCTCTTTCAGTGGGCAGGAATGGTGGTCCATGACGCGGGAGCTTACTGCATGAGTATGGCATCAACTTAATTACAACTTAAGAATGAGGCCAACAGAATACTGGGTAAGTTGAGTTGTGAATGCATATTTTTGTTTCTAGATTGGAGTGAATGCTATATTTTTAAAGCTTGAAAATGCTGATTTTGATGATTGAGAGAATGCTAGACAAATTCAAGATGATGGATCAGTTAAAAAGATAAGACATGCTGAAACAATTGTAGGTGCTTGCTATAACTCATGACATTGTTGACCATCTTGTCTTATAGTGTACAAGAACAGTCAAGGTCTTCTTGTCAAGTTTGCTAGGCTGTTGGGTAGTTGGTGCTGAACTTAGGATCTTGAAAATTACAAAATTTTGGTTTGACGTTAACAGATTTTGATATGAATATTTTTTAGAGTAAAATGTAACTGCAGATAAAATTTTCATTTCCCCTCTTCTGGGCTATTGGTGTGTTCTCTATATAGATTACTTCATAGAGTGTTTTTGTATAGCAGTTTATTGAAGGTGTTTGTATGACATCTTTTAAAGTTGTTAGAAGGCAGTTTTGGACCAGCTTTAAAACAGTCTTGTAGCAGCAATTTAAAGTTTTTAAAAAAAAAACTTTAAATACCCCTTTCTAGCACATTGAAAACCTTTTGATGATGGATTTAGAGCAGGTTTGAATATTTAGTTTCGACAGCTATTTGAATCATTTGAAGAGCTAGAGCAATCTCCTTGGAGCGACTATTGAAGGATCTTTGATACCATCATTACTATGCCATTATTCTGGGACAATATATTAGTGTTCCCTTATGTTAGTGTAACTTTCTTTTAAATTTTAACTTCCTTTTACATTCTTTGAAATATATATAGGAACTAAAATTTCCATATATTTCACTTAATTATTGTTTTCCCCACTCCCTGGCGTTACTTTGCACCTCTCGGTGCAAATGCTAGTTACATAGTCATTACAAGGAAAACCTACCTAGTTACACTCTTCAACATTATAACTATATATAATTTTGATGTTTCTAGGTTGGAGATTGTACTATTTTCATTGGAGGATGCTACTATTGATGCGCACAAGGCTTTTGAGTTACTTGGTAGGATTCTCGCCAAAATTGGTTGTTGAAGGGATATTCTTTATTCAAGATATAACAAGGGAAATCAAGGATGGAGGTACATGGCCAGGAAGCTTATTAGAAACGAGGGGATTTTGAGGTATTTCTCAAGAAGAAAATTTCAAGGTAGTCTACTCACAATTTTAATGCCTGATCAATTTTGTGGTTTATTTGGATCTCTCATGTTGACTAGTGAATGGTTGGTTATTTTTTAGCTCGTGCTCACATTTTTTTGTTCTTGAGCACTTTATAACAAAAATAGGCAAAGTTAAACAACACAAATGGTCCACTAGCTCTTTTTTCATTTGCTAATATTATAATGAAGTTTTATTAGAGGCATTGTTTGTTTGTTTATTTTGGTTAGAAAAGGGTTTGCTCTTGGTTTTATGTGATTTTCAATTTATCGTATGTAGCATGTTGAGAAATGGGAAATAATAACATGACATTTATTTTGCAGAAATTGATGTTAAAGGAAAATTGCTTTGACATTGTTGATGTTAAGGTATATGTTGTATAAACTATTTATAGTCTAATTTATATTATATTCTAGTGTTCATTGTTTTTCATTTCTTACAGTGCATTATATTTTCTTTTGTTTTCAGAAAATGAAATCAATATTGATGGTAAGAAGCATGAATTGAAAAAAGAGAAGAGCAAAAACATTGGAGAGACAAATGCAAAAAGAGAGGAGAACTGGTTTGGTGATACCCTTAGAACCAATATCTCGCATAAGACACACATATAAAGACTAATGATCAAGTCTTCAGAGTTGGTGAATTCACCTGTAATGCCTTGACAACACAACGATAATGTTTTGAAGTGATGAAACATCATTTCATGTGTAAATTGTAGTCCAACTAATATAAAGTTGAAAACTCATATTGTAATATTTTAACATTTCATATAATATAATTTATGTGGTTGAAATTATTTATAGTTGCACTTGATGTTGTTTAGTATTGTAATTAAAATATGTGAATTTGTGTTTTTAGAATGATTATTAATGAAATGCATATAAACTACTAAATTAGTCGTTTATATAATGAATAAATGGCTATTGCAAATGATAAATTTGTGACTACAAATGATGACTAAATTTTGCATATATACGACTATTAGTAGCTAATTTACAGTATCTTATAACACGATTAAAATTTAGTCACATTTCTTCAGTCATTAATTGGTTTCAAACAATGACTAAAATTTGCATATATATAACTATTAGTAGCTAATTTACAGTATCTTATAACACGACCAACATGTTGGTCATAGTTCTTTGGTCATTAATTGGATTTCTTGGGTGATCATATAGTAATATATTTTGTTGTGTATTTGGTCATTAATTGTGACATTTAATGACCAAATCAAAGATCAAATCAATGACTAAATGAATGACTAAATCAGTGACCAAATGAATGACTAAATCAATGACAAAATGAAAGACCAAATGAATGACTAAATCAGTGACGAAATGAAAGACCAAATCAATGACTAAATTAGTGACCAAATCAATGACTAAATCAATGACCAAATCAATGACCAAATATACAACTAGATGACAAAATTGAGATAATCAATTAATGACTAAGCTAAAAACGACCAAAAGTTGGTTGCGTTATAAGATACTGTAAATTAGCTACTATTGGTCACCGATCGAAAAATAGTCATTTATATGCGAATTTTAGTCGTTTTTTTAGTAACAAATTAGCCATTTTGTACTAGTGGGGTAAAGGCAGGTTCCAAACCTTAAACATAACCGTGACAATGTTATGCCCCTCCCGAGGACCGTGGGAATACACCTTGTCGGATAGATAGCAGTTGAGAAAGTTGTAATGGCCATGACAGACCTGCTAGCCCCAGTTGTCAGGGTATACCATAGTAAACAAATAGTGTAAAAACAAAATACATGTGTAGGACAATGATAAAATATGAACCCACCCCCAATATTTTAGAGAGAGTCCCGCCTTTGGGGTTATTCTCAAGGTGCAGAGGGAGTCACAAGTCGCTAGACTATAAAAAAACTGAGGTGTGGTAAATAAAAAATGGAGAGTCACAGTGTTAGAATCGAGAGTAAAAATAAGGTGAGAAAACCAAAATAGAACTCAACACCCGCATATATGGTGGGCTCCATGCTCATGGCTCACCATCCGCACCCGCTGCGCTGATAAGCAACTGTGAACACCGAAAAAATGCCATAGTTAGGGTTTCAGAGCTCCGCCATACTTTCCTGCTTGTCATTCCCTTAATCATGAGCGAGACAATCTACTTAGCATAGACCACTTCTTAGTATGATTGAGACAACCTATACAAAATAGTCATTTTTTTTATAAATTTGAATTCTAATGCAAATAAATGTTACCATCTCAACTTAATTATGAAATGAATGTTTTCTTAATTAACTTAAGTTTAATAGTAAATATAATTATAATTATATATATAATCAGAAACTTTTCTAATGGGTGTCAATTTTTTTTTTGAAGAAATCATTCAAACAATACTATGATCAGAGTTTTTGAAAACAAAATAGCCAAATTGTGATGAAAAATTACTTTCCAAATAAAATTATAACCTCAATAAACAATGCCAAAACTAAATAGCTCAACTCGTAGGCTTGCTGATCGAACCGCACCACGGGGAGCCGTCCAATCTCAACGAAAAGTGATTGGCCCGGTGATAGTACTTAATTTTGTACGACATTAACTAGTATTGTCGGCTTCAAATTAAACCATACTCAAACCAGGTCACGAAGTGGAAATAAGATATTTAAATTCCTTGTACATTAGATTTATAGGTAGTTCTTGTAAATGATGTATTTATTATACAAATATAAATTATATGGTGTACGTTAGTGATTCTGTGTAAAGTCTATTTACCATTTAATTTTAACTATTTCATTTTGAGATTTTATATGTTTTTAATTATATCACTATTTTAGATTAATTAATAATTTTTTAGATATCCAAAAATTTTATGAAGAAACATTTTAAAAATAAATTTATAAACATATAATCAAAAAATTCAAATGAGAAAATGAGAAAATAATTAATCAAATTTTATATACTCACAGAACAAACTGCAACATATCACATATAATTGAATCTCTTCCAAATAAAATTCAAAGTTTTCCAGCACAAGTTATTTCTGTGGGTTTCCTCAGCCCAGCTCTGGAATCCCTTCGAAATCAGAGACCTGGACATAACGCAATCTTGATCCATAAAATATTATTTCTCCCGTCGATGTGGCGCACTGAAATATTCTACCAAATCCTATATTTGTATGGTAATTGTTAAATTTATTTTAAATAAAATTATAATCAGGCTAAGCATGAGCTTTTAGAAGTATCTTTATATGGTATTGATGTTTCAAATGCCATAGAGTACTAATTTGACGATTCCATGCCACTATTATTAATGACAATGACTTTCCTGAAAACTATGTAATTTGGGATCTTGCCCGAGCCTATGATTCACTAACAGAAATTTAAAGCATTCAACGTTTAGATTTTTCCTTTGGGCATTCAAATTTTGGACGGATGGGTAACATTTACACCTTTAAAATCCAGAAGACAACCTTCCGGCAAGCTATGGCATCGCCATGTTAACCTCAAGCCTCTTGAAATAGTCAGTTTGAGGAGTATAAAATGATTTTTTGCTACTGATAATTCTCCATTTGGATTACTAATTTTTTTATTGGGTGAAACATACCCGACAACTTCTTGATACCCTAATATATGTCTTGCAATCTCCGTAGTAGAAAACTGGAACCGGAATGGTTAACATTAGGGATTAAAGAAAGAACTACCTTATTTTATATAGAGTGTGTTTCGCGTATTTGAGAGAAAAATCCTTGACGCCATTCAATGTTTGCACATTAACGTATTTTAATGGAAAATTTCAATTTTAAGATTAAGAATAAAAAAAATGTTTTCATATTTTTTTTCGTTTTCTATTTTATTGTAAATTAACTGGTGGATTTTTTTAAGAAGTTCTCTTGAAAAAAAGAGCGAACACTTAATGTTACACCCACGTCGATCAAGCGCTGCAGAAATGAAGTCACGTCAAGTTCGTTGGTAAATAGAAATTTTTACTCTTACAATATGTTACTCTTATAACAATCTTCAAGTACGTTCCCCTTTTATAAACAATACATGTAAATCATTGGTAACGGTAATATAGTGCATTTTGTCCTCAAAAGGCACTGACGCCAAATGACAATTCTTTGTGGAGTCTATTTTTGTTCGGTCACTTTTGGAACTTTAGGGAATAAATTGGCTAATGGAAGGAAATGTAGTGGATGCCTACTTGTAGATTTTCACTCTCTTAAGAATTGATTAATGTTCTTTTGCTCAAACCTCATCTCCCTTTCTCTAATTTTGTAAAAGCTAGGACTATGTATAATGTTCTAAAATTGTATAACCTATGTATTTGGAGTATTTCATCATTTCTTTAATCTGGAAAAAGGAAATTAATAGATTTACATTTGCTCCAGCCAAATATATTAACTTTCATATCTCGTTGTGTGATTTATTTACCTTCCATTCTATTTGTTTGTAAGTCAGAAATTCTAGGCATGTTCAATCCACAGTATTGAATGAGACTACATTATTTAATTATATTATCTCCATCTCTGACAAACTCTTTCTCGTAGTTGATCATACAACATATATTGAATTGGACAAGTTCGTATTTAAGAAACAAATAATTTGTTAATATTGCAACTATGTACTGGTTGAACTCTGTCAGTCCTTGACAATTGAATATAGCCAATTCAAAAGAATTGCAACTTGACTTTAAGCAGAAGGAAAAATTGTAGACCAAAGTAGCCTAAAAATTATTCAATCCATCTGGGGTATATTGTTGGCTTATAATTTGGCCATTGAATCACTAACATGTGAGGTCTAGTACACCGTTGACTACCAACATTTTACCCATTAACATTGGAGCCCCAAGGCAACAAAGGGGGTTGTGACACCTTTCCAGTTGATTTACAAAGGAAATGTCCTAGAAGTATAGAAAAAAATCATGACATTCATCACAACAAAAATGTTCATACCTTAATAAAAGACACCAACACTAAAATTTATCTCAATTGGTTGAACCATCCACCCAAGACAATAAAAGATAATAAACCCTAAAATTACAAAGCATAAATCCAAGATATTAATATTAAACTGAAAATAAATCCAAAAGATTAATAGTAATATTAAACCCAAGATATTAATATTCTAAACCAAAGGTTTTTCATTAATAAACCCAAGAGATTGAAATTAAACCCTACGATTAATATTATAAATATTATGAATGATATTATACTATAGGAATATGAACTCTTATACTAATAAACCCAAGGTATTGATATCATGAAAAGAAGGTACTAATAAACCCAAGGGATTATAAACCCATGGGAATAATATTAAACACATGGAATTGATATTATAAACCCAAAAAATATAAATCCTAAGGTCAACATTATAATCCCTAAGATTAATATTATAAACCTTAAGGTCATCATTATAAACCTATCTAATTAATAAACCCAAACGATTATTATTAAAACTGAAAGGAATAACATTAAACCTTAAGATTAATATTAAATCCTAGGAACATAAACCCTAATATTAATAATCCCAATGGATTAATATTATAAACCCAATGGATTATAAACTAAATGGATTAATATTAAACCCTAGGAATATAAACCCTAATATTAATATTATGAAACTTAAGATTAATATTATAAACCCAAGATATTAATACTATAAATTCAAGGAATTAATAAACCTAAGGGATTAATATTATAAACTCAATTGATTGTAAATCAAGGGGAATAATTTTAAACCCAGCGGATTAATATTATAAACCCAAGGGATTGATAAACCAAAAGGATTGAAATTAAAAATCCAAGGGATTGATAAACCCAATGGATCCATATTAAACCATAAGATTAATATTATAAACTATAATAATGCCCTAATATTATAAATTGAATATTAAAATGCCCTAATATTATAAACCTTGTATTAAACACAAGTTTTGTAATGTAACAATGTTACATTGAATAAATTACAATGTAATGTAACATTGCAATAATGATTGTTAGACTTATTTTCATATTTAGAAAATGCTTGTCACAATGTGATGTTGGTAACATTTTTGTACCATTCCAATGTTACAGTATTAAACTATTGATATTATAAGACGAAGTGACTAATAAACCCAAGGGATTAATACTAAACATTCAAGAGACTATAAACCCAAGGGAATAATATTAAACCGAAGGGATTACTATTGTAAACCCAAGGGATATAGACCCTAACATAAATATTATAAACCATAAAATACACATTATACCCTAAGATCCATATCATGAACCTTAGGATTAATATTATAAACCCAAGAGAATAACATTAAACCCTAGGAATATAAACCCTAATATTAATAAACCCAAGGGATTAATATTTTAAACATTAGGTTTAATATTAAACCATATGAATATAAATCCTATTATTAATATTATAAACCCAGGGAATTTATATTTATAAACATAATGGATTATAAACCCAAGGCATCTATATAAAACCCTAAGATTAATATTATAAACCCTATCAATAATAATATACCCTAGGAATATGAACCCTTAGATTAATAAATCCAAGTGATTGATATTATAAACCCAAGGCACTAATAAAAACAAGGAATTAATACTAAAAACCTAAAAATCTCAAAGGATTAATATTATAAACCCTAATATAAATACTATGACCCCTAACGTAAACATGGTTGATTATGGTTGACCATGGCTTATTTTCATATTGAGACAATATTTGTCAAACTGCGATATTGGACCATGGTTGACCATGATTGATTTTCATATTGAGGGAATATTTATCACAATATGGCGTTGTTGACCATGGTTGACCATGGTTTAATATTAAAAAATCAAGGGAATAATATTAAACCCTCGGATGAATATTAAATCCTAGGAATATGAACCCTAAAATTAATAAACCCAAGGGATTAATATTGTAAACACTAGGCTTAATATTAAACCCTATGAATATAAACCATATGATTAATATTATAAACCTAATGGATTATAAACCCAATGGATCTATATTAAACCATAAGATGAATATTATGAACCCTATCAGTAATATTATACCTTACGAATATGAACCGTTAGATTAAGAAAGCCAAGGGATTTCTATTATAAACCCAAGGCACTAATAAAAACAAGGGATTAATACTAAAAAACTAAAAATCCCAAAGGATTAATGTTGTAAACCCAAGGTATATAAACCATAAGATAAATATTATAAACCCTAAAAAAACATGGTTGACCATGGTTAATTTTCATATCGAGACAATATTTTTCACAATGTAAAGTTGCACCATGGTTAACCATGATTGATTTTCATATTGAGAGAATATTTTTCACAACGTGAAGGTGGACCATTGTTGACCATGGTTGATTTTCATATTGATAATCATTGTCATAATGCGACGTTGGACCATGGTTGTGACAATGTGATGTTGGACCATGAAGCAATCTTTGTCACAATGTGACCATGGCTATTGATGATCATTGACCATGATTTACCATGGTGGATTTTCATATTGAAACAATATTTTTCACAATGTGACATTGGACCATGGTTGATAATGGTTGACGATGGTTCATTTTTATATTGAGATTATTATTTTTCACAATGTGACGTTGGACCATGGTTGACCATGATTTACCATGGCTGATTTTCATATTGACCATGATTGAGCATGGATGCCCATGATTTCCCATAATTAATTTTCATTTTGAGATAAACTTTGTCACCATGCGACATTTAACCATGGTTGACTATGATTGAAGATGGATGACCATGGCTGATTTTCATATTGAGACAATAATTGTTATAATTTGACGCTGGACCATGGTTTATTTTCATATTGAGACAATATTTTTTATAATGTCACGTTGGACCATGGTTGACCATGAATGACCATGGTTGACGATGGTTGATGATGGTGTTGAACCTCAAAACTGTTCTTAATTTAACACCCTTTTCCATTATTTCTTATTCCTTTTTCACAAACTCATGACTTCAACCAGAGATAATTGACATATTCCACATCAGAGAAGGAATTTAGATGATCTCTACTTTATATTATAATGTTTCTTATTATTTAGATGAATTTCTATAATTAGCTACAAAATGCATGCAATTATGTAGCTAACTTTTGTTTCTGTAACCACCATTATTGTTTGATAGGCTTTGAGAAGCAATTGAGGAAGCGAGTCATATGGGTATCTTAGGAATCATCCACACATGGATCGTATCCCACTTACCTGTTAAAATTAAAGGAGAAATCGTGCCTATTCTCACGATCAATATCAGTCAAAGAACGAGATCAACGGATGAAATGCTCTCAATTTACTCTGACGTAGCAAATCAAGAGATAGATATGAATAATTTTCTTCTAATTAAACTTATAATTTCAGTTTTATTTTCTATATATAGGCAGAATTTCCTCAAACAGTTAAATCCAAAACTTGTATAAATATCGGTTAGTTGAAATCGGGAAACAACCTAATTTTTGTGATAATTTGGTGTATGTTTTCAAACTTTGTTTTTCCAATAAAGAAGGCCAGTTCCATATCTTTGATGTGTGCATAGTCTAATTATATTTCCGACTCAATCTATTGTAGAGGGCCCCCTCACGGAAAGGAGGTTTTTCTTAATTGTTTTGTAGTTTAATTTGTGTCATTTAAATTCCTGCTGATTCGTAGTTTTATTCTTGTCAATTCATAGTTAAATTCACATTATTTTACAGTTAGATTCCTGTAAATTCATAGTTTAAATTGCTTACCGTTTTATAGATTAGTTTCATGAATGTTTTATGAAATTATTCATTTTCATTTCGAGTTGATTGTGTAATATTATGCTCGCTAAGTCATCTCAAGAATGTGACTCTATCATTTTCCAATTGGATAATATTTGGGCATTCGATCATACAACAATATTAGTTTTCTTTTAAATATGCTTTGCACTTGCCTTTGGTTTCAATCAGCACTTCCATTTAAGCTCTTAGCAATATAATTTATGCTTTCAGTCCATGGAACAAAATCAGATTAAGTTTATCTTTCAAATATTCTTAGATTTAAAACTAGGACAGAGTTATATTAGAACTGTGTTTTAAAATAGATCAAATGCTCTATTTTCATAGAACTAAAGCTTTTAATGGATAAGATAGAAAATTGTTTCATCTTTTTCATTTAAATGCAACTAGATTTAGAATAGTGATTTTCTTTGAATCAGTGAAATACTTTTCAATAGATGTTTTGTTGGCCTAGATAAGTCTAACATTTTAACCATTCAAATTTTGATTTATTTTTATGCAATTTATATTAGTTGATCAACATTTCCTTTTCTTCCTTCTTTTAGATTTCATATTTCATTCATTTCATTAAAAGCAATTTATAATTCAATTCCTTTTCTTATAATAAAAACAACAATTCCTTTTCTTCCTTCTTTAAAAATTAGTTTTCATTATTAAAATTCTTTTAGATTTGGTTGTTCACTAGCATTTAATATTTCATCTAGAAGTATAGATTTCATTTCTTAGACCAATTTCAATTCTTAAAACTTTAGGCATAAGATACAAAACCCCAAAAACGATATAAAACATACACAATGAAGTAAGAAAAAAAAAAGGTTGTCTGAGCATATATAGTACACCACACTTCATCAAATTACTAACCTTGGTCGATAATCTATGATAGAAATTTAAGACATTAAAATGACTAAACATTTTGGCATCGTTTCCGGGGAAGTGTAACTAGGAATCCTTATTTCTTACAAATATATATATATATATATATATATATATATATATATATATATATATAGAGAGAGAGAGAGAGAGAGAGATACTCTAGGGGTAGATTCATAGCTAGAGGTAGAAGTTTGATTTCAACAACACCACTCACCCCACTAAGACCACGTAGTGCCACACCACTATCTCAAACTCATATTCCATTTTTCACCTCAAGACATAGATTCCTGAAGTCTTAAGGTCAAAAATCCAACCAGGAGGTTCTCCAACTTCATCTACTGAGGCAGTCTTGGAAGATGAAGATCCTAGATCTCCAACAAAATGAGTAACATTTTTCATCTCTACAGGAGAACATATTCTAGCTCAAGAGTTAGAAATCCCTAGTGAGGAAGAAGAAGAAACTTTCTTCAATATCCCATTGATAGAATAACCAGAGGAAGAACAAATAAATCTATAATTGGAACCTTACATTAGCTCTGAGGAATCTACAATTACAGAGGAATAATGAGGAGGAGAAGTTCTGAATGGAGATGCCTTAAGAGGAAGAAGGAGAGGTGGAGGAAGAGGAAGAGGTAGAGGAGATCCTAACTCTGTTGGATTTCCTATAGTTGATGAGGAGACAAATTTTACAATGAAATATATTTCACCTTCTATCCTTCCCAATTTCCATGGATTAAGGAGTGAAGATCCTAAAACATTTTTATTTGAATTTGAGGTTTTATGTAGATCCTATGACTACTTACAATGCTCTAAAAAATTGAAGCTATTTCCTGCAACACTCAAGGGTGCAACTTTAAAATGGTTCATGGGTTTGATAACACAATCTATTAGGACATGGGATGAGATGAAAAGTGCATTTTTACAAAGATATCTGGATTATTGCACACCTATTAACATAAAATATGAAGTATTTAAGATGATTCAAAGAGAGGATTAAAACTTGGAATATTTAATTGAGAGATTCAATTAAAATATAAAAAGAGCTAAAATGGAACATATAGATCAAGATACTTTAAAATATCACTTGTTGAAAGCCATCAGAGATGAATGGATATATATTCTTAACATGATGGGAAAGGGGGATATATCTCAACTAGCATTACCTGAAATTGCTGAATTATGAATTCATCTCTCAAGAGGAAAATAAAAAACTGGGAAAAATACAAGAGATCCTATTATCTCTAGAGTAAATAAATCTGCAACTGGAACAATAAGTAGGGCATAAATTGAAAATATGCTTGATGAATTTAAAATAGATATCTTAGGGAGTCTCAGTGAACAAATAGACACCCAGATATTACAAAACAATAAGAAAGCTAAAACTGATGCTTTAACTATTTTATGTCCTAAATTTAGGAAGAAACATGCTTTAAGAGAATGTCCTCTTGAAGAAAAAATCATAGAGACATGTGTTATTTGTGCAGAAAATCATGAAACAAAAAAATGCCTCTTTATACAAGGTCTTAAGGTCGTTTTTCAAGAAGAAGTAGCTCCATCTCTAGTAGATCCTCTTTGTTTTGTTTATAGAAGACCATGGCAGGGGCCACAAACTCAAGGTTTTAATAATCAAATGTATAATTAGCCCCCACCAAACAATTGGAATCCATCTTGGCAGCAACCTTGGTCCCAGCCTCAACCTTGGACACAAGGGATGAAAAATCCTTATGGAAGATACTCTCAGTATCATCAGTATCCACAATCCTATCCAAACTATCCTCCCCAACATTTTCCACAACAAAATCAACCACCCCAACTCCAAAATCATAAGCCACAACTTTCATTACCATTTCCACAAAGAACAAATCAACTACCTGCCCAACCATTACCAAACCCAAATAATAGAAACGCTCAAACTGCTTATAACATAGAAGGACACAAAATTTCAGCTTACATGATTACTCCACTAGATCTTAACAATGTCCAACTTAGATCTGGTAGAATATTAGAAAGGAAAAACCCTTTTGTTATTATTCAAGAAAAAAATGATTTTGAAGAAGAAATTTCTCTACAGCAAAATAAAAATTCTAAAGAAGGGACATCCCTTCAGCAGAATCAAAATTCTGAAAATGAAAAACAGAAAGATCCAATAAACTCAACTCCTATCATAGAGCAACCTTCAGTATCTATTTCTAACCCTCTTCCTGAAAGATTACAAATCGATAGAGGAATAGAAACACAAATTATGTTGCCTCACTATGATTTTCTAGATGAATTGAAAAATGTCTGTATCAAAATTCCCTTGTTACAGGCCATTAAAGAGATTCATATTATAGCCAAAACAATAAGAGATTTGAGCATGAAAAAATCAGGAAGAAAAACAAAAAAAATAAAAATGATTCAGTTAGTAGGAAAAATTGCTGACATTATGATGGGAAAAATAGCCATACAAAAATATTTGGACCCAGGAAGTCTAGTTGTAAAAACACATATCAATGGTATTGAGATTCCAAATATATTAATTGACTTAGGAGCATCCATCAAAATCATGAGCAAGCAAACCATGGAACAAATTAGGCTTCCAAAACTTTAGTATACACCAACATTATTGCAATAAGCAGACAGATCAGTATTCAAGCCATATGGTGTATTAGAAGACATATATGTGTCCTTAGACTCTTGGGAATATCCAATTGAATTCATGATATTAACTCCCAAGAACAACCTAGGGGGACATCCATTAATTCTAGGAAGACCTTGCTTAGCTACAATTGATGCTTTCATTAATTGTAGATCCGATGATATGTTTCTTTCTGATGGTAACTCAACAAATAAATTCACTCTATATTCTCCAGCAAAAACAATCACATAAATAGAAAATTAAGAATTGATGGATGATGGCAATGATATACAACCTCTCTTTGCTATTTCTCATATTATTGAAGAAAGTCAAATTTTAATTTCAATAAAAAACTTTGAAACATCTTCACAATGTGAAGATGATCATAGTTTTCAAGAAAAATGCAATATTGAATACTTGTCATCTATGCAAATGTCTTTATATTCTATGGAAGAATTTGGTAACTCTACAGTTGAAATCTTTCCAGGAAAATCTTGAAACATAAACAAAACTTGGAGAAATTCCAACAAGAAGAGTTAATCAAAACATTGCAAAAACATTCTTCTGTATATGCATGGGAGTACAGTGACATGAAGGGAATTAATCCTGAGACTTGGATACATCATATCTACATCGAGGAAAACTCTAGGCCTATTAGACAACCTCAAAGAAGGATGAATCGAAATCTTAGGGACATTGTGAAAGAAGAATTGTAAAATTTGCTGAATGTGAACTTCATTCATCCTATTTTAGACAGTCAGTGGGTTTATCCCTTGATGATTGTACCTAAAAAGAATGGTAAATGGAGGGTATGGATTGATTATCTAGTATTGAATAAGGCTACTCTAAAATATCATTTCGCATTTCTTTTCATAGATCAAGTATTGGACACATTAGCAGGTAAAAAGTATTTCTCATTCTTGGATAGTTTTAGTGGTTACAATCAAATTCAAGTAGCACCTGAAGACCAAGACAAGACTGCATTCACCTGTCCATGGAGAACCTATGCTTACCAAGTACTTCCTTTTGGATTGTGCAATGCACCTGCAACATTCCAAATGGAAGTATTAGAAATTTTCTCTGATCTAATACATGATTGTGTGAAAGTATATATGGATGACTTTACAATTTATGGAAATTATTTTGAAGAGACTGTTGAAAACTTGGAAAAGGTTCTTAAAATATGTAAAGAAAAAAATATTTCATTAAGTCATGAAAAATTCTTTATGATGTTTACTGAAGGAATTGTTTTAGGACATCACATTTCAGGGGATGGAATTAAAGTAGACTTATCTAAAGCTGAAGTCATATCTAAATTATCAATTCCAAGTTGTCAAAAGGATGTTAGAAGTTTTCTAGGTTTCATAGGGTACTATAGAATATTTATAGAAAACTTCACTAAAATTGCATCCCCACTCTTCAAACTGCTTACCAAAGATTGTGAATTTAGTTGGAATCATGATTGCCAATTGGCATTTGAAAATTTAAAAGAAAAAAGTATCTGAAGCACCCATCTTAAGAGGACCAAATTGGAAAATACCTTTTCACATTTCAACAGATGCTTCAGATACAGCTCTGGGAGCTGTATTAGGACAAAATATTTGATCCCCTATGCCATCTATTACACAAGTAAAAATTTGACTCCTGCTAAGTTAAATTACACTGTAACTAAAAAAGAGTTTCTAGTTGTTCTCCATGCTATCAAAAAATTTAGACACTACATCACCGGCTATGAAACCGTTATTCACACATATCATTCTGCAATTAGGTATTTAATGAATAAATCTATCGCTATTTTCAGAATAACAAGATGGTTATTAATCCTGCAAGAATTTAACATCACCATTGTAGACTGGTGTGGAAAACAAAACACAGTTGCTGATTTCTTGTCTAGAATTCAATACACCAATAATGATACTCCAGTAGATGATAATTTTCCTGATAGATATCTCTTTGCAATATCTACTAAATCTCCATGGTTTGCAGATATTTTTAACTACTTAGCTATAGGAAAATTACCAACATACTTGTTTCCTAGAGAGAAAAGAAAAATAATTCAAACAAGTGCATTGTACTCATGGGTTAATGATGAATTGTATAAAACAGGTCCAAATCTCATCATCAGAAGATGTGTTAATTAAGATGAAATGCCTGAAATTATGAAAGCATCCCACGATGAATCTTGTGGAGGACACTTTGTTGATAAGAAGATTGCCTATAAAATCCTTCATTTAGGATATTATTGGCCATCCGTCTTTAAAGGTGCCAAGGAGTATGTCAAAAGGTGTGACAACTGTCAAAGAATGGGGAAACTTGTTCCTATAGATGAAATGCCCTTACAACCACAAGTACTCATCAAACCTTTTGAAAAGTGGGCTCTGGATTTTGTTGGACCAATTAATCCACCATATAAAAAAGAGGTACGTCCTGGTTTGCATTGATTATGTCACTGAATGGGTAGAGGCTAAAGCACTTTCTATTGCTAATGAAAATGTTGTAGTTTCATTTCTCTTTAAGGATATTTTCACTCATTTTGGTGTCCCAAGGGAAATTGTGATAGATTAGGGATATCAGTTTACATATAAGGTGGTGCAGAAGATTATGGATGAATATAAGGTCAAACATAGAAAGTATACTCTATATCATCCATAAATAAATGGACAAGTGGAGTCCACCAATAAAGTGATCGAAGCAATCCTCACAAAGACTGTACATCTACATTGGAAGGATTTGGAAGATAGGCTTCCTGAAGCCTTATGGGCCTACCAAACTACACGGAGGAATAAAACACGACATACTCCCTATGAACTTGTTTATGGGAAGCAAGTGTTGTTTCATATAAAATTTCAAATCAAAACCTTCAAGATAGCAGTCAGATTGAGACTTAATTTATCAGAAGCCCAAATGCACAAAATGGAGTAACTTAATGAGCCTTTTGAGATCAAGCAAGATGCAGTTCAAAGAACCTACATAATCCACAATCAAAGATCCAGATGGCATGAAAAGTACATAAAAGATAAAAAAATTTCAAGCAGGAGATTGGGCACTTTTGTTCGATTCAAAGTTCAAAGACTTCCAAGGAAATTTTTAGACTAATTGGCTTGGGCCTTAAGAGATCGAAAAAGTCTTTGACAATGGGGCAGCCAGGATAAGGAAAATTGATGAAGAATAGGTACCTCTTCTTGTGAATGGACATCGATTAAAATTTTACCATAAGCCAATTACAAAGGAGGAATTTATCAAAAGTTTTCAAGACAATACTAATATGAAGTTGGTGAAGAAGAATCCTTATTCTTCCACAACTTGGTCTTCTTTTTAATTTTCATATATATAAAAAAAGAGAGAATATATATATATATATATATATATATATATATATATTATTCAATAATAATAATAACAATAATTGTATAAGTATCAAAACTAATCAATGATTGGCATCCTTATACAGAAAATACAAGTTGAAAATCAGAATTTTGACATCTTATATTTTCCCCCATTCTAAAATCTCAAATTCTTTGTTCCCTTTCTTTTTCTTAAGCAATAAAAAAAATTATCTATAGAATCACTACATTTCTGCAGCTCTCAGAAGAATCTGCAGCTATCATCACATTCTGCAGCTCTGATACATTTTTATAGCCCATTGAAGTAGAACATATTGAACAGAAGCAATTGAAGACTCCATTGAAGATCATGCTGAAAAGATACCTGGGGAATCAACTAAAAAAATAAGATCAACAAAGGTTAGTTCCAAGGTATTTACAAAATTTGTTTAAATAATAAGACCAAAAACATTAGTGTATATAATTTAGATGATCATATGCTGCCACCTCAATATGTCACGATTAGAAATGATTGTATTCGGATTCACATCACAATTCCATAATATAACCACTGCATTCGTATCATATCTCATAATAATCAAGACTTGTTTCATCCATTAATGATTAATGTTCATATCTCTTTTCCATAACCAAATCATGCACGTTCCTAAACCCTCATCAAATATCTATTTTTCCTACGCGGCTCTACAAACTCTCGACACCCTTAACTCAGAGCCAAACCCTTAATCCACTTGATTAGAGAAGAACAGTTCTAAAGGTGAAACTCCTTACGACAACGACATGGGTGTAATAGTGAGAACCTAACCTGTGGGAGCAAAATTCATGGAGGGTTATCCTCAGGTAAAGGAAATGTTGTAGAAGGTGCAATGGCTCCAGTTCATAGATAAATTCGACGGGTTCCATAAGGAGGTAAACAATTCTTTTGTAAGATATTTTGATGGGACAGAGGTCAAAATTGGGGACATAAAATTCTCAATAACAAAATCCTTCATATTTGAAGCCACAGAACTTCTAAAAATTGGCGAGAGATTGTTCAAGAATAGGGAAATTCACGATGAAGAATGGAAATTTTTTTATGAAGAATCTAGGTATGGACACTAATATTTATAAGAAAGGAATTCCCATCTCAACACTAAAAAACAAATGGAGGAATATGCTGTTAATTTTACAAAAAAATGTTACTTGATAGGGTAGATTTGGTTGTATGTTTGTCTACCATGCCCGACTATTAATGAATTTCTTGGAAGATGGAGAAATGAACCTCCCATACTTCCTCCTGAAAAGTCTAAAGAAGATGTCAGAAAATGTGCAAAAAAGGTCCAATTCATGGACAATACCATGCATAATCGTGGACTGATAAATATACTCATTGAATATCATCTAAAGAGTATAGGAGACTCCTAGGAGAGTTTCCTAATCAGAAATCACTTTCAAGATGAAGCACTAGAACAACCTAAGGATGACAAAACCACAAGAAGTAGAGGGAGAAAGGTTGATACATGCATCGAGGACAACTCCTCACCTCAACCACAACAACAAGAAGAACTCACCATTGCATAGTTAATGAAAAATAAGAAACAGAGTGGAGTCAAAAAGAGAAGAAATGTAAAGGAAAAGGGAAAAGTTACAAGCTAAAAAATTTTAAGCCCTCCAAAGCCAAGGAGAAGCTCTAGACTTCGTAAACCCTTGAAGCAGACACCTCTAGAGGAAGAAGAGTTTGTTAATTTAGATGAAGAACCCCAAGTACCATCTCCCATTACTGCCTCTCCTGCACACAGTCCTATACACTCTCCTATACATAGTCCTATACAGAGTACAAGCAGAAGGACCCCAGAAATTGACCTAGCACAACAGGAGATATATGAATATATTGAGTCCTTAGAGAAAATACTATGCAGAAGAAAATCCAAGTATGGAAGAGCAGCCTATCAGTCCACAAGAACCTCTAGTGAACACCTTGAAGTAAGAAATCTATGAGCTAGAGATACTGAAAAGGTACATTAAACAAGAAAATGAAACCTTGAAGGAACATAATCACTTGGAGAAGGTCATCAATGACAACACTATATTACATTTTGGGTTGTGGTATAAAAATAACAAGAAACTAAAGAAAAAGAATAGATTTCTGAACAGGAAAGTCATCAGCCTAAAGTACAAACTCCTCATGAAGAAACCAAGAATGGAAATCACTTCAAGGAAAGGAAAGACGAGAAAGTTAGATGTATTGGTAGAGGAATCAGAATAGTTGCAATAGAAGGTGAAGGCTCACAATTTTGGAAATTGCATGAGGACATGCAATGGTCTCTTAGTGGGGGTATGTTGAACCTCAACACTGTTCTTAATTTGACACCCTTTTCCATCATTTGTTCTTCCTTTTTCACAAACTCATGACTTCAAATAGTGATAATTGACATATTCCACATCATAGAAGGCATTTAGATGATCTCTACTTTATATTATAATGTTTCTTATTATTTAGATGAATTTCTGTAATTAGCTAAAAAATGCATGCAATTCTGTAGCTAACCTTTGTTTCTGTAGCCACCATTATTTTTTGACAGGTTTTGAGAAGAAATTGAGGAAGCGGGTCATATGGGTATCTCAGGAATGATCCACACACGGATCATATCCCACTTACCTATTCAAATTCAAGGAGGAATTGTGCCTACGCTCATGGTAAGATCAGTCAAAGAATGAGATTAGCAGACAAAAGACTCTTGATTTGCTCCGACGTAGAAAATCGAGAGATAGCTATGAAGAATTTGCTTCTAATTAGACTTCTAATTTTATTTTGATTTGCTATCTATAGGCGGAATTGCCTCAAATAGTTAAATCCAAAACCTGTATAAATACCGGTATGTTGAAACTGGGAAAAAAGTCTAATTTTTGTGATAATTAGGTGTATGTTTTCAAACTTTTTTTTGCCAATAAATAAGACAAGTTCTAGATATTTGGTGCATGCATAGTCTAAGTAGATTTCTGACTCATTCTGTTGCAGAGGGCCCCTGCACGAAAATGAGGTTTTTCTTAATTGTTTTGTAGTCTAATTTCTATCATTTAAATTTATGTTGATTCATAGTTTTATTCTTGTCAATTCATAGTTAAATTCGAATTATTTTACAGTTAGATTGCTATCAATTCATAGTTTAAATTGCTTATTGTTTTATAGATTAGTTTCATGAATGTTTTCTGAAATTAGTTATTTTAATTTCCAGTTGACTGTGTAATCTTATGCTCGCTAAGTCATATCAAGAATGTGATTCTGTCATTTTCCAATTGGATAAGATTTGGGCATTCAGTCATATAAAAATCTTAGTTTTCTTTTAAACATGCTTTGCACTTGCCTTTTATTTCAATCAACACTGTCATTTAAGTTCTTAGCAATAGAATTTATGCTTTCAGTCCATGGAATAGAATTATATTAAGTTTATCTTTCAAATATTCTTAGATTTAAAACTAGGACAAAGTTAGATTAGAATTGTGTTTTAAAATAGATCAAATGCTTTGTTTTCATAGAACTGAAGCTATCAATGGATAAGATAGAAAATGGCTTCATCTTTTTCATTTGAATTCAATTAGATTTAGAATAGTGCTTTGATTTGAATCAGTTAAATACTTTTCAATAGATGTTTTTACGGCCTAGATAAGTCTAATATTTTAACCATTCAAAGTTTGATTTATTTTCATGCAATTTAGATTAGTTGATCAACATTTCCTTTTCTTCCTTATTTTAGATTTCATATTTCATTCATTTCATCAAAATAATTTTTTAATTCAATTCCTTTTCTTAGAATAAAAAAAACATTTCCTTTTCTTCCTTCTTTAAAAATCATTTTTCATCATTAAAATTCATTTAGATTTGGTTGTTCACTAGTATTTAAAGATTTCATCTAGAAGCATAGATTTCATTTCTTAGACCAATTTCAATTCTTAAAACTTTAGGCATAAGATACAAAACCCCCAAAACAATATAAAACATACACAATGAAGTAAGAAAAAAAAAGTTTACCTAAGCGTATATAGTGCACCATACTTTATCAAATTAATAACCTCGATCGATAATTTATGATAGCAATTTAAGACATTAAATTGAATAAACAGATGGTTGAACATGGTTGATTTTCATATCGAGACAATCTTTGTCACAATGTGACATTAGACCATGGTTGACCATAGTTGACCATGATTATAAACCCAAGGGATTTATATTAAACCCTAGGATTAATATTATAAACCCTATGAATGATATTATATTGTAGGAATATGGACACTTAGATTAATAAACCCAAGGTATTGATATTATAAAACAGGGATTTATATTAAACCTTGAGATTAATGTTATAAAACCTATGAATAATGTTATACCGTAGGAATATGGACTGTTAGATTAATAAACCCAATGGATTGATATTATAAACTCCATGGACTAATAAACGCAAGGGATTAGTACTAAAAACCCAAGGGAATAATATTAAACCTAAGGGTTTAATATTCTAGACCCAAGGTATATAAATCTTAAGATAAATATTATAAACCCTAAAATAAACATGGTTTACCATTGTTGACCATGGTTTATTTTCATATTGACACAATCTTTTTGATAATGCGACTTTGGACCATGGTTGACCATAATTGATTTTCATATTAAGACAATATTTTTCACATTGCAACATTGGACCATGATTGACCATGGAACCCAAGGTATATAAAATCTAAGATAAATATTATAAACCCTAAAATAAACGCAGTTGACCATGGTTGATTTTCATATTGAGACAATAATTTTCAAAATGCGACGTTGGACCATGGTTTACCATGATTGATTTTCATATTGAGATGATGTAGGAGCATCATGGTTCTGAAAATGGGTACATTTAGTAGAATATAGGGGGCCTTGTGTTTTTCAAAAAAGTGGTTTTCCTAAGTATTTAATTAAGATAATTTTCAATATTTTGAGTGATTTAGGTGAGAAATTTAGAATATGATTTAATTAAATATTGAGAGGCATATTTGTAAATGTTCTCGAATGTAGGAGAACATGAGTGATTGATGAGTGATTGGTGTGGATTGAGATATTATGAAATATTGTGAATCTTAGATTAGAAAGTAGTTCATGATTTATGGAGTATCCTTATGATTTAGTTGAAATTTGAGATCCTCAAGGGATAAAGAAGAGATTTTAGGAACAAATTGAGGACTTAGAGGATTTTTAGGATTTTTTTGAGTAATGTATGGATTTGAACCAAAATTGGTTACAGAACTTTTTGTATATAATTGTAAAGCCTCAAAGGCACAAACAATGAAAAAATGAATATTCTCAGATAGGAGATTTGATTTTGTAAGCCTAGGGGCATATATATAGAGAGAGGAAGAGAAAAGGGCCATGTAAAGGCAGATCAAGCCAAATTTAGATTGTAAAACATGTTTTTATTTGTATATGTACATTTGTTTAATGAATGAAGAAATTGAATTCATTATGACTATGTGTGTCATTCCTTTTACGTGTTGAGTGATCCGTAATTCTGAATTTATGGTTTCTGTGTGATAAACCATGATGAATGAATTCAAATTGAATGTATAAGTCTTTCAGAGTGATAATGGACTTAAACAACTGGGTGGAATCCATGTGATTCGAGTCTGGATCTAATAGATGTGTGCACAGGTCAAATAAAGAACGAATTACGAAATATGGAAGAAGGGGAATAATACAAAGAGTATTATGTATTCAAGTTCGAGATGGTGAAATGAATAACAAACAAATATAATCTTAGGAGAGATAGACTTGAAGTATTCCGAATGAGAAAAGCATCAGCAGTAAGAGAAAACAAAGCAGCAGAGTGGCATAAAGTAGAGAAAGAAACGAAGGCAGAGAACACTTAGAAATTCCAGAGAGGTGAATGGACGAACAATATTAAATTGCAGAAATGAAGATTTAAGAATCAATGGCAGAGATAAAGTGCGGGCATAAATGAAGGCAAGAAATTAAATGACAAATATTACACAACAAGGTAAAGTTGGAGAGTTGCGGATGAGGACGCATTTCAGTGTGGTGCAACATCGCACATCGGCGATTTTAAAAGTTAAGTTGAGGACTTCGCAAAGTAAACAAGATAAGTTTCAATGCGATGAGATGGAGGTGAATGTGAGGACCGTTGGATTGGGTAGTAGATCAACGGTGGACGACGAATCACATATCGGTAATTTTAATGTTTAACTTTAAGACATCGCAGCTATGTTGTTTTGGTTGCGATGCGGTAAAAAGTGAAATGTGCGATGCGGCGGGAGCGACCACGTGTCAGCATAGCACAAGAGCGCATACCACAAGTTTTACGGCTTAATTTTTAGCGTGGATTTTAATTATTAAGTTCTGCGATGGGCGATGCACTATGATTGATTCAAAGTATTTTGGACCCTACAACAGGTAGTTCTGTGCGTATATGTGGATAATAGTTGAGTTATATGAGAAATATTTTATAAAGTGAAGCGTTGTTGATTGCACAAGTATGTATGTTATATTTAACTCGGAAGTTAAATAACCGTTATGTGCAATAAAGGAGTTATGTGGGCCATAACCCACAGGTCTGTTATGTTTGTATAATGTGAAGCCATGTAAGAAATAAGGTAAGGCAAAGGGCGAAAATGTAAAAAGGTAAAGGTTATTATAAGGAGTTATCAACCATGGTTAAAACTTTTGCATGTGTTTGATTTAAATTGATAAAGAGGTCAATTTAAGGGGGGAACATGTGGGGTAATTCCACTAACCTTGCATGTGTTGATGTTTTGGTTAATTGCGACCTTATGGTCGCATCAATTTGGTATCGAAGCAGAGTAAAAGCTCTTTTGAAGGAAAATAAGAACACGCAGGGTTTTGATGAAGATGATAGAGTTAAATTATACAGTGAAATTGATAACAAAGCAGAGTGAGATTCAACGTGATTGTGAATATAAGAGAAGAGCCAGATTATAAATCTTAAAGGGTGGAGACAAATTTAAGGGAAAAGTCAGACATTGAAAGCTGACAAAGGGATGGTTGTTTTCTTGAGGAGAATGGAGATCCATTCGAATGTGAATAGTGGAAGCAGACTACTTGTGAAATCATGCAAGTATTGTTTTATTTAACTATTTGCAGGTTGCAGACAAAAGAGAAATATCTTCGCAAAAATAGCAAGAGGAAAAGCTGTAAATAAAAGAAGAACCAATTGTGTTCTTGAAGGCAGAGTAAAGTGGATACTCTGAAGAACGTGGCAAAGAACCTAAATGTTCCAATTGAAGGTTGGACATAGAGGACAAGAGTGTTCTCAGAAGAAAGTAGAATTACAGAATCCAAGGAGCAAAGGATTTGCTCAAATAGAGGTTCCAGAGATATAGAACCAGTGTTACCAAAAGACCAGGGAGATAAGGATTGGTGAGGTACTTGCAGCAGGAATGGAGACTTTCTGAGAAGGGGAGGCTTAATGCAGTTCACAAGGGACATAATAATGACTACTGATAGTCATAGCAGGGGTTTAGAGAGAAGCCACAACAGAAGAAAAGAAAAGAAATATGCCAAAGAAAATGACATGGAAATGAAGATAAGTCAAGAAGATATTGACAGAGAGAAAGCTGAGATAAATTTTCAAATTGGATTGTTGATGGATATGTTATAGAGAAATAAGGTAGACTAGAGGTATGGTTGGACTATGAGAAAGAAAGTGAAATTCCATAGACTACAAGAGAAGAGAAAACAGTAGGTGACTATGCAACTAATAGAGGAGCTGAGGAAGCTTGAGAGGATAGTGAATGTTCAATTGAGGGTAGAAAAGCTCGAAGGAGTTGAGCTACAACAAAAGAAAATTGTTGGAGATAAACAAGTTTCTTTTGAACTTGAAGATGGAGCAATGGTGTTTGAAATATCAGTTGGGGCAATTGGGCCTAATGATTTCAAAATTAATAATTTGTGTGTGCTTGAAAGTGTAAGACAAGATGATGGAAAACCTTTGAATATTGTCAAAGAACAAGCAGAGAGACAGAATCTGAATTCTGTTTTAAAAAAGAAGGATGAGACAGTCAGGTCTTAGGAGGAAGATTGTATACAGTTGAGAGAAGGTAGTGTTTTTCAGCATACTGATAGAGTTATAAGCAGAGGAAGTCTTATATTGGTAGCCAAAAGCAATCAAAAGAAGTTTTATTTTGTAAACATGATTAAGGTATTTTCTTTGATGAAGAAAATGAAGATGTGAAATAAGGACAAGATGAAGATATTGTGACATGTTTGATTGTCATGAGAAACCAAAAATAAGAACAACTGTTGGAGACTATTATGAGGAATACCAAAGATGACTTTATACTTTTTTAGTGTAAGGAAGAGATTAAAGTACTAGAAGATTTGTTGAGAGAGCCTAAAAGTGAAGAGGAAATTACAGCCAAAGGAGAAGAGATATTTATAACATCTAAGGAGAATGAAGTGAGTTTAAATTTTCAAGTATATGATGTATTTACAGGTGATGAAGAAGATACAAACAAGGTTGTAATAAAGGAGATGGAGGGCATCTTATCTTTTGAAGGTAAGAATGAAGTTCAAAGGCAGTATGAGAATGAAAAAATTTTTGTCTTCAAAGACAATAACGATGAAGGAGAATGGAATTATAATCAACAGTTGGAAGAAAATTTTATTGCATTCAGGGAGTCAAAAATCAATTTACTTTGTGAAAGTAAATTTGCAGATATTGAACAGAGGTTGTTTGGAGATGAGATAGAAGTTCAGAAGCAACAAGAGGGTAAGGATGTAAGGGCAGTAGTAAGAATCCAACAAATTCAAAATGAAAATGACAAACAACAGTTTGAGGATGAGGGGACAGTATGCAACAACAATTGGTAGAGCCAGTACCAGTCAGAAGATAAACTGGACATAGAGATTGAAAGAATAAGAAGGTTGATAATGAAGGTGTCTCAGAAAAAGACAACAACAAGGAAGAAAAACAACAACAACAAGAGAAATGAAACAACAGACTGTGAAAGCATAGTTAGTGGGGCAATGCAACATAAAGTATGGAGACCTGGAGAACAACAACAAACAACAACAACAACAACAGCCAAAGACAGACTACAGAACAAAGTATGGGATCCATGAGGGCAAAGATTGGAAGCACATGATCTTGAGATCATGAATGTTTTCTACCTTGGGAGTCTGATGCAGGAGCATCATGGTTCCAAAAATGTGTACATTTAGTAGAATCTAGGGGGTCTTGTGTTTTTCAAAAGAGTGGTTTTCCTAAGTATTTAATTAAAATAATTTTCAATATTTTGAATGATTTAGGTGAGACATTTAGAATAAGATTTAATTAAATATTGAGAGGCATATTTGTAAATGTTCTTGATGTAGGAGAACATGAGTGATTGGTGTGGTTTGAGATATTATGAAATATTGTGAATCTTAGATTAGAAAGTAGTTCATGATTTATGGAGGATCCTTAGGATTTAGTTGAAAGTTGAGATCCTCAAGGGATAAAGAAGAGATTTTAGGAACAAATTAAAGACTTAGAGGATTTTTAGGATTTTGTTGAGTAACCTATGGATTTGTACCAAAATTGGTTACAGAACCTTTTTCATATAATTGTAAAGCCTCAAAGGCACAAACAGTGAAAAAATGAATATTCTTAGATAGGAGATTTGATTTCGTAAGCCTATGGGCATATATATAGAGAGAGGAAGAGAAAAGGGCCATGTAAAGGCAGATCAGGCCAAAGTTAGATTGTAAAACATGTTTTTATTTGTATATGTGCATTTTTTTAATGAATGAAGAAATTGAATTCATTATAACTATGTGTTTCATTCCTTTAACGTGCTAAGTGATCTGTAATTGTGAATTTATGGTTTCTGTGTGATAAACCATGATGAATGAATTAAAATTGAATGTATAAGTCTTTCTGAGTGATAATGGACTTAAACAGCTGGGTAGAATCCATGTGATTCTAGTCTGGATCTAATAGATGTGTGCACAGGTCAAATAAACAACGAATTACGAAATCTGGAAGAAGGGGAATAATACAGAGAGTATTATGTATTCAAGTTAGAGACAGTGAAATGAATAACAAACAAATATAAGCTCAGGAGAGATAGACTTGAAGTATTCTGAACGAGCAAAGCAACAGTCATAAGAGAAAAAAGAGCAGCAGAGCGGCATAAAGAAGAGAAAGCAATGAAGGTAGAGAACACTTAGAAATTCCAGAGAGGTGAATGGACAAACAAGATTAAATCACAGAAACGAAGGTTTAAGAATCAACGACGGAGATCAAGTGCGGGTAGAAATGAAGGAAAGCAATTAAATGACAAAGATTACACAACAAGGTAAAGTTGGAGAGTTGCAGACGAGGACGCGTGTCAGTGTTGCACAACATCGCACATTGGATATTTTAGAAGTTAAGTTAAGGACTTAACAAGGTAAACAATATAAGTTGCGATGTGATGAGATGGAGGCGAACGTGAGGACCATTGGATCGGATAGTAGATCAACGGCGGACGGCGAATCACATATTGGTAATTTTAAGGTTTAACCTTAAGACATCACAGGTATGTTGTTTTGGTTGTGATGCGGTAAAGATTGTAATGTGCGATGCGGCGGTGGCAACCACGTGTCGGAATTGCACAAGAGCGCATACCGCAAGTTTTACGGTTTAATGTTTAGCGCAGATGTTAATTGTTAAGTTTTGCGACGGGCAATGCACTGTGATTGGTTCAAATTATTGTGGACCCTACAACAAGTAGTTCTGTGCGTATATGCAGATAATAGTTGAGTTATATTGGGAAATATTTTATAAAGTGAAGTGATGTTGATCGCACAAGCATGTTTGTTATATTTAACTCTGAAGTTAAATAACTGCTATGTGCAATAAAGGAGTTATGTGGGCCATAACCCAAAGGTTTGTGATGTTTGTATAATGTGAAGCCATGCATGAAATAAGGTAAGACAAAGGGTGACAATGTAAAAAGGTAAAGGTTATTATAAGGAGTTATAACCCATGGTTAAAACTTCCGCATGCGTTTGATTTAAATTGATAAAGAGGTCATGTTAAGGGGGAACATGTGGGGTAATTCCATTAACCTTGCATGTGTTGATGTTTTGGTTAATTACAACCTTATGGTTGCATCATGAGAGATTCTTTGTCAAAATGTGACGTTAGACCATGGTTTACCATGGTTGACCATGATTAACCATGGTTTTCCATGGTTTAACATTAAAAACTCGAGGGAATAACATTAAACCCTAATATGAATATTAAATCCTAGGAATATAAACCCTAGAATTAATAAACCAAATGGATTAATATTGTAAACATTAGGCTTAATATTAAACCCTATGAATATAAACCCTATGGTTAATACTATAAACCTAATGGATTATAAACCCAATGGATCTATCTTAAACCATATGATGAATATTATAAACCATATCAATAATATGATACCCTATGAATATGAACCCTTAAATTAATAAAGCCAAGTGATTGATATTATAAACCTAAGGCACTAATAAAAACAAGGGATTAATACTAAAAGCCTAAAAAACCCAAAGGATTAATATTGGAAATCCAAGGTATATAAACCCTAAGATAAATATTATAAACCCTAAAAAGAACATGGTTGACTGCGGTTGATTTTCATATTGAGACAATATTTCTCACAATGTGACATTGCGCCATGGTTGAGCATGATTATTTTCATATTGAGAGAATCTTTGTCACAATGTGAAGTTTGACCATTTTTTTACCATGGTTGATTTTCATATTGAAAATCTTTGTCACAATGCAACGTTGGACCATGGTTGATCATGGTTGTCTAGGGATGACGATGGTTGTGACAAGGTGGTGTTGGACCATGAGACAATCTTTATCACAATGTACCCATGGTTATTGATTATCATTCACCATGATTGACCATGGTTGATTTTCATATCAAGACAATATTTGTCACAATGCGACGTTGGACCATGGCTAACGAAGGTTGACAATGGCTGATGATGGTTGATTTTGATATTGAGATAATTTTTTTCACAATGTGACATTGGACCATGGTTGATTTTCATATTTACCATGGATGATCACGATTGACCATGATTAATTTTCATTTTCAGACTATCTTTGTCACAATGCAACATTTGACCATGGTTGAACATGGTTGACTATGATTGAAGATGGTTGACCATGGTTAATTTCGTATTGAGAAAATCTTTGTTATAATTTAACGTTGGACCATGGTTGTTTTTCATATTGACACAAGAATTGTTATAATGTCACGTTGGACCATGGTTGACCATGAATGACCACATTTGACAATGGTTGAACATGGTTGATTTTATATCGAGACAATCTTTATCACAATGTGACATTAGACCATGGTTGACCATGATTATAAACCCAAGTGATTTATATTAAACCCTAGGATTAATATTATAAATGTTATGAATAATATTATACCCTAGGAATATGGACCCTTAGAATAATAAATCAAAGGAATTGATATTATAAAGCCAAGGAACTAATAAACACAAGGGATTAATACAGAAAAACTAAGGGATTATAAACTCAAGAGAATAATATTAAACCTAAGGGTTTAATATTATAGACCCAAGGTATATAAACCCTAAGATAAATATTGTAAACCCTAAAATAAACATGGTTGACCATGGCTGATTTTCATATTGACACAATCTTTGTCATAATGTGACGTTGGATCATGATTGATTTTCGTATATTTGAGAAAATATTTGTCACAATGCAACAGTGGACCATGGTTGACCACGGTTGATTTTCATATTGAAACAATCTTTGTCACAATGCGAGATTGGACTATGGTTGACCATGGATAACCATGGTTGTCATAATGTGTTGTTTGACCTAGAGATAATATTTGTTACAATGTGACCATGATTATTGACCATGGTTGACCATGCTTGATCATGGTTGATTTTCATATTGAGACAATTTTTGTCATAATGTGACGTTGGACCATGGTTGACCATGACCATGGTCGACCATGGAAAGCCATGGTCGATGATTGTTGACCATGGTTTATTGTCATGATGAGACAATCTTTGTCATATTATATTTTTAGTTAGACATACCGTTTTAAAATTGGTTTTAAATTCATGTTAGTATATTGAGAATTTTATCAAACTGCAATAAATGAAGATTAAGTAAGAGTGCTGGATTTTTTAAACAACCAACATTCCTTGGTTCGGGACTTGCTTAATAGAGCACTATTGGATCGTGGAGGCATTTTAGAATCATGAGAAATTATCTATTAGACAGAAGCCATTGTACAACCTCAAAAATCATCTCTTAGAGAGGAGCCATTTGGAGACATTTTAGAACCATGAGAAATCATCTGTTGGAGAGAATCGCCATTCTTTGGCGTCCCTTTCCCTTGTGAATGGTAAGGGAAGAGACGTCCATTGCAAGATTCAACATCAATTTTTTTTCATTGTGAACGTCTCCGTTTTTATAAAAATCATAGTACACTAGGATCTTTATGTTGTGAGAATTTTAGAGTCATTCTAACATTTTCAAGTCATTAACCAGAAAACACATAAACAAAACTGTAGCAAATTAATTAAAATATTAATATTATTTATATTAACGATTTAAAACCGAAAATTTTAATATATAAGTTGTTAGATTAATCTCTCTATAATTTTTTTTAATTTTAAATATATATTTTTAATTTTGAATAAAATTCTGGAAACATAATTAAGAGGCATATTTTTCGGTCACGACTTATCCCTATATATGAAGTATTTATTCATTCGTATTTTTAATAAAAATTTCAACCTAGCTAAACTATCTTCTCATTTTAACATAAAAATTAAAATATTTTGAATTTGTTTATTAATTCTTTAAATTCTTTTAAAAATATTCTAACTTCAATAAAATTTTTTATATAAAATAATACATAAATATATAAATTTATAATTAATTAAAAAATACTTTACACCTTATCTCTAACGAATGAATTAAAAATGATTTAATTTGTAAAATAATATAAAATATGTACTAATTTATAAATTTTTCATTTAAAAACCATTACGTTGACCACTTAATAATATTTATTTAAAAATATAAATTTTCATTAAAAATATAAGGTACGTCTTTGAGGACGTTTGTTATTCATAATTCTTACAGGTTTACAAGTACCCATGATGAGCGTACATGATCATTAACATAATTCTTAAAGGTTTACTCGTAAACTTGACGAGCGTACATGATCATTATCGTTTCATATGTTTTTAATAGTGGAGTGGGCTAACCATTTGATGGAATACCTTTTGGGTTTTGCGCTTCGACGATCGGCGAAAATCTTCTCGCGAATGCGTCTTTTTTGTTGCAAAGGGACGTTAACGTCTGTTAATGCGGGCAGTGAATTGTCCCGGTTTGGGCATTCCATCCTCGTTTGTCAGTCTCGCGTACGCAGCGACACGAGCCAACTACCTCGTGCAACCAATAGAGGGCCGAAGTGACAATATTCCGAACGTCATTTCAAATTTGAATCGACCTCAATAAATGGGTGTAATTTCTACCTATCTACCACAGCTTTGGTTTTACTGCCAAAAACTGTCCACTCAGCAATTTGAATTTTTTGGGTGAACAACTCCTTATTCATTCCGTCGACCGCTCCTTCCTCATTCCGTTGAGTGGATTTTGATTCATTCTGTTGAGTCCTCCACTTTCTATCTCTTTCGTGAGAACCCTCCAACAGTTGGACGAGAAACACTCGAGCAAATATCAATGGTTTAAGCAACAGAGCCGAGAGTGGAAACCATTAGTTTCTGTTTGTATATGGTGTCAGTGTGAGATTAGCTTTCGAGAGCTGGAGAAGTTCCTGAACAAGAGAAAAGGTTATTACTGGGTCATTGGATAGCTTAAGAAAACTGGCCAAAACAATGTCCATTCCTCTTTTGATTGGAGGTAAGAAAAATTTTCATATATCAGCAACAATTGCAATATCTAACTCTCTTCTTTTCATTTTAGTGACCTTAATTGTTTATAGACTTTTTGCTTTGTTGTAATTGGTTTGTTTATTGATTACCTGTTTCTAGTTTTTCTTCCACTCTATAGAGAACTTGCATAGCACTGCTTGCAGAGGGTGGAATAATATTCGGACAGGGTACATAGGGTACAATGTAGCTACTTCCCACCTCTTTGATTTCTTTAAATTAACAAAATTGCAATTTGTAAGCACTTCATTTTTTATTTCTAGTTTTTAATGAGCTTCCTTTGCTTCTTTGTGCTTCCAATTTCAGGGACCAATTTAACCAGGGAGTAATCTAACCATTCGTAGACAATGAGAAGTAGTAGGAGCAATACGAAAGGTAAGTAAATTTCCCATTTACTGTGTTTTCCCTTTTTATATAATGCAAATTTAAAAATTGTAGTGGCGAAAACTCGATGTTGCCGCTACTACAACAACGAGTTGTTGCCACTGCAAATTTTACTTTCGAGCAGTGGCGGAAAATCGCTGTTGCGATAGCGGCAACTCGTTGTTACACAGTGTATTGCCGCAACTGCTGAAAATTATATTTTTATTTATATTAACAAAATTCCAATTTGTAAGCACTTCTTTTTTTTTAAATTTCTTAGAGAGAGCGGCAACTCGTTGTTGTAGTAGCGGCAACAATGAGTTGCTGCCTTTACAAATTTTAATTTTGAGCAGTGGCAAAAACTCGTTGTTGAAGTAGCGGAAACTTTTTATTGTAGTAGCGGCAACAACGAGTTGCCACTACTTTAACAGTGTATTGCCACAACTGCTCAAAATTAAAATTTTATTTATGTTAAACAAATTGAAATTTGTAAGCACTTCATTTTTTATTTATTTCGTAGAGAGAGAGGAAACTCGTTGTTGCAGTAGCGGCAACAATGAGTTGCTGCTACTGCAAATTTTAATTTTTAGTAGTGACGGCAACTCATTGTTCCAGTGGCAGAAACTCGATGTTGCAGTAATGGCAACAACGAGTTGCCGCGACTACAACAAAGTTGCTGCTACTGCATTTTAACATTGTAACAATATTTCATTGAATTATTTTCTTGTTTTGCATATGGCTGCAAAATAGGTTCTGGCAATCCAAATATGGTGCCACCCAAACCCAGGGCATGCACGGACAAGGTTCGTGCTTCATAATGAAGCCCTTAGCTAGGTATAACAAAATAGTAGAGCATTACCAGGCATTACTACAAACAACGAAGCATACTACCATGCTTTGATTGATGGCCTCACAACAGCACGAAGTTATGGTGCAAGTGACATTGTCACTTACACAAACTCCGAATTAATCACCAACCAAATGAACGGTACCTACCAGGTTAGAAGACCTAACCTGAAGCCCCTTCACTAGCAGGCAAGAACCATTGCTGCATAGTTCCACTGTTTTGAGATTATTTACAAATCTGATGTACAAAGGGTTGTTGATTCGACACTCATTGAAGCAACATCCAATGGATGTGGATGTGGAATATTTGTGGAACCAGCATGTGATCCACCAATTATTATTGATAAGCATCGATATAGATGGCCTATTAATGAATGGATTGTTGTTTTGATTGGTATCGGGGTTATTATGGGGGGAGTCATATTATCATGTTCATATTTCTTGAGATAGATTGGAACAACCTGATGTCCATCATTTTTTATGTATTTATTTATATCAGGTGTTTTTTATAGATGGTCTCACACTATTTTTTGGTGTTATATCTCAACACATGTATGTAAAAAATGTATTTTTCAGTAATAATATTAATGAAATTACATTTTTATTACAATTTAGATATGTCATTAGATTATGTGATGGATGTTTTTTTTTATGTTTTTTCTTCTAGAAGTCAGATCCCAATGTCATTCAATTGCGCTGGCACATGTACAGAAGCGTTGTCATGTATTTAATATATTTTAGAAAATTTTCTCGTGTATTTATCAGTGTTTAAATTGTATTTTTTCTTCTAATTACTTTACATGAAATTATATCACTTCACTTGGACAACTAATTAAACATTGGTATTATAATTCAGTTTTCTAGTTTTTATTACAATTTAGTTTTGTTATTAGATTATGTGATGGATGCTTAATATATATATATATATATATATGATGCAAGAGAATCACAGTTCCAAAATTTTGTACATTTAGTAGAATCTAGGGGGTCTTATATTTCAAGGGAGTTGGTTTTCTAAAGTATTTAATTAATGTAATTTTCAATGTTTTGAGTGATTTTATGTTAGACATTTTAGAATAGGATTTAATTAAATATTGTGAGACATATTTGTAAATGTTCTCAAATGTAAGAGAACATGAGAGACTTAGGATAGTTGAGATTTCAAAGATCTTTGAGAGGATTCATAGGATTTAGTTGAGTAACCTATGGATCTGAACTAGAATTGGTTACAAAACCTTTTGTATAAATTTGTAAGCCTCAAAAGCATAAATGACAATGAATGATTCTTAGATAGGAGATTTGATTGTAAGCCTACAGGCATAGTTAGATATAGAGATAGGGATGAGAAAAGGCCACTAATAAATAAAATTAAGCTGAAAGAAGGTCTCATTACTGTAATTATTTGTTTGTAAATATACAACTCAATTTTGAGTTTATGTCGAGTGTAGAGTGTTAATAAATTACAAACTGTGTGATTGTTCTATTATGTGCTGAGTGATCCGTAAAAGAAGAAATCAGATTTTTGTATGATACATTACTGATTACTTGAATTTTGATGAGTGTATAAGACTTTCCTAGTGAAAAGGATTTACATTGGAACTGAGTAGAATCATGAGTGATTCCAGTTCTGGAGAAATTCGCTGTGAGAGAAGCTAATTCGAGAGAATGAGTGCAATTAAAACTGTTGTGCAGGTCAAAGATGAAAAAATTATGAATTCTTGATTGAGAACAATGTGCAGAGGTTTTTCAACAACCCAAATAGTTCTATGAATGAGTGCATAACCAAAATAAAGCTTAGGATAGTTTTAACATCGTAGAGAAAGATGGATTCACATGAGTTCATTGAATGAACTATCGCAGGGAGTAGCGTGGAGAAGATGGAGCTGTAGAGTGGCGACAACTGAAGAAACAGAGAAATCGATTAAGATAGAAAACCTTTAGAAGATTTCCAAAGGAGGCGATTAGACGACGAGGATTAAATCAAAGAATTGAAGTGAGAGATGGATGAACCAAATTACATCGCAAAGTTAAGTTTGGAAAGTTGCGAAGTGGACATGTGTCGGGTGGAGGATGCAAGCGCATATCACACATCAGCATTTTTAGTGTTTATTGTTAACGACATCGCTAGGTAAATTATTTAAGTTGCGATGCAATAAGTTGAGAAAATTGCGAAGTGGACACGTGTCGAGCAGAGAGTTAAATTGCATATCGCACATTGGTGATTTTAGAGTTTATTGTTTAAACATCGCATAGTAAGTTGTTTTGATTGCGATGCGATACAAACGGGAGATGGCGGTGTGAGACGGTACAGCGGGGCTGTTGGATCTGGCATAGACCAATGTTGGAGATTACGTCGTAGCTCCAGAGAGATTTCACATCGGCGTTGGGATTGTTTAGTTGTTAAAGTTGTTTGTTATTTGCATCAATATAAAACATACATACTTAATATTTCATCTTACAAATGATATTTGATCAATTAACATCACTTTAAACAGAACCCAAAAATAAACAGCAAAATAAATAGTTTTATCAGCAAATAGAGGATTCCAAAAGATGCTACAAAATGAGACTATTTATTCATTATAATGCATTCAATACACCTTCACAATTCCAACTTCTATGAACAATCATTCATTCATTATCCATGAGCAGCACATGCTCCCATAATTTATACAAACCTCTAATTTGAGTATAATGAGCTCTAATTCTTAAATAAGTTTCTTCATTGACAAATTATGTGAGATACCCTTAGTTACAAGCCAACCAAGATAGCTTATATATCAATCATTATTTGTCCTTTATACAAACATGGTTAAATAAAAAATGCAAATGTGACATCTTGCACTTTTGCAATCCATAGATTCAACCTCATTTAAGAGGTATAAATGTATAAATATCCAAACAAAAAATCCAATTGTTGTGAATTTATCCATCATCAACATCTACAGGCACAAGGCCAGGTGTTTTGAACTGAAGCATGTTTTTACATCCATGACATAAACAATAGCTTAGCCTGCAAACAGAGAAAATAATATGAACAACTTGCAAATCAATGAAGTTAACTTGACAACCATAAACTATAACCAACACTAGCCCAGGTCAGACTATCCTCAATGCTAACAAATTATTTCCCAAGGATGAGTTTTACATGGAAGGGATGGTATAGACCCTAATCCTTATTTAAAGCAAGTTATTTAAGGATTCGGTATAATAAAACCCTAAATTATTATGCAGCAACCCCTGAGCAATCTTTGACAGTGTACAATGGTAACAGAAATCTCCCCTGACCACGACAACAACGAACTATTGGTGTCAAATAGGAGGAAGATGTTGCAGCAACACATGTCTGCATATGAGAACCGCCATAAATAACTCGTCCCAATTATTAATTTATTACTGTACCCATTACCCCAACTCTTCCATTGTGCCATTTTCCCACATTCAAACTCTTGCAAACAACTAACACAACCATAGCCACTTTGAACTGTGGCTAAATATGGGACGTGCAAGAGTACACCATGGAAGTGACGAAGAATTGTTTGACGCATTTCCACCCGTTAAACAATTATTTGAACAGGGCGGTTGGATAGATTTTATTCGCAGGTTTTAGGGGCATGACAGTGACATAGCCCTAGAATTTTCCATGCATTACAGGGAGGGTATATCAAAGGTAGCAGGGACAATGGTGCATACGATAGAATATGTGATTGCTGAAGTGTCAGGGTTACCCTAGACAGGAGAAAAGTGGTTTGCAACCCGAAAACCACAACTTGATGTTGTGAGGAATTTCGTTGATGGAAGTGAACAACTGATCAAGAGTGGCTCAGGATATGAGAGGAATTCATTACCACAACCCTGGTCGGATGCTGCATAACTTGTCTAGATATTTTTCACTTGTGAAGGAAGGTATGTGGTTATTTATTATGAGAACCTCCACTTGTTAGACCACCTCTGTCATGGCAGGTTACTTAACATGCCTTTCTTTCTTGCAAAAACCCTAGACCAAATGGCCCGAGGTGTGCTGAAATCAAAAGGGCTGCTCAAAATCCTTTCCCACCAATGCCTTGTTAAAATTTTGGTGGTTGCTACACTGCAAAGGGAAGGGAGAACTTGGGATGAACTATTTGGAAGACCATTTCATGTTGAAGTTGCAACTCCACCCCATGACCTCCCAGATGCAACTTCGCCCCATGACCTCTCAGCGAAAACTCCACCCCATGACCTCTTAGCGGTAACTCTGCCCCATGACCCCCCAATTGCAACTCCGCCCCATGACCTCTCAGCGACAACTCCACCCCATGACCTCTTAGCGGAAACTCTACCCCATGACCCCCCAACTGCAACTCTTCCCCATGACCGCCTAGCTGCTTCTCCGCCCGATGACCTCACACCTGCAACTGGGTTCATTAACCTCCCACATGTAGAAATTCCCATAGAACCTTTCCATATGGCAACTGAGTCGTCATGTGTTAAAACTAGGAAGGTTTATAGGGTTTATATTGCTAAAGCTACACATAAAGGAGATGGCCAAGATGATGATGATGAAGTACAAATATTGGAGAGTAAATCTGCGACCAAAATATTGAGAGGATACGGGAAACGCCCAACAGCAGTGCCAAAAGCCAAGAAGAGCAGGGGAAAGAGAGGTCGTTATGCTCCAGTTATTGAAACCCTCCCTGTTGTTACAGAAAAAATCCCAGAAGAGATAGCAGTAGAACAAGAGCAATAGCAAGAGAAAGAGTATGCACAGGATGTATGAATTGAAGGGGTTGTGCACCAAGGATGCATGCAACAAGGATTCATGGAAGAAGGATTAGGCCATCTTGCTGACACAGAAAAACAAGTTGATAAGCTTCCCTCTCCTAATTCTGACTATGAATACATAGCGGGACCAGCAGAATGGTACGGATGAGATGGCCTTGTCTCAATTCAAATGTTGTATGTGGATGAAGAGGAGTATTGGAAGCAATTGTATAGGTAAAAAGTGTTGGGCCAACCAACTACACAACCAAAATTATATGGGGATGATCAAGAGGACCAACCAACTGCATAACCAGAATTGTATGGGGATGATCAGGAGGACCAACCAACTTCACAACCAGAATTGTATGGGGATGATCAAGAGGAGCAACCAACTGAACCACCAGAATTGACAAAGAAGCACATTGGAAAAGTAAGCACCTGTAAACATATTCCTCTGTATATTTCATTTTTAAGGAAGAATAGGATTCTCCAGGTGAACAACAGGCAATTACAGATCAAAGTTAAAACCATAACATATGAGCTCAGACAAAAAGCAACTTTTGATAGATTAGATTTCTTGGCCCAAGTTGCAAAGTGCATACCCATTGATGATAGAGGTATTTGTTCTCCAGGGGTCCAACAAGATATACCCCTTGGAAAAAAACAAACTAATGACATTGACGTTGTAAAGTCCATGCCCATTGATGACATAGGTATTCCTTCTCCAAGTTTCCAACAAGATATACCCCTTGGAAAAAACAGACTGATGATATTGAAGTTGCAGAGTCCATACCCATTGATGACATAGGTATTCCTTCTCCAAGGGTCCAACAAGATATACCCCCTGGAAAAAAACAGACTGATGACATTGTTGTGCAAACAAAGGACCATACCAAAATCACAGATGTCCATGGAGAAAAACCTGAATTACATATCAAAATAACAAAAGGAATGGGTATAGACACAGAGGAACAAGAACCAGATATGAAACTAATAGAGGATGAGGAACCAGAGATCAAACTGACCAAAGACATTGGTGAGCAAAAATATGATGACGAATGAAAGGATAATTACAGCTATATAAATATGCATATCTAGGACAACTAATACCTTACAGTGTGCACAAAAAATCACTTTGTGACCTTGGAAAGATATGCCAAGAATATAAAAACAAAGGTTTACGAAGACATGAAAAAACACTGGATGAGCTAGAAAGGAGGGTGACCAAGTTGGAGAAGGATAAGCAAGAACTCAGACAACTAATGGATGGTGTGCTCAGTTGCAGGGCTCCTTCAACTAATTACAACGCGTACTTGACTAAAAAATTCCCGATATTTAAAAATAATTATATCATCCAAAATATCCCTCTCAAGGTTGAAAGCAGTGATGGTTTCTTGGAGGCATATATGACAATTTGTGATCAAGATAGAGACTTTCTCTATGAACTATACCAACATAATTTTTTGGTACCTTATAATAGATAATGGAATCCCAACCATGTTACAAGGGATGTCCAATTGAGAGCCTTTGTATCGTATTTGAGAAATCAGGCCAGTTGGTTGGATGATGTGAACATTTATTTGCATAATTCCAAAAGCCTTTTGTGGGTTAGAGGAGAAAATCACAAAAATGTGGAGGTGATAGAAGAACAACAAAAATCCATCAACTCTCTAGAAGTAGCAGAGGTTATCTCCAAGAATAGGGAGATGACCATTGCATATTGTGCACGCCAAATTCAATTATTGGAAACTAAGACACATGCATGATGTAAAGAAAGTTGGGATAGCTTGGGAAAACAACCTCGAAATAAAGATCCATTTAACTACCTCAACTTAAATACAACCTTAACAAGGGTTGCTTGGTATATTATTGCTATGGGACAGTGTGGGAATCACTGGATAGGTCTTAGATTTCAGTATCCAATAATCTAGCTTCCAACAAGGGTATATAAAAAGATATATGTTGACAAAAAAAGAAGAATCTGATTGCTGGAATGTAATTATGGAGACAAGAGGGTATCTTCTTCCTAATTAACCAGGACATAGTGATTATTGTATGATAAATTTTCATGAAAGTCCCCCTTCATCCACAGATTCAGATTGATAGATTGGGCCACCGTTGCTGACACACTGGCTCACAATGGCTCACATTTGCTGCAACGCTGGCTCACTGTTGCTGACACACTAGCTCACCATTGCAGCAACTCATAGACAAAAAACTTATTATATTTGATGTTGTAATATATATTCCTCTCTAGTTTCTTTTGTCAGTTATAATTAACTGTTAAAATTGTGTTTGACATGTTTAGTTACAATTTCATTGCAGTTGAGCTAATAATTTTGTTACATTTCCATTGTTTTTATTCGAATTTATATATCATATTATTGTTTGGACACCAATATATGAAACTATGCAAGTATGCAAAACCGCTTGAAAGCTATCTTCCATGACTTACAAAACAATCAATGTATTAAAATCCCAAGTGTAAATGCATGGATTTATTTAATCACCTTAAATAAAAATTCCATCAAATTAGAGAAATCTCCAACCATATCCTCACCACCTATCAAACATACATGGACATAGTCAACAAAACATTAATACATCAAATAAAGCTAATACAAGAATAAATATTAAAATCAAATTGAAAAAACAATCGTGCAGAAGAAACCTGGAAAAGAATTCATTGTTGGTGTGAAGGCGACCTTGCTTGTTGAGTTGTTAAAACTGAAATGGTTCATCTTCATCTATCGGGATATTAAATTCAATTTCCAATCTTGCATTTTGTTGCCTTGTTTATCTTCTCTTTTTGGGGCTTCAGAAACTCTTCTTCCTCTTCAAAGACAACTCAAAAGCACCCAATCCACACGTGAATTCATAATCCATAATATGAAGATTATTGGCGTCATCCAACAATTTTTTAACTATAGCAATCAACTGTTAAATCTTGGTCAAAGTAGCAGGAGGACTGTTTTGAACCAGGTCTAAGTAGCCAAATAACTCTTCCTTGGCCATCTCAATTTTTTCAACATTTACATAAACATTGTGACTATCCATGGCAAGTGTCTTTTCATCTTCAAGAAGATCGGATATTGCCTCTATATTTATCTCAGGAGGGTCATTGTATGATTTAGTTGTGCTTTGATGATTTTGTGATTGGTTTGAAGCCATTGAACCGGAACACAACCAACCCACCTTTATGGCATGCTTGCATATGTTTCCATGAATATACCATGGGTAATCACAAGTTATGAAATTTGTACGATGACAAGTGACAAGATATTTCTTATTAAATTTAGATTGAATCCTCACCCAAAAAGAATGAGACATTTGTGAATGAGGGCTGCAATCACTATCTAGAATTCTTTTTTCTTTTCCATTGATTATTCCAATTGTTTCCCTTTCTTGTAATTATTTAAAAATCCTTTCTTTTTTAGAATTTCCTTAAATCGATAACAGGGTTCAAAATTTGTTAGAATAACATATAGCAACCAATCCATCCTACGAGAACATTTCTTTCTTCTATCAGATAGAAATTTTGTCTTTAGGTAACAGTGATATGATTCCACAACATTGTTTGTCTCCTGATTTGCATGGGGAAAATCCCGAAAACCTTTGACCCACATCCCTAATTTCATAAAATTTGGGTTAATGAAGATATTTCATCCATATTTCAAACCAAAAAGAGAAATGTAAGGTAAGATTGTTTCAACTTAAAAATCTTGTCACCTACAACTCAATTCTTATGGAAATGATTATCCCTCATTAGCAACTTTGTTGAAGAAAGCATTAATTTCTTTGGTCACTTTAACATTGGAACAATAATTCATAATTAAACCCAAATCACAAACATTTATTTTGCTATTTCTCGATTACTGGCCAATCGATTCACATTTTTTATCCATGCTCGACGTACGTGCCAAACACACAAGATAACATTACACCCTGTGATTCTTCTACCACATTCATTTCATTTCAAGCATGTTATTTTTTTAATAAATACAAGTTGTATTGTACAATAAGAATATTGAAGTTACCTTAAAGCACCAATTTCAGTCAATGCATCATCAACCATTAAAGCATTAAATTTCCAACTATGATCAACTTGGTGACACCTATGCATGAGATGCTCCAACCATAGTGAAATGTCTTATGATGTATTACATGATGCCACCACCCATGCAACTGACACCCCACTTTATTGGTGATCAAACACGACGAGTGTGTAAAATTGATACTATCACATTCAAAATACATAGATCATCAACTTCATATCATAAATCATTATTAATCAAGTTATTGTACTAGATCAATCATTCGTAATACACTCACTCCATACGTATTCGTGTTGAATGTCGAATCCATGGCTATTAGGATATTATTCAATAGCTTCACCATGGTCTCCAACATCCACTTCGTCTAAATTCAAACTATAAAAGGGACATATCCACCATTGGTATTTTGATAAAAGAAAAAATAATTTGGGTGTTTCCTATACCAAAGGTTCACACTCATTTCATCCTTCTTATGAAACTGATAATTTCCTTTCATTAGATGCTTATATATGTTAACAACATCTTTCCTACACAAAAATAAATCCCTATCTCGAGCTGGAACATCCATGTCAATATATTTTTTAACATGAATTTTGCAAATAGAGTCAACTGCCACATCCAAGAAGAAACAACTCTCTACATATGAAAACATGTCCCTTGATCATTTTGGTTAATGCAGCACCCTAGCAGGACCCGAGCTGTCATGTTGGCCACGACAAGGTGATCCTTGGCTATCTACATGCTCATACATGTTATATTTTATTATCACAACCTCAGGGATTTGAACTATAATTTTTACAATGAAATGGCATTGGCATCCCCTCTTTTTCACAAATGAGTATTTTCGCTTCATTTCATCTTGTCCCCTTCTGTCATCAGGGCCATATGAACAAGCATAACTGCATAAAATTTTTTGAAAACTCAATACATATGATTCCATGAAAACTGATGGAGCCCTATTAATAACAACATATATACGTAGGATTTATAAAAAAACTTTCACTTCATATAGCAAGGAAGCAATAGGCCTTGAGCCTGCGCATTTGTTTTGTACCCGGGTGAAAGAACATGGAGCATCTGGGTTCATTTCCTCTCCTTTAATAAAGTCTCCAATTCTAGTTGAAGGGATTTTTGCAATATGATCTAAGGAGTCCATGTGTTTTCCTTGTACAAGAGACCAATCTAATTCCGATCTAGAGAAGATGAGATTTTCTTTAGGGTTTTGCATTGGAAGGGCAATTATTGACTCCCATTTCACTTGATTCACCATTTTTAAGCGAGTATCTGTTTAAGCGAGTTGCCGCAATGGTTGACCAGCGAGTTGGGACATTGGTTGTCTAGATGATATCCCTTAGAAAATGGTCTGAATAAATTGGGTTGTAGGAAAAAAAATTAAATGGGTTGTAGTCAACAAATTATTTGGGGATTCTCACTTAAAAATACAGAAAAATACAGTTAAAAAATATACATTCACTAAACAAAATAGATCGATTTTTCGTCGAATGAATAAATCCTTCAGTAGTGGTCCATCGAGGGCTTTCATTCTGTCGATATTTGTAATAGAAAGGACAATGTTTCTTTATTCAGGAATTCCCATTTAAACTAAACAATGAAATTTAACTAAACAAATACACGCTTAAAAATACCGACACCACAGACCCGGTCTTCGTCAAGTGAGTAACTCCTTCGATTTTTTGTCGTTCAATCAGATTGGTGTGTAACAAGGGATGGCATGAGTATTTGATTATAGGAGATATACAGGGGAGGCTCTATTGATTATGGCACCGTGGCTCTGGCATCTTCCCATCCACTGGTTTGCAGGCCCCTGTTTTTTCGGAGGGGGCCGATCTGGCTCGAGGAACGCAGGAAAATATTTTCACTTGCATTTTTATTCATGGTTGCCCCCATTCGTAGGTGAGGGAAAATGGAAATGGTGGCTGGATCCTAAACGGGCTCCTTCCAACGGTAACGTCGTGGGACAGAGACGGGGAGGGGCGTGGGGCCCGCATTTGCCGGTCGCTGGGGGTGCAAAACCCAAAGGGCATTGCGTCGAATGGTTAGCTTACTCCTTTAACAATATTTATTTGTATAACCACATTAAAAATATTAATGTGGTTGATATAGTTGAAATTGTAACATTAAAAATACTTTATTCATGTACACATTTACATGATTAACAATGTATAAAAGGTTATGAGTCAACTTTAATTTCTCTCAAAAAAAAGTTACACGTCTTATTGTAAAATAGACCATTTTTCTAAATAAAATTTGTTTATATATAAATGAATTTTATAAATAATAATGAAGAACTTATCATGGAAGAACTTATTAGAATTGCAATAATCTCAAATCTATAGGAAATTGGTGGGCGGAGAGAGCTAGTGGCACGAATATAATTTTTTAAATTTATTAAAAGTAATGGACCATTTTACAAAATAAATTTTTCTTATATATAAATGAATGTCATAAATAATAATGAGGAATTTATAATGGAGGAAATTATTAGAATTGGAATAATCTCAAATCCCTTAAAAATTGGTGTGCATGGAGCCACTAGCACGAATCAAATTTTTTAATTTTATTAAAAGTCATTGCAACCGAAAAAACTCTATAACACACTACAACCATTGATAAGTATTGATATTAAGAATATGTTAAAAATAATTAATCTAAATCCTTAATTGAAAAACTAAAAAAAGTCAAAAAATCCTCATCCACCTTAAATTAAAATAAAAAACTTTTAATAATTATTATGTTGAAACAATTCATTTCTTATTAAAAAAAAAAAAAACAATTTCTTATTATATTCATTTTTCTTTCTCTATCAATATACCTCACATCCTCCCAATAATGGAGAAAGTCGAGGTAGGTGGACCACTATTCATCTTAAATATAATTATTAGTCGTTCTAACTTTGACACATTTAACCATCACCACCTTAACTTCCACTAAAGGAGGACCATGCATTTATGTGTATCGAAAGCATGACTTAAAATTGGAGAAATATATTATCTTTTATTTATTTATTTTAACGAAGTTTTGTTTTGGATTATTAACTTAAATCGTTTAAAATGATGATGATGATGATGATGGTTAACGTCCACTGAGACCAATCTTTGGTCTATCGGACCTAAAGAAAGGAGCTATTTAATTTGATTTAAGATTTTATTCCTATGCTCAAAAAGCTTGGAGAGAAGCCTCCCGAGCTCACTATAATTTTGACTTCTTAAAAGGCTAGGAAGGTCAGTGTTGCAACAAAGATTATGAAATTGAGCTCTAATGTGGTTGTACGCGGGGCACTCTAAGAGGAAGTGAATTTCATTCTCGATGTTCATATTCTCACAAAGATGGTAGATCCTTTCCATCCATGGAGTTTTAGGAACTGTCCAACGACCTGTTTCACTATGGAGCTCATGAGAGTTCATTCTAATCTTGGCTATATTAATTTTCTTCTTTGAGCTAGTTAAAACAGAGAGATACTTTTGATATTATAAGGTGGGATTGATGACCTCCTTATAATACCTTAATTTTCTTTTAGCTGCTAGATCTTTCTCACACCACATTTTTTATTTGAACTTAGAAGTAGCAATTTTTTTAATGTTATATATGTTTTGCAATGCAACATTCTCGTTGATCTCCCAATGGTTTAACCAGGCTCTGGTTTCTTTATACCAACCTCCTTTAAGCCTTAGGTGGTTTTGGCTGGAATTTAAAGCTAGCTTAGGAAGTCTATGGTCTCCTATGCTATTGAGCTTGTGCTTGTACAACAAAAGCCTAGTCATAGCTAGGCTCTCGATAGGGGAAAGGCCCACTTCTATAAGGAGAATAAAATAGGGTGTATTTCTTTTAATTTTAATGTTATACGTTATAAAACGATTCTGGATTTGCTCAATATTTCTCCAGGATTCTCTAGAGATGCTGCAACCCCAAACCTCACATCCATATAAGATAACAGGAGTGACTAAAGTTTCAAAGAGGAACTTCTTTCTATCCCACATTACGAGGTTTGCCATCTTACAATTATTTTCAAGACCAAAATAAGCTTTCCACCCCCCATTAATCCTTTTCTGAATGCTATAGTTCCAGTTGAGCTTGTGATGAATATCAATTCCTAGGTACTTGTAAGAAGACACTTCCTCCAATTTACTATTTTCATACATAAAATTAGCGTAAGTGTCCTTCTTGTATTTGATAATCATAAATTTTGTTTTGTCAGTGTTAAGAGACATACCCATGGTAGAGCAGAAATCCTTAAGAAGTCTAAGTTGCTTATCAAGATCAAATAGGCACCTTGCGAGAAGAAAAATATCGTCAACATAGAGAAGAAGGATGATGACTATCCCAGCTAAGATCGTGCCAGCACATCCTGCTTCCTCTAAACAACCTTCTAGCTTGTCGATGTAAATGCCAAATAGGGTAGGGGAGAGGGGGCAACCTTTTTTAACTCCGATATTACACTTAATATCTTTCAACCACCCCTCATTTCTCTTTAACTTGGAAATTACATTCTCGTATAACGTTATAGCAGCCGCTCTTAGCTCGAAAGGAACATTTATCTCTTCTAATCTATTCCATAGGTTATTTCTAGGAACCGTATCGAAAGCCTTTCTAAATTCCACAAAGCAACAGAAGAGATTGGATTTATCATTACGGCATTCCTCCACAATGATCCTAAGTGTAACGAGGTGGTCTGTTGTTGAGTGTTTCCTTCTAAAACCCACTTGGCCTTTAGCCCTCTTACCTTCACCTTCAAGCCAAATGCTCAACTTCTTTTCCAAAATAATACCATACAAATTGGCTAAGAGAGGGCTGATCATAATTGTTCGATAATTAGAGGGGTTATTTGTATCCCCACTTTTAAAAATAGGTATAATGAGGCTCTGAGTCCAAGGTTTGGGGAACCCTTACTTGACCACTTGGTTGAAAAGCTTTTGGATTTGGGGGATGAGGATAGGACCTCCAATTTTTAAGATTTTCGCTTGGTAACCTTCAATGTATTTAGCTTTCCCATTTGTGAGGTGCTTAACCCCAAAATCAATGTCTTCTAATGAGAAAACTTCTTTCATCATGAGTAGGGTTTCAAAATCCCTGGCATTTGGAGATTCATAAAGCTTTTTAAGATAAGAATTCCAGTCGTGTAAAGCAATTTTATTATTATATTTAGTTTTCCTAGTTAGAATCTGCCTCCAGAATTTCTTAGGAGCCACCTTAGAGAGGTGTAAGAGATTCTCTTGTCTTTTACGAATACATTGCCTTTTTTTCCTTTTTGTTAGGGCTTTGTAGATTTTTATCTTGTTAATTTTGAGAGATTCATAAACAACTTCCTTAATTTCTCTCCTCGCACTTTTACAATCTTTGTCATACCATGGGTTGGTTTTGCTATTTCTTTTATTACTTGAGACTTCAATTGAGAACTTGTTAATAGAATATGAAAGGGTTGTAGTAAAATTATGATAGAGGTCATCTATGTTATCAATTAAATAAATTATAACTTGGTTCTCATTTATATCTTAGAATTTTATTTTCTTCTGTGATTTCATGATCCATTCTTTATGGATGAGATGATTTCCACACGTGGGATTATTATAAAAGTGAAAGCATCACCTACTTACCTTTCATGAAAGAACACTCAAATTCATAGAAAGAGCACTCAAATTTCTTTAACCACACTTTGAGTTTATGGGGTAGTGCTTGTGATGTTAGGGTCCCACATGAACGAGAGGCGTCGCTAAGGTTGGGACAATACTAATTCTAACCCTATACACATTCATTAATTCTTTACAAACCTGTACTCTTACTGATTTTGTATCAAAAAGAGATGCAAAGTCTCGAGATCATGAATTTCTTCGGAGTAAACGAAGAGTTTGGCACCAATTGTTCTTGAGCCAAGTTAAGTGGGCTTTAACACTTAGTGCCCAAGGAAAGAAGATTTGGGACTTGCCAATATTTGATATTTATTAGTCCATTTTTAATATCATATCTATTACTTATAAAGAGATTTTTAGGTGATACTAATATGAAAAGATTTTGTCTCATTTCGAATTAACGAGTGTGGTTCATCTTCAAGATTACACTGGTTGGTTCTAAATGCCTAAATAAAATCTTTTCATATTAGATTATCATAAAAATTTTATCTCTTTTTATAAATTATGGATCACAAAAACCAAATTTCATCTATTAACTATTTTACTATCCTAAAAAACACAAATGGTTAGAAATTATAATATTTAATTTAAATAAAATTAAATCAGTATAATAGATGATTATATATTAAAAAAATAGAAATATGAATATCATGTAATGTACATTTACAAGATCATTTCTTTTTAAATAAAATATATTTTAAATTATTTTTGAAAAACATCAACATTCATTTTATAAAAAACGAAAAATAAATGAAAAAGGAAAAAAACATCCATTTTATAAAATTTGAGAAATGTTTTCCAAATAAATGAATAATATAAATACATTTTAAAGATACAAAAAAATCCAAATATAAGATTAAAATAAGGAAATGAGAACATTACAAGAAATATGTCCAGATGTCTATATTTGGAAGTATAAGACAAACTAAAAAAAGAACTTATGGAGAAGGAAAATTATTTATCCGAATGATTTTGTGAAAAGATTAAGAAAATTAAAATAATAATAATAAATTTTAGTAAATTAAATAAAAACGAAAACAATGGAAAGGAAAAAAGTATAGAAAATGATAAAGAAATTTCTAAATTCTAAAACCACAAGTATAGAAAATGATAAAGAGATTTCTAAATTCTAAAACCACAATCAAATATAACATAAATGTTTAAGAATTTAAAACAAGAGAAAATACATTTACAAACCGTTGAAGGGAAGATCATGAATGAATACTACTTAAAAGTTTAAAGAGGAAATCTGTCACAAGTTCAAGTTAGGAATGTAAAAGATAACTCAAAGGAGAAAGCATGGAGTAATACATCATTCTTTAGCTTTTGAATAGGAGGGAAGAAAGGATACAAGGAGGTTGTTCAAAGGCAATGGAGGAAATCGATCTCTTCCTTGAGGTAAAGTGGAACATAAAAACCAAAAGAATGCTATTATTACTATTTTTAGAATAAATGTGCATGAAAGACGAGCCACATATGGCATAGAGAAATATAATAATCGCATAGAGAAATATAATAATGGAGAAGAAAATATTGAAGACACGATTCAAGGAAATAGAAAATCCTACAACAAATCACTTATACCATCATTCTCATTAACAAGACATTTTTCAAGAAAAATAATGGAGATGCACATATAAGAAAGAAGGTGATAGATCAATGAAATCCTTGTAACAAGAGGCTAAGGAAGGATCATGATATAAGATATCATAGATTAGAAACAACAAAAAAATTGGCATGGTTGAGTGTAATTCTCTCTCTATTCCAATGGAATATAATTTGAGGATCATATCAAAAGAAAGGAATGAATTTGAGAATGCAGCCAAAGTAAAAATAGTTTGTGAGAAGTACCACTAGACCAAATATTTCATCAAGTGTTGGGATCCTTTTTAGGTCCATGCAAAAACGTTGTGAAGGACATTGGTGTGCTACAAAAAGAGTTCTAGGATACTTAGAAGAACTCAAAGACTTTGGACCTGAGTATTTTAAGGTAGGTGACTTAAACCTAAATGGGGATTATGTTTCAAACATTGATGGGATAGAGAAAATGGAGTATCAATTCAAGCTATCTCACAAGTCTTGGATCAACGACTATCTCTTAAAGGTCGTGTAAACAATAAGTTCCAACGGATTCCACAATAAAGGTAGAATATGTGGCAATTGTAGAAGCAGCAAAGGATATTGTGTGAATTAGAAAAATACTTCAAAATTTGCAAGAAAAACAAGTGAGTTTTACTTCTCTAATAGTTGAATACTTTTACAATCAAATTCGCCAAAAATCCATAATTTTATGATTAAACCAAACACATCAACACAAAATACCATTTAATTTAATGTCATATAAACACCGAGACATTGCTTTACACGTAATCAAATTAAAAATATTTTAACTCAAAAAAATTATAAAGGTATTTAAACTTACAAACACCCTTCAACAAAATAATTAAAAAATTATAATTTACATGGATACAATACACGTTCATCTACTTTATGACAAGTGACTACGTGATGAATAGGAGGAGAACACAAGGACTTTGTGATTAGAGTCCACAATCAAGGAAGGCTCCTGAATATTGTTGTCCTCGTTTTCATCTGGTGAGAATGTATGATTAGATTTAGTCCCGCTCTAGCGAGAGAGCGGGGATTCGACATTTAGAAAGAGCATTCTTGAAATGTGGTATTAATTAATTGGTGACCATATTTGAAGGAATGTGGATTATTTCCGAAACATCGGCCTCTCCACAAATATGACACCTATGTCATTAAAAAAGAATGAAAATAATTGAGCTTAATTAGTTTTTTTTTTAAAGATAGTAAAGTATTTGGGAGTGGAAGAACTTTGTATATAGCATTCGTATGTTTCTAGTTATCAAACATTTAATATTTAATCACATATACAATTAATTAGGTAGGTAAAATTATTTATTTTAATAATTAGAATTTTAATTTAATTAGATTAAAAAAATATAATTTCTATAAAATATTATTAGCAATAGTCATATATAAAAGATTGAAATTTATTTCAAAAATAGTTATGTTATTTTCATTTATTTGATGAAATTGATTAATTTAAAATAAAAGTGATATGAATATGATTTACAGTTTTTTGGGTATGTAATATTAGTAAATTATTGTATTCATCTATAGTATTATAAAAAAGTTATCACAGATTCAATTCTTTTCCGGTGATGTATTTGGACATGTTGATGAAGAAAAAGATGTAGTTCTACCAAACTCACAAAAAAAAAAAATTATTTACAAGTTAAAAATCTCCATAATAAAATGGCTAAAATTACCATATCTCATAATCTTGTATATATGGATTCAACACCATGAAAAACCCTTAGGGAACTTCGATTGTGTAGAGGTTACCTATCAAGTTTGTGATTTCAATAAATTCTTGTAGGATTTTAGAGAAATTAGACCTGAAAAATCCACAGAAAAGCTTCCAAAAAGTCTCATTTTAACTCTTATTTTCTAATTAAGACAATGTGAAATGTATTATAAAATGAATGTTTTGATGCTTATCAAAGTTTACCAATTATTTAATTTACATGGTTGTGCTAATTCTTACATACATTTCAAATTAAATTATTAATAATTTACATACATTAATTACTAATGATTAGATATATGGCATATTTATGTAATATTTTTTAAATATATATATATATATATATATATATATATATATATATATATATAATTTAAAATTAATATATAATTTAAGGTTGAATATGATGATTAATGTCCACTACTATCTATATGGTTTCCCCGACCTTAAGAAGATAAGAGATTAATGAGATTTTTTAACATTTTTCTATGCTAAAAAAAATGTGAGATAAACATTCTGACATCATCATAGTTTTGTTAAGTTCAAAGGTCAAGAAGTATGGTAATGTGATTTTTTTTTTAAATTATATCAATGGACAATCTAAGAAAAAGTATTATTCATCTTCAACCCTCATATTATAGCACAAGTGACAAACTCTTTCATCCCATGGTGTTTTGGGAATTGACCAATATGCACTTTCACTATGAAGCTCATGAGAATTAGCTATCTTGGTAGTGTTCATTTTTTCGTTAACATTCAAGAAAAAGGTAATTTTGTTTTTTAAATAATATAGTTTATAAAATTTTGAAACAATAATTATTAGATGTATTATTAAAACATTCACTAACATTAATATGAAGGTTATTGGTTCAAAAATAATAATCCCACATATTTAACTTTAAAATTAATAAAATTATTGATCTGAAATTAAAATTGAAGGTTTCTTGTAAAATTTTGCATGTTATTTTATGTCTTATTGGCAATGGATCAAAATTGCAAAAACACATAAACTTAGTAAACTTATTTAAGTTTTGCAGAGTTTAAAAGTGAAAAATAGACAACAAACAACAACATAAAACAACAATTTGATCGCAGAGTTCACCCCTCCTGCGCTACAGGGTCGAGCTTCCAATGTTGGCCCTTTAAGTTATATGCTCAAATGCCAAATTGCATCAAGATATAATGCTCAAATTGAAAAATAATACTGCCATTGTGTCCAGAACACCCAAAAACCCCTGTGTAGGATCTTCTTCGGCTTAAAAAGGCTTAAAAATGGCCAAGTTAGACCTTCATTTCCTTGCTAACTGTTTTGCAAAATTGACCTTTTGTTAAAAATGACAAAAGATCTAGACTTTGGCGACCTTGCATAATGAAAATTTCACGCGAGTTCAACCAAAAATCCACTAAATTAGGTGCAAATTGTTAGATGATTAATTGTGCCAATAGGGTCGCGCCTTTTTTTTCTGCCTCGAGTTAGTTGTATGAAAACCATGTGACCAAGAAGTGCGGGGCAGTGGCCGCCCACCCCGTCAGCTCCCACTCCAGGTCATATGACCGTTGATAAGTCTGCGGGCTGGGCACAGGCAGAGTGCCATGCGCCCACCCCTCTCGAAGTCAGTGCTGACAGCTACGTGGTATTAATGGAACCTGGGGCTAGGACCTTGCACCCTGCCCTTCCCGCCTTTTCGCCCGATCATGTGATACCATATGTGACTTGGGACTGGGTCGGTTTGGCGAGCCCACTGACTGTACCCCCTCTGCAAATCGCCAAAGGCAGCAAAATAAATAAAACTAGGACACATAGTGATAACATGTAGTATCTTGGCATAGTGGTAGAGTGGAGGTTTGTGATGCCGAAGGTCACAGGGTTGAACCTCGGGGAGGTTGGTTTGTCCATAGACCAAAATTTTGACCAATGAAACAAATCCATGTGTCATATTTCTATAAGGAAACGTGTCAGCAGTTAATTGGGCCACGTGGTGGTGGCTTGTGATTGACCCAACCACAAAATCATATGCCAATATAAACATGCCACTTGTCCTCATGGGCGTGTCAGCAGTTAATTGGGCCACGTGGTGGCTTGTGATTGACCCAACCACAAAATCATATGCCAATATAAACATGCCACTTGTTCTCATGGGATTGGCCCGTCTGAGCACCATACCATCCAGTGAGCGTGTTGATGTCATTGCCATGTCAACATACGATCTACGCAATCAACCCTGCGAGTTGACATTTTAGTTATTTGTTAGAAACTTCATAACGTGATAACTTCTTCATACGGTGGCAGAATGAGAAAATTCAAGTGTCGTTGGGATTAGAATGACGAGATCTACAGTTTGATGCTAGTTTTTGGAGATTTTAAAAACTTTTATTCTTTAACATATTTTTCTGATCTCCTTAATTAATTATCAACATAAAATAATATATTGTAGAATATTATATATTTAAATTTTATCTATTTTTAAATTAATTAAAATTATAAAATTCTAATATATAAGTTGAAGTTAATATTATAAAAATTCAATACATATAATTTAACTTTAATATATGGTGGAGCATTATATATGAGTATGTTATCAAATTTTAAATCAATTAAAAATACAAAAAGATAACTAAAATTTGATTAATAAAATTTCAAGAAAATTAAATGAAATTTAATTTATAGAATATTAAAATATAATTAAAAAAATTAAATACTTTTAATTAAATATTTTATATTATATAAAATAATTTTAAAAAATATAATTTTTAAATTTTGTCATTTAATAATAATAATTTTATTAATGAAAATAATGATGATGATGATTAACATCCATTAAGACCAATGCGGCCTATCAGACATCTAGAAAAAGAAAAAGAATCTAAGTGTGATTCTTCAAAATCTTGTTTCTATGATCAAAGAGAAGGGAAAGAAATGCTCCAAGATAGCTATAGATGGGTTGGCTTAATAAGTCAAGAATATTTGAAGTATGGAAAATATTATGGATTTGACAACGGATGTGAATAAGAGTTGGGAAATCTAAAAGGAAGGGTTTTTCATCTTCCGCTTGCATAGTATTACAAATCTGACAGATGGTATCATTCCAGGGAGTCCTGGGAATAGACCACTGCCCGATCTCACTTCGAAGTTCATGGGAATTAGTTCTTATCCTAGCGATGTTCATTTTTTTCTTAGTGCTAGTCAACACAAAGAGATAATTATGGTTATCAAGGGTGGGGTTGATCACCTCCTTATAATACCTTAGCTTCCTTTTACTCTCTAGCTCCTTATCCTCCCACAACTTGTCCTTAAACTTGGAGGTAATAGTATCTTTGACACTATCTTTGCTTCCCATACTGATCTCCTCCTTAATTCCCCAATGGTTTAGCCAGGACTGGGCATCCTTATGCCACCCGCACTTGAGGCGATGGTGGGGGTTTTGACTAAAGTTAGAAGAAATTTTTGGGAGCCTTTTGGATTCCATGTTGTAAAGCTTATTGTTATACATCAGATATCTAGACATAGCTATACTTTCAATGGGGGACATACCAGCATCGATCAAGAGGATATGATAGGGGGTATTTCCTTTGATCTTTGGGTGTAGGTTATGAATTTCTTTTGAATCATGTCAATCTTCCTCTAAGACTCTTTGGATATACTACAACCCCAAACTTCACATCTATATAAGATAACCGGGGTGATGAGAGTCTTAAAGAGGAACCTCTTTTTACTCCAAATGCAAATATCGACCGACTTACAATTTTTTTCAAGCTCATAATCAACTTTCTAGCCTCCAATGATCATTTTCTCGATGCTATAATTCCAGTTGAGTTGACGAGGAAATTCAATACCCAAATATTTATAAGAACAAACCTGCACTAAGTACTAGTTATTATAAATGAAACTACCATGGGTGATATTATTGGATTTAATGATCATGAATTTAGTCTTATCAGTATTAACTATCAAACCCATCTTGGAGTAGTAGACATGAAGAGTCTTAAGCTACATGTCTAGGTCATCATGAATTTTTGCAAGAAGAATGATATCATCAGCATAAAGGAGAAAATTAATGATTACACCAACAAGCTCAGTTCCCTTACATCTTGCAATTTCTAAACATTCCTCTAGTTTATCGATGTATATGCCAAAAAGGGTAGGGTATAAGGGACACCATTTCTTAACTCCGATACAACATTTAATATATTTAGACCACCCTTCGTTGGTCTTAAGCTTAGCAGTGACAGTCTCGTAGAGACAGATCACAATAACCCTAGTTCAAGAGGAACCATGACCTCTTCAAGTCTCTCCCAAAGCTTATCATGAGGAACAGTGTTGAAATCTTTTCTAAAGTCTACAAAAAAGAAGAAGAGATCATCTTTACTATTGAGAAATTCCTCTACAATGATTCTGAGAGTGACAAGATGGTTGATAGTCGAGTGATGTCTCCTAAAACTAGCTTGTCCCTTAGCTCTTTTTCCCTGGATTTCAAGGCAAAGGCTAAGCTTCTTTTCCAAAATGAGCCCATAAAGCTTGGCTAAGATGTGGCTAATCATAATGGTCCTGTAGTTAGAAGGAATACTTTTGTCCCCTTTTTTAAGGATAGGAACAATAAGGCTTTGCGTCCAAAGCTAATGGAAGCCATGCTTTGCAACTAAATTGAGAAGACTATGGAGATGAGGAATGAGGATAGATCTTCCCATTTTAAGAATCTCATCTAGGTATCCTTCAATATCTTTAGCTTTCCCATTAGCGATTTATTAATTCCAGACTCAACGTCTTCCAGAGAGAATACATCCTCCTTAATAGGAGTGTTAAGGTGGTGCCCATAGTGTCTGGAGAGTCGTACAACTTCTTAAGATAGTTGTACCAGTTTTTCTAAGGGGATATAATGATTATATTTGGTTTTACGAACAAGCACATTCTGCCAAAAAAATTTGGCCGTGACTTTAAAAAGGTGGAGAACATGATTTTATGAATATGTGACCTCTTATTCATCTTGGTGTGATCTATATATATATTGATATTCCAGAGCTTAATGATTTCATTAAGAGCATCTGTGATTGCTTTCCTGGAAATTTTACAATCTTTGTCAAACCATGGTTTGGAAGTTCTATTATTCTACTTAAATGAAGTCTCATTAGAGAACTTGCTAGTGGTCTTGGAAATGATAGTAAATTTGATCAATGTTGCTATTATAAGTCATGGATCCTAAATCCCTTTCTAAATCCCTTAAGAAGATGTTGACCTTACTTCTATCAAAGCAAATGTGTCTTTTGCTTTCATTGGTCTCCTACATGCAGGTGGTATGCATAACAAGATTGTGTAATAAATATAGATGTTTGTGGTTAGAGTCAGGATCGAATCCCTTAAGCATGTCAAAGTTTGTAATACGACTGAGGATGAGGGTGTCATAAATCGCATAATCCATGACACTGCTACCCAGCCCATGGAAATAGGTCATCTAACCGAAGAGGGGCCACTTGTTAATACCATTACATATGATTAGGTCCTGGGAACTACAAACCTTGAGGAGCTCGATGTCGAATAAGTTCTCGATTATGTTTTCAGATTTTATCTTGAATCTATTAGCTAAGTTACTATCTTCATTAAGCCATAAGGTGTCGGAGTTAGAGTTGTTACTTAACGTAATAGATTGGTTAGTAGTAGTTCTAGCATTAAAGTCTCCAAGCAAAAGGATATTACCTTCATTCATTAGGTTGAAGATGTATTTTTCTAATATATTGAAATGAAAATTCTTATCCAAGATGTTTTTCTTATAGGATGTAGAGTTGGTAGGAGAGAAATAACAGATTGGAAGAAATATCCTATTGGTGGTAGAATCATAGATTTCGATCCAAATGTATTGATTTAAGGGGTCAATTTTATGAAGTCGGATGTGAGAGGAAACAATGTTCCTTATATAGTAGGTTATACCACCAAAACCCCTTCGAGAGGATTTCCTATTCCAAACTGACCAAAGAGTGAAACCGTCAAGGCGAGGGACCCTAGATTCATCCTGCTTCCAAGTTTCAACTAAAATATAAGGTTAATATCACTCGCGATCCAACTTAACATATGACCTTTACACCATGGAAAACCATGGAAGTTCTAGAAGAGGATCCAGAGTGATGCAAGTCCCTATTTATCACTCATTCTTGAGACTTTATCTCTAATAATAGCTTTCCTATTCCAAATGATTTCCCATTTCCCTGCCTATAATGCTTCCTTGAAATTTTGGACTTATTTCCTAAGTTCAGCTTGGTCTTCTGGAATGAGATCTTCATTTATAAAGATTCATGTTCCTTTTAGGCTTAGGGATTTCCTAAGTATATCCAATTTATGTTCATCACAACTAACCTTGACACAGATTAGTTTGTGTTTATGCTCAAGTATCTTTCCTATCCTTATTGCTTCCATGAGATAGGTTGTTTGAATTTGAGATTTTGTTTTTAATTTTTATTTAACTATTTCTAATGTTTCTTCATTATTTTGTTCTTTTATACCCGCAATTATAAGGTTTAAGGCTCTTTTGTGGCACTCATGGTCGAGTACAATTAGTTTATTAATTTCCTCTTTTATGGGTTTAAAATCTAAGTTATTCTTGTGTTATTTAGGGCTGAGTTATTATGTAGTTTTTCTTTTAGATTTTAATTTCGCTTTACAATGTGTCATTTTATTTAACATTGCTTGTTTACTATGCTTTATCTTGAAGTTCAGTTTCCATTATGATTATTTTTTCTAATGATTTGTGGTTGTTGTCAAGCATTGTAGTTAATTCTAGTTTAAAATATTTTTCTCTCTCTTCTTTTCTGTCTTTCTAAAGATTCAATGCAATCATAAGGACTCTCTAAAGTAATTTTACTTGGTATGCCTTTTCTAGAGGGAGGCTTAGAAATATGAAGGAAAGTATTTATAGTGTAATAAAACAAAAATTAACAAGAAAAAGGTAAGTAAGAACGTGTGCACTTGTCAAGCTAAACCAATGTGAGACTGCAATCACCACACCTCAGAAATTGTATCAAGAACCGATGTAACCCTACATGAGAGATATTATACTAAATCACAACACGAGAGACAAATAGATATGATTCAAACTGAAGAAAGTGTTTAATGGATATTGCTTGACCTTATTGCCTTCTTTTCTGCCCAGATTACAGAGACCGTTCAAATTATAACGCTCGGTTACCTTCAAAAACACCGAATCCCAGAGAATATGGTGCTCGGTCACCTGTCCCATTCGGGGTAAGCAACAATCTCGACTTTCGTATATTGTCAAACCCGAGCCACTGTTTGGTTGTTCCCTGTGCTAAACTCGATTCCTCGAACTGCGGAAGATAATGAAGCTACACATATAGAATGCCTTTGCTAGCCAATACGCCGACACCAGGGTAGGAATTTCAAATCTCATACATCTGTCAAATTTGACGGTTTTTGGCATTCTAGAGTCTGTTTTGATCCTCTTAACACAAATCTTGACAGTTTGAAAACAAAATTACATGTATTTGACAAGAAAATCACCCCATGATGAACAATTTACCCATCAAATTCCATCGGAGGAGTCTTTTGATCTACGAATCGGGAGCTGATGTGACAGCTCCCAATCGCCCAGCTTCGGCGACCCCCCCTCCCTCCGGCGCAATGTGGACCCCGCGCTCGATGATGGCATAACGACGACGGAAACGTTAGCAGATGACACAACAGTGATGGAACTCCAACGTTAGCGGACCCCACCCCTCGTGCCTCCTCCGCCACTCCTCCCGCTCGCGCTGCTCCTCCCCCACCTGCCACCCCCACGACCCCCGGCCACCTACTCAACATTAATGCTACGTTTTTTTTTAATTTGAAATTCAAATAGTTCCCAGTAACCTTAGGAGACCCCGTCATTCGCCAAGCAGCTCCACGACATGCATTAGCTTCGAGGTTAATTGGTTACCCAAACCGACTTATGGGCGGCCCAAGGGCAGATATATTCAATAATGCTCTTTGCTTTTTCAATGAATTATATTTCGGGAGGTGTTTCTCTATAAAGTTTTCCTGAATAATCGTCGTGCGATCTTTGCTTTGACAGGAAAACAGATATGTTTTCTGCAAGACCCAGTTTGCTTTTATGAGGGTTTTTTTTATGCGTAATCGCTGTGTTTGAATCTTAGTGCACTGTAATGGTTCAGGTCTTTTCCAATTTTTTGGATGTTTAAGAACCTTGTTGTTCATAATATTTTTTCATAAAATTTGTTTTCTCTGGCCTGAAACCCTGTTTCAACGCTTGTTTGTTAATTGGTATCAGACCTTTTTCGTTTTTTGGTTTTCTAAATTAACGTTTAAATTCGTATTAGATTACCTCTTTTTAAATCTAATTATTGGTTTCCAATTTCTAGATTTATAATCCTATTTTGTGCTTCTTTTTTATTCTGGTGGCTTTGCCTTTTCAGAATCTCTGGAGCGAAAATATTATTGGTTTCTTCAGTAACCCCCATGGTAGCAAAGTCTTTCGTCTTTGCTATCTGTTCGTCATCTGAATTCAGGGAACATATCCTTTCTTTTGTCTTCCTTTAGCCCTGCAAGGGTTTCTATTAATTCAATTCAAACAAACTGTTGGAAATCCGGGGTTGGGGTTTGTTTCTTTTCCCTTTCCTTTATAGGAAGAGGAGGAAAAATTCCTGGTGTAGAATATGACGCCAGTGACAAGGACAGGGAGCCCTTTGTGGAAGTGGATCCCACTGACAGGTATGGTCGCTATGAAGATGTGTTGGGTCGTGGTGCCATGAAGATGGTATACCGAGCTTTTGATCAGGAAGATGGTCTTGAGGTTGCTTGGAACAAGGCATCTTTGAAAAATCTTGATGATGTTTCCATTGAGAGGATCTATTCAGAAGTTCGTTTGTTGAAGTCTCTGAGGAATTAAAACATCATTATGCTATATAATTCCTAGTTGGATAGAAAAACAGGGCACGTGAATTTCATTACTGAGGTTTGCACCTCGGGTACCCTGAGGCAATACTGCCAGAAGCACCAGCGTGTCTCCATGAAGGCTGTGAAGAACTGGGCACGTCAGATACTAGATGGATTGCATTATCTGCATAGTCATATGCCTTGCATAATTAACAGAGATTTGAATTGCAACAACATTTTCGTGAATGGAAATACTGGCACTATTAAGATTGGGGATCTGGGTCTTGCAGCTACCCTGGAAAATGTTCATGTTGCACACACTATTATTGGCACACCAAAATTCATGGCCCCGGAATTATATGAAGAGGATTACAATGAGCTTATCGATGTTTATTCCTTTGGCATGTGCTTGCTGGAGATGGTTACTCTGGAGATCCCTTACAGTGAATGTCGTAGCGTTGCTCAAATTTATAATAAGGTGAGTTTTGGTATAAGGCCTGCAGCATCGGAAAAGGTTACCAATAAAGAAGTGAGGCAATTTATTGAAAAATGTCTGGCAGATACATCGGAAAGGCTTTCTTCTGCAGAACTTTTGAAGGACCCATTTCTCATAAGTACAATCGATTAGCTAGTACATATGCATGCTATACTGCCCAATTATTTTAAGATTGAGTTGGGAGTTCCTATTAGCATGTGTATGAACTTATGGTGGAAACATATGATGATAAATGCTAGGAAAATATATTTATACATTAGACGATGTATCTGTGTGGGATTTTGAATGTATTTGTGGGATTTTGATTATTCAAAATTAGGCACGATTATCAGGATTTCTCTTTATTCTTGCAATGTGATAGATTAAGATTAAAATAATTTTTGTGCAGAGTTCATTTGTGGATTTAGTTGGCCATTCACTTCAATTTAATTTCGTGTGGAATTAGAGCATGATGTATTCAGTTTATGACATGGGCTGCTAAAAAGTTGACGTTGTATTGAATTACTGTATGTAACTTTATGGAATTATTATGAATATGAGATGACTATGTCAGACTCTTTTTTCTTCTAAAAAAAAATAGAATTAGCAAAAACAACCAAGAAGCTTGCAGATTATAAAGACAGATTCCTGTTTATTATGCAATTAATTGAAAGATGACCCCATCATTTTGAGGAAACTGTAGTGGCATATTACAGTTCATCAGATTGTTGAACTTGTAGCATCTAAATGAAAATGAGTCAGTAAATATGAATGACATCAAAAACCAAATCTCTTCTATTCATTTTGTTCATAGGTTTTTGAAGCCAAACAATTTTTGATTATCTTTTCGATAGTTGACATCCTTGCTTTATTTATATTTTATCTGCATAACTTGTACTTTTTATATATGCATCTCAAGATTTGTATCCTATTGAACTTTTTGCCCTTGATTTTGTTCTTCTTTCCATTAACAAAGCTAATAATGGAGGTTTTATATAAGAATGGGTTACTCCCAATTGACTTTATATTGGTGGCAATTTACTTCAGGAGGCTTTGTTAGTCTTGGTGGTTATCTGCCTCTTTTGTGCTAGCATCTGCCCCACCTGCAAGCACATGCTTTTGAGGCTATATAGTTTTATCTGTTTGTTGCCCTGATTAAGAGTATCCACAGATTCATAGCCATAGTGTAGTGTCATTATCAACAGATATATAATAGGAGTTCCTTAATTTTGGAAGCTCAAAGAGTGACTTTGGTAGATGCGGCAACTGTAGTAGTAGATTATAGTTCATAAGATTTTTGTACTTATACTGTCTCAGTGGGAACAAACCAGGAAAGCTTTATGGCATCAACAACCATATATATTTTATTGATTGTCTCCATTAAGTAGACAATAAAACAAAATAATCATCAAGCAGAACCATAAACCTCAGTAAGTTTAAAACTCTGTTGCAACATCCTCTTGACTGCATCTAAGGTCCATAAGACTCTGAAAACTGAAGAATGGAAATGTCGAATATTTGGGGTAGCCAGACTCACATTTACTATGATGATTTAGATGTGTAGATGCTACTATAGAGAATCTCAAGACAATTAACAAATACATGGATAAAAGAGGTTACCAAGCCTTTTTAGAAAACTGTCACTTAATATGACTGTTGAAAAAAAATAGTCCCATCATTTTAAGGTCCAATAAACCAGAAGTTTGAAACAATTTAAACAGATAATAAAATAAAATGATAGCAAGGCAAGATGAAATGATATATACCCATGTATTACACAATTAGGTAACAGAGAGAAGCCAAGGAAAACTTAATCTTTCTATTTAGATTGCTGAGATCTTTTGCAGTCAGAAATTCAAATCCCAGGGGTAAGATATGTATATGTAGTTACCACATTCCATGGAATCAGGCCACTTAGCATAAAAATTCAATTTGTTTTATTTGCTTGCTGATTGTGTAGAAGCAGAAGCAGGGGCTGTGTGGAGGTGGTCTATCATATTCCTATAGTGTATCATTTCTATTTGCTTATTTTACGTTAATGAGGCCTCCAACAAAATACATGTTTTGTAAATCATATCCCTTGATTCTTAGGCCTTGACATCTTCGGTAACATGTAGCGTGCTATAGTGTTTCTCAGCTTGGACAACCAGTTAATTATTCTTTGTTTGCTAGGCTCTAGGTTTCGAGTCTGGACTTGGTCTGGGTAATGTCTGTATAGTGGGTTTGGTGGTATTGTTTGGATTGTGATTTTGTAGAGTTATGTCTTGATATTTTTTTTTATATGTTTTCACAGTTAAGAATATAATGTTGATGAAAATAACTGGAATCTTGTGTATTTATTTATTTAATAATTTAATTTTTAATTTGATTTTAAATTTAAATTTAAATTCAAATACATTCTAGTCTAGGACTTTTCCTATCATCTGTTACAGCTTTTTGCTTTTGAAGATATGTGAAATGTTCATCTCTCTTCTAACAAAACACACAGAATTCCCAAAGTTCTCATCAACCTCTCATGTGTTTGATAACATGAATATATGTGTTAAAAAAAAGGATATAATTTTAGTAGATCTATATTTTAGTTCTGTCTGTGGCCTTGTTTTAGTGCTCTGAGCACGGAAGGTTACAATTTTAGAGGTGGTTATTAGCCATGTGAGTTTGGAAGGTGTGAGTTGTTTCCTGAATTGAATTGGTGTCATAGGTTTGAATTTTGTAATGAGTGAATTGTTAGTAATTTTGTAGTAGGTTGGTGCATGCTCCAGATATGGCAGACAAAGCTGCAATTACCCAAAATTTGCATAAACAAAATGCTCTTCAACTTAAAACCCCAATTAGATCTCAGTCAGGGATTTCTCTTAATCTCGGAAATTTATCCATTTCATAGCCTATGGTTATTAACCATAATAAAGTACCCACCTTGCATTTTATATTTCCAACTTTGGTTAGAAATTCAAAACCCAAATAATACAACTTTATAGGTGGAAGTTTTACCTTATCCAAACCTGTGGTTATAACCGTAGGTCGAGCCCCAATTTATGAAATGATTGAACAAATATTCGGTATTGTATTAAACCTCAAAATATAACGGCCCATGATTTTTACCAACCATCATTCATCTTATACTTTCGACCTTGATAATCTTTATCAAAGGTATCAACATACCTTATGTTTGGGCCCAACATTTTATTAACATACCTTCATACCCTCCTCATCCACTTAGTACTCATATGCGATCACCCATCGCAAGCCAAAACATTAATATAAGCTTGGAGCCACACTTTAATATTTCAATTGATTTAAAATCTCGTCCTGGGTTAAAACCTTAAAACATCAACATAATAAGAATGTAGACTTTAGTTCTCTCATATTGCCAACTTGGTATCTTTGTGTTTCTTTTAGGAGAGATTTTAGATTCTAGAATTTTGACCTTAAAGGACAGATTTACTTTTATTGTCACCGAACTAGCACTCCACTGTGTATTGTTCCTAATGTATATATCAATCCTTTTGATCATTAATAACTTATATTATCTTATCTACTCTCCTTTCTTTCATGATAAAGCTAGCATTGCTCATAAACTCAAGATTTCCCTAATTAATCCACAACCCAACAGTGCTTGGACTTCCCTATTGATCTTCTCACTCTCTATGGAAGTCAATTTGCAGGGCACATTGTTTGGAAATCTTCAAAGCAATCATATCCTCAAAAGTTCATTTAAAATAACTTCTCTTCTAGGATTAGAATTCTTAAGAATGTAGGAGCCAACATTACCAATCTACGTCACAAACATTGTTAAAGCCCTTAGAAGCCTCTCCTTTAGAGCTCGGGCTTCTTCAACTTCTTATGTAACTTCTTGTTGAAGGTGATCATCATTCACCTCACAAAAATTTATTGCAACTACTCTTATCTAGGTTGCTTCCTTAGCATCCATCTTATAGCAAAGATGGTTCTCAACAATAAGGGAATTTCATTAGAGGCATCTCTTCATTGTACTCCACCTCAAACTAGTATCCCTTTGTGTGCCATATTGTTGTTTGCTAGAATTATTTTCACCCTCATCATGATTCTAAAAATTAAATTCTCTCTACTAGATTCATCCTCACTCACATGTATGTTTTAATCTTATTTTTATACCAAATTGGTACAAACCTTATACCATGAGAATAACACAATACAATTAACCTAAGTACTTTCACAAAGATCAATATTCTATGGATCCGATGACAAGCATATTCCTCCCTTCAAGTCTAAGACCGCTACCACTTAGCCAATAGATGCTCTAGCATTAATAACTCAGACTCTTACAAGCCATTTTGGAATAGGTCATAATTCTAAATGTTAGGGTCATGTTTCAAATACGTAGTTTATATTGATTCTAAATGATGTGGTCATCTTTCAATTAATTGCATAATCAACAAGAATCTGTCTTTATAATCTGCAAGCTTCTTGGTTGGTTTTGCTAATTCTTTTTTTTTCAGAAGAAAAAAAAGTCTGGCATAGTCAACTCATATTCATAATAATTCCAGAAAGTTACATACAGTAATTCAATACAACGTCAACTTTTTAGTAGCCCATGTCATAAACAGAATACATCATGCTCTAATTCCACACGAAATTGAATTGAAATGAATGGCCAATGAAATCCACAAATGAACTCTGCACAAAAATTATTTTAATCTTAATCTATCACATTGCAAGAGTAAGGAGAAATCCTGATAATCTTGCCTAATTTTGAATAATCAAAATCCCACAAATACATTCAAAATCCCACACAGATACATCATCTAATGTCTAAATATCTTTTCCTATCATTTTTCATCATATGTTTCCACCATAAGTTCATACACATGCTAGCAGGCACCCCCAACTCAATCTTAAAATAATTGGGCAGTATAGCATGCATATGTACTAGCTAATCGATTGTACTTATGAGAAATGGGTCCTTCAGAAGTTCTGCAGCAGAAGGCCTTGCCGATGTATCTGCCAGACATTTTTCAATAAATTGCCTCACTTCTTGATTGGTAACCTTTTCCAATGCTGCAGGCCTTATACCAAAACTCACCTTCTTATAAATTTGAGCAACGCTACGACAATCATTGTAAGGGATCTCCAGAGTAACCATCTCCAACAAGCACATGCCAAAGGAATAAACATCGACAAGCTCATTGTAATCCTCTTCATATAATTCCGGGGCCATGAATTATGGTGTGCCAATAATAGTGTGTGCAGCATGATCATTTTCCAGGGTAGCTGCAAGACCCAGATCCCCAATCTTAATAGTGCCAGTATTGCCATTCACGAAAATGTTGCTGCAATTCAAATCTCTGTGAATTATGCAAGGCATATGACTATGCAGATAATGCAATCCATCCAGTATCTGATGTGCCCAATTCTTCACAGCCTTCATGGAGACATGCCGATGCTTCTGGCGGTATTGCCTCAGGGTACCCGAGGTGCAAACCTCAGTAATGAAATTCACATGCCCTGTTTTTCTATCCAACCAGACATTATATAGTATAATGATGTTTTCATTCCTGAGAGACTTCAACAGACGGACTTCTGAATAGATCCTCTCAATGGAAACATCATCAAGATTTTGCAAAGATGCCTCGTTCCAAGCAACCTCAAGACCATCTTCTTGATCAAAAGCTCGGTATACCGTCTTCATGGCACCACGACCCAACACATCTTCATAGCGACCATACCTGCCAGCGGGATCCACTTCTACAAAGGGCTCCCTGTCCTTGTCACTGGCGTCATATTCTACACCAGGCATTTTTCCTCCTCTTCCTATAAAGGAAAGGGAAAAGAAACAAACCCCAACCCCGGATTTCCAACAGTTTGTTTGAATTGCATTAACAGAAACCCTTGCAGGGTTAAAGGAAGATAGAAGAAAGGATATGTTCCCTAAATTCAGATGACGAACAGATAGCAAAGATGGAAGACTTTGCTACCATGGGGGTTACTGAAGAAACCAATAACATTTTCGCTCTAGAGATTCTGAAAAGGCAAAGCCACCAGAATAAAAAAGAAGCACAAAACATGATTATAAATCCAGAAATTGGAAACCAATAATTAGATTTAAAAAGAGGTAATCCGATATGAATTTAAACGTTAATTTAGAAAACCAAAAACGAAAAAGGTCTGATACCAATAAACAAACAAGCGTTGAAACAGGGTTTTAGGCCAGAGAAAACAAATTTTATGAACAAATATTATGAACAACAGGGTTCTTAAATAGCCAAAAAATTGGAAAAGAACCGAACCGTTACAGTGCACTAAGATTCAAACACAACGATTATGCATAAAAAAACCCTCATAAAAGCAAACCGGGTCTTGCAGAAAACATACCTGTTTTCCTGTCAAAGCAAAGAACACACAACGATTATTCAGGAAAACTTTATAGAGAAACACCTCCCGAAATATAATTCATTGAAAAAGCAAAGAGCATTATTGAATATATTTGCCCTGGGCCGCCCTTGAGTCGGTTTGGGTAACCAGTTAACCTTGGAGCTAATGCATGTCGCGGAGCTGGTTGGTGAATGACGGGGTCTCAGGTTACCGAGAACTATTTGAATTTCAAATTAAAAAAAAACGCAGCATTAATGTCAGGTAGGTGGCCGGGGGTGGTGGGGGTGGTGTGTGGGGGAGGAGCATCACGAGCGGGAGAAGTGGCGGAGGAGGCGCGAGGGGTGGGGTCCGCTAACATTGGAGTTTCGTTGCCGTTGTGCCGTCTGCTAACGTTTCCATTGCCGTTGTGCCATTGTCGAGCGCGGGGTCCACATCGCGCCAGAGGGAGGGGGGGTCGCCGAAGCTGAGTGATCGAGAACTGTCACATCAACTCCCGATTCGTAAATCAAAAGACTCCTCCAATTCCATCCCTGACCGACACTACTCACGTGACTGGGATCAGGAAGGTTCGGGGGTCTCCCCACCCAAATTACATCTTTTGAAATCAATAAAGTGTATTTGTAAAATGATTAAATAAAACATCTAAAAAAAAATATTTGATTTAAAGTTATTTCTTTTCTATAATCTAATCGCTGGATAAGAACGCGCATTGAAATGTGGAGATTAAAGAAAACTCTTTAACAGGTCATCCCGCATAAAATTCATCGACTCCCCTATATGGACTCGCCGTTATTCAAGAATGCGTTGACTTATTATTATTGGACATTTAGAGATTATATTTAAATAAAATGAAAAAGTTTTATATACGTTTGTATGGACTCATTATTAAAAAACGCGTTGACTTACTATTATTATTGGACATTTTAGAGATTATATTTAAATAAAATTAAAAATTATATATATATATATAATGTTTTGTTTTCAAATATGAAATTAATTATATATTTTTAAATTGGACATTTTAAAGATTATATTTATTGTGTAAAATTTTTTTTTGGCGAAAATCACATTTTAATAGATTTGACAAAATCTGTTAGAATGTGATTTCGCAAAAAAAAATTTTACACAATTTTATGGATCACAGAAACCAAATTCCTAAAATCATATTTAAATAAAATGAAAAATTATATATATATATATATATATATATATGTAATATTTTATTTTTAAATATGAAATTAATTATATATCTTTAAATTTTTTCGTTTAGTCATATATGGTCGATTTTATTTATTAAACATCTTATAAAATAAAGTTGACCTTACGTCAATGTCTTTTATTCCATCAACCAAACCATTTAAACTCAAATGATGTATTAACATGGTAAAGATTACATATTTTCTCGAGTTCTAATATATATCTATATATTTATTTGTTTTTGTTTTTATTTTTAGTTGTATTATTTTTGTTTGGCTATGGTTTTTAATAAATATATCAATTGATACATAATTTTTTTTATTTAATAGGAATATCTTAAGAGAATATATGAGTAATCAAAATAGAATTTTTGGAGGTCAATATCAAAATTGTTTTAGCTAAATACAAAATTTACAACATATATTGTTACTAGGGAATTTTTTTAATAAATTTCATCCACCACTAAGGAATTATAACAACTTTAATTTGGTCATTATTCTTTAATTCACATATCTTCAATTTATATCTTTCTTAGCATATTTGTGTGAAATTTTTTTGTTGAAATATCTTAGGACATGGAACTATGCTTTGGATGGAATATCTTCAGTAATTTTCTGGATCCTTTTCATGACGATTTGCATAGACTTCCTTTTCATGACAATTTCCATAGACTTCCCCCTTGGTAGGGATCTTTTGACCAAATGATGCAAGATTAGGAGAGAATCTCCCATAATGGTAAGTGTGTCCACCTGATGTTATTTGGCCAACAAACGTCCCTCCTATTTAGATCATATATCTCTGCCAAATAACATCCCTCCTATTTAGATTATATAGCTCTGTTTGATTATTTGTCATATAATCAAAAATCTATGAGTACTTGAACTCTTTGCCCTCCTTGAAGCCATAAAGTACCCCTTCCCTTCCTACCACCCCTATTTTAATTTAATAATATTACATTTTTTAATTTAAGTCCTATTTTAATTTAATAATATTATTTTTTAATTTAATAATTTTAATTTCTTCATTATGAAATTTTTAATAATCATGCTATTATTAATATATTAATAAAATTATGAAATAAAATTTAATTATATTAATTTGTAATTTTATGTACTCTTTCTTAAGTTGATTTTCATTAGATTTGAAACAATGCTAATTTTTTTTTTGATGATTAATATTTCTACTATATGCCATAACTATCTAATAATATATTTATGATCTAGTCAATTTTATATGAATTAGCTAAAATATCTAAAATAATATGATTTTTTTTTTTATAACCAAACCATTATCACTTAAAACTAGTTGTCACAATTTTTTAATTTTTTTTGTAAGTTTCGTAGTACCTTTCTATTATCTAGGGCAGATTGTCATACAAGAAAAAAAAAAAAAAACTAGTTGTCACAATTAAAATAAATTTCACCCTTTATTAAATTTTTTGTAAATAATATAATATTAATTAAAATTATAATAGAAAATATTTTTAAAATAGTTATAGAGTCATAAAAGTTAAATTAGATACTTTCAATAAGCCTAAGAAAAGTATTATTGACTTATGGTGTCAAATATTTATAAGAGAGACATTCCTACACTTTTTATAAGAATACTATTTGAACTGGAGTTTCTTATGAGGAAAGCTATTCATGTGCTTAATAATTGCCTTTGTTAGTTTGATCTACTCAAATTTGTGTTTTTTTTGAAGACCTAACTTAGTATGAGATTCATGTCTCAAGCCTTGTGGGACTGGATCTGTCTTGGACAGACTTTGAGAAATTTTTTCTTGTTAATTTTCTTAGGAAATTCGAGTCACTTCGGGTGGAGGAGGATCTCAAAGAGATTGATCTTGCAAAATTAGCTAGTGATACTTGAAGGAACCTATCCACTAGGTAGCTTTTTGTTTCTTATTTTTATTTTTCTTTAAATCATTTGTACAATGAGTAGCTATATGGCCTATAACAATACAAGCCCCACATTGCAAGTATATGCATTCATAGTCTAATTTTTAATTCCAAGAAAATTATTTACCACTCAAGTTAATTTTAGTGGTAAACCCAAGACTCCAATCCATTTCCACATATACTTTTGCATAAGTTGTAGTACTTCACCATTGATTTTCATGAGAGACGCAATGGAACTTTCCTAAAGTGAACCTAGTGTCCTAAAGAGAGGGGAAGCTCATAGATGTAGCAGTAGGTTTGGAAGTTTCACCCTAACATGAGTTGAGGTTAGAAATTTTGTCAAATGATAGAATGAGGGATACCAAGGCTTTAGGAACAAGCCAAAATTTCCCCAAAACCATGGAACTTAGTAAAAGACTTAGTTAAAGATTAGATCCTTGTCTTCCACATTTTGAAACTCAACAACAAAAAATCCCTTTGCATGAGGGTGGATACAAACTTCTTGTTTGATCACAAGAATTCAATTTTTTGCTAACTATGCTTAAAAATATATGCAATCCATGGTAAAAATCCTGATAAATGATAAAACAAACTTCCAAATCTAAGAAAATTCACTTCCCCATTAGCCTTAGATCCAATGTAGACAGAAATGGAGGGATATTCATGAACTAAAATAGAGGAAGAATAGGAAAAAGATTGCTACAACATGAATTCTTGAAATACATAGCTCCATGAAAACCCATGATGACATTTGACACCAACAAATTGTACGGATGTATTCCTAAGTGAGACATAGTCACAATGGGCCACAGAGATGGAAGGAGCCAAAATCGAACATGATGGTGAGGAAAGTGGTTGAATAGACAGAGCCAAGAGGGAGGCCCCATAGCTAGCTGCAACACAATGAAGGCAAGTAATGTTGCGAATAAGTGACCAGGGAAAATCCCTAGTTTCTATAAACAAGAGATTTTCAAGAAAGCATTAAAATCAACCTAAATTTAGAAATGACAACAACACCTTTTTAGGAATCAAAGTTATAAATATTTGAACGTATGGCCATAACAACTTGTATTAATGCAAAAAATACTTAAAATCAACTTCAAAAAAAAGAATTAGTGTCCTTAGTCACATGCCCTTTTTTAAACGTCAAAATTACAATTTCTTTGATACTTCAAAATCTTCACAAAAAAAAAACTTTTGAATTGAAAAAGATATCAAAAGTAAGACCCTCCATCTATTTCTCAACTAAAAATTATAACATTCTTTAACTCATAAACTAAAATTCCCATATTATTATAATTAAAAAAATACCTTATTAAACAAAAAGTTAAATATAAAAAAATAAAATAAAAATAAAATAAATCAAATAAAATTACAAAACAAAATATAAATATAAAAAATTAAATATTATAATAATAAACATTTTTTATTTAATAAAATATATTATAAATTTAAAATATAAATGAAACTAAACTCATCAGGATTCTCAAACTCCTTTTTTAATGTTTTTAATAAATATAAAAATATATATATATATATTATTTTTTAATTATATATATGTTTATCAAATTAATTTTTTAAATATGAAAACATGTCAACCTTATTATTTTACCATATAAACTCAACACAACTAAACCTATATTATTTTTTATTTTTCCAAGTTATAAAATAGTATATCTAAAAAAAATAGATATTTACAATATTTATTAAAAACTCTTTTAAGTAATTTAACAATTTGAATTCGAACAAAAATAAATATCATTTTGTGATAGGTGTATTGTAAATTCACTCCATGTGATGTGATGGGTGTATTGTTAAGTTATTTAGTGATATGAAAATAAAAAATTTAAAACTTTGTGATAAAAAATAAAGTCATACTCCAATATTACACTTTCTCAAACCACAAATCAAACATGATATAACCTTTATAAAACTCAAAAAACTTGATAAACAAAAAAAAACTTATAATTTTATTAAATCACATAACAGATTTCATTGATACTTATTTTAATTCAATTTTAATTGAATTGATCCAATCTCATATATAAGTTAGTATAATAAGGCTATTGGTTCAACTATTAATTTTAGAGCCTTGTTTCGAAGCGCGTAACAGTTTGAACGTGCCATAACTCACAACTTTTGATGCCTAAATACTCGATGACTAAACTAATGAGAGAAGATGCAGTCAGGTATAAAAGATAATTAAATATATAAATATTTTAGGAAATTTTCCTCGGCTATGGCTAGTGTTTCATTAAAAAAAAAATTCATTGAGTTTTAATGCAAATTAATCTCTAAAGTTAATGATTGGATGTTACTTTTTCGAAAAAAAAATAAAGACACAAAATTAAATTTCCTTTTGTTTAAATATTATTAAAAACATTTTAGATTACCAATTTAAAATAAAAAATTTAATAGAAAGCATTTGGTTAGCATCTTCTACCACAAAATTTAATAGAAAGCATGTTGATTAGCATCCAATTACCAAAGTGAGCTTGGAAAATTGTTGTCGTGATGGTTGACCCATGCCAAAGAACGAAGATATTTCATCCCTCAGCCGACAAATATATTCAAGTGGATTCAACGGGAATTCTAAGGTACCGTTTTGAGAGGAAATTTCCTTGAAAGTTGGGTGGAAATTTGGTTGAAAGCTACCAATTTGCCAATCAACGATGCAAGAGAGATAGTGTATGGGAGATCAAAATAGATATGGGAATCTTGGGATATTCTATTGTAGATATACAAACAGAAGTTGTGTGGAATTTTCAGTACTAATTTTGGGCTCGCCTGGGCATACACATCGACAACCAACTGTGGGCAACAACGAACTATCCACCCATGTTTGATGATGCACAAAATGATATTGTATTTAGGGAGGTGACTCTGGAGGAGGTGTTCAGGGCACTTAAGACCTTTGCTCATGATAAAAGCCTGGGCTCGGATGGCTGGATGACTGAATTTTTCTTACATTTTTATGATATTATGGCACATGACCTCACAAAGATGGCGGAGGAATCGAGAATTCAACGTCGCATCTCAGGGGCGATAAAATCCACTTTTATCGCGATCATACTAAAGGGTGTGTGATAAGACTAATACTTTAACTATTAATTTTAGAGCCTTGGTTGGAAGAGAAGAACACTCTGAAAGTACCAAAACGCTCAACTTCTCATGCCTATTGATGAGCTAGAGTAGTAAAATATCTTAAGACCATAAATAATCGATGATCAAACTAACAATATGGGTTTCGGAATAACTAGTCCATGCCCAAGAGCATGATCAGAAGAGAAAAGGTTGTTGTAACACAATTACGGCAATAGAAAAGCCATTATATTGATAGGCTTTGTCAAATAGTCAATGGGCAATGCAATAAGCATCTGAAGGTTACAACTGAAATTTAGAATGCTTCAAAGTATCCAAGACATAATAAGCATAATATCTATTCATAATAAGTATAACATATATGGAACGTATCAAATAGTTAATGGGTAATGCAATAAGTATCCAAAGGTTACAACTGAAAATTAGCATGCTTCAAAATATCCCAATCATAATAAGTATAACATATATGGAACTTCGACCACAAGATATCTATAGGGAGGAAAAATACAGAGTAAAGGGTTGAAATAATGTAATGTTCATATTTTCCCCTTTCTTTTATTAGGGCTACATACTCCTGAAAAATCAAGTTATGTGAAACTAGACTTTGAGTAGTCATCAGAGTTGGTTTAACTAAATTCAATATTTGGATCCTCTACTATTCACACCTAGAGATTCTTTGAAATTTTTTTTGAGCCCACTGTTCAAGACCTTGATGAATGATAAATCCCCTGAGCATCATAAAAATATCATGTAGATGTAGAAGATGCCTTTGTTCCTAGGATCGATTGACCACAACACAACACTTTATGCTATTTGTTCATAAATCTAGTACGCAAGTAGCTCTAAGCAAGGAAGACAAGCATACCTCCTGTATGCAATCCATACTTTATTCCTAAACTAGTCCGAGGGAGATCAGAGAAGAGAGTCAGACCTATTGGAAGATGTTGTTTGAACCAATCCTAGCTTCCCCCATAACTTAAGCTAGGTTAGGGAGCGATAAGCCAGGCGGTGACTCTGATCATAGATTCTTCATATTTAGAAACCATACCCTCTAAGAAATGGAGTTCTTATTGATAAAGTAGGAGAGTTAGTGGTGGAGCTATTATGCTTATGTATTTATTTATTAACTAGCCAAATAAATGGAGGGAATCTACTCAACTAATGAAGCCAAATGAATGTGAGGGTAATTTATTGCAACAATACCAAAGCCCCTCTTCCAAAGTTGTGAAGTTGTTGATATCATCAATCACAGATCTTGGGTTCCATTCCAAGTCCCTATTATAATGGAAACCATCCAAACCACTACAGCAGGAACTATTTATGAATGAAGACAACAAGCATTGACAAGATATGCCAAAACAAGATTTCTAGGATGCCTCTTTTGGTGACTTCCCCCAATTTAAAGTATGGCATGATCTTTGCAGGAATTTTATCAGGTTCCTTTGCAAGGATAATAGAGAAAGAAATATTACATGAATTCATATACATATAAGAGAAATGAGGCTCTAGGTTCTTCTTTTTTACCCAGGGAGCCAATCAATGCCTTTGGTGGATAGACCTCCTTGGTTTTTTTGAAAAATTAGGGACTCAAGACAATGTCCCTAATGGTAGATAAAAAAATCCACTAGGTAGGAAGGATATCTGAACACCCTGGTGGTTTATAAATCTACTCAATATTGTCTCATGCCCACAACTATGGCCTCTTCATACATGAAATCATGGATGTAAGGCGCATTGTAGGCATCTACCATGGCTATCACCCCTTCATCTATGTCTACATCGGTCTCCCTTACCATAATCAAAGTGAAGATGGATAAATAGTACTAAACCCACAGGGTGAAGCTCATGATATTCTAGGGGGTAGGAGGAACCTCAACCTAGCCCTGATTGTATTGTAGCCTATGGAAAATATCCCCTTTCTAGGCCTGATGTAGAGCCTTCAGAGCCTTACTTGATTTATGGAAGAGCCTTAGTTGCTAGAGCCTTCTAGTCATTGGAACACACTTTTAGAGCTATCTTCTTTTCATTCCAGCTAGTTATAACACCTAGATCTAGGATGAAATATGAAACGGTAAGGGAAGTGACTTAGCTTCACCTCTGTTACGACCTATAACACTGAACCTTTCTCATTTAGAAGAACTAGCAAGGAACTAGTACCTTCAGCTCTTATAACTTCCTAAGACGAGACATGGAGGAACTGATTCTTTCACACCTCGATATTAGCTCATGCCAGATGTGCTTGACTTGAGTTAGGGAGACCACCTAGAATGATGTGGAGACGTTTGCCACTGGGTCACATTTTTGTGTAGATATTCTTATTAAGCTAAAGGGAATTACTTTCACTATGATATTATGGTTTAGCCATGACCTTTTCTCAGACACTGGAAGAGCTATACTGATCCAAGCTGATCATTGAATGAAGAGGTAGAGAGAGAGGCCTTGCCTGATGAAGAGACAGATCCATACTGGAAGTCAGATCTAGACCATTGATTATTAAGTATTAAAATTTATTAACGAGCCTTACAGTCAGTGAAAAAAATAGATGAGCTGCTATATTATCTTGAAAGTCCTAGTTAGAACACTTAGAGCCTTTATATTATTGCCAACTGGGATTTGACACTGGATAACCTTCTACCATTACCTCATATATATGACTTTATGCCTTTACTTACATCAACTAGAGTTCTTAGGACCTTTACCGAGCTTACTTACCTTAAATGTTAAATACTGGAAGACATGTCCCGATCCAATATGATCATTGAATAGATAGGGAGAGAAATAGAAGCCTGGCCTTATTATAGAGCCTATCAGAGAGAGCCGTACAGTATGTCAGAGCCAATCGATCACACTTGATACAATAAGGAGATACTTAGGTAAATCCATAATACCCAAAAATAACAACATGAAATAAGTAGATACACAAATCAAATTAAGAAAGGAATCAAATTAATAAATTCAATATGAATCCAAATACAAGCAGTTTCATCTAATATACTAGGGATATAAGCAGGAGTCCAATCCACTACCATGAGAAATTGTAGAAAAATACAATTAATATTGGTATGAACGAGAAGCCCAAGCTCACTATTAGATTGTATTGTTTGCTCTGTCTTCTCATCCGAATGCTCTGAACCAACACTCTCAGCCCCGTTTGAATCTGGATGTAGATTACCATTTTCATTAGTTATTGGTAACCTTAATCCTGATGCCTTAACATCAGAACTGTTAACCACATTTCCATCCTTGCCTAACTTCTGAACTTGAGCACCTTCACAAACTGCAAGCTACAAAGAGAAGATACATGATAGTTTGAATTTAACAACAAAAGCCTCCTTATCTATAGAGTCTTGGAGGTTTTTTTATCTGGGGATACTATACTTTAGCATGTGTCACAACTCACACCTCTAGTCTTAAGATGGACTATATTTTAGTATTTCATATTTTCAGAGTATTGAGGCTATCCTTGAGAAAATTAAAGATATATCCTACCAACTCTGTCTAGTAGCTCTCCTAACTAAGGCTTTGACAATTATTAACCTGAGATGGTTTTGCTGTATTTCTTGAGAAAATGACAAATCCTCGATTTGAAATATATAGGATAAAATATCTTGTTATTATATCGATAAATTATATGATATGAATAATTTTTTGTGTATAGTTTCTATATAATTTGTAGATGTCAGATATATATTATGCTATTCTTAAATTTATAAATTGTTAGAGTGTTCACTAACATCTCAATAACCATAATCTTCAATAGACTGTTTGGAATTTGAAAAATGAAGCTTCATATGAATGTCATTGGCTTGATTCAACAATCTAAAGTCCAGTTGCATTTTATTGAAAAAGGAATATGGTCAAGCATGCATTATAGCCCAACCCCAATATGATATTTAGATTTTTTTGGAATGAAAAACAAGACTGGGAAATGGTTTGCATATCTTCTTCTTGCAACCTCTTTTAAGGGAATTTTTATTTATTCTTTCAATATTGTGTGGAAATTATGCAAAAATATTTGATTGTCATGACCAAAATATTAAAGGAATTTGTGGACTGCATTTCATGATTTATTTCAGTGTTAGATACGTCTGCTATTTTTGCATCAGTTGTTAAAGATGTCATAGATAAGAAATATTTCGTGGTAAAGCTACTACCATTTCCTTTGAACAATGATTAAAATACAATTTATCTTAGAAATCAGATGAAAATCTAGTTGATCAGACTTAAAAAAACTTCATACAGTGGAGGAGAGCTTCAATGATTCAGATTTATGTAGGAACACAGTGAAATACATAAATACACATAAAAGTAGAGATGCGGCAAAAACAAAACTTCATTTAATTAATAAAAAATAACTCAAATATGCTTACAGATAGAATGGAAATAAACTAGCTATTGCGCTAATAGCTTATCTCTGAGAAGAGATGTGGTGGATACAAGCCTCTAAAATTTGTTACAATGAGGCTAGAGGGCCTATTTATTATTAAGAGATAATGGATAATGCTAAACATAAAAAAACCTAACCCTAGGAGATGAAGCGCCAAAACAATGGGCCCTGTTTGAGTAAATTGGTACATCAATATTCCCCGGGACGTAACTTTGGCATATGATCTCTATTTGACGCACACAATACCTCATTAGAAAGATCTATCTGAGGACCACAACTTTTGATTTGAGAAAAATAGAAGGAACTTCCATGATGCTCCTAGTTTTTCCAAAAAAACATCTTAAGGGCCTCAAAACGAATCCGGATGTTCAAGACCTGAAAATTTTTAAAAATAGTAAACTGTGCTACAATTAAGGAAACTAAAAAAATTAAAGAAACAATGGTGGGGCCCCAAGTGGAATAGGTGGGTGGCCACCAATATCCACCTGGATCATCCCTCCCCCCTTAGGAGAAATGGTCCCCAATGCGTTGAGTTCCTCCATGAGATGAGGAAACTTCTGCTGAACTTGGTTCTTGGTGAACCATTTGCCTTGGTGCAGGAGTTGCCCATATCTAACAACCCGATACAGTTGGATCTTCTACTGGCGAGTGTTCTTGATTTGCATGTCCATCATACGATCCGTGGTGTCCTGTTCCGTGTAGTTTGGGTTTAACTATGTTGATGTGAGTTGTTCTGTAATGTCATAGGTGTCGAGTAGAGGTGGGAAGTAGGGCTGAAGGTGGACCAAATTAAACACTTGGTGGAGACTATTGGCTTGTGATCATAGAAAAAGTGGAGAAGGAGAAAGGAAGAGAAATCCTAACTATCAAAGAGCTTCAAAGGAATCGGTGTGCCTTTCAGTTCAGTAGAAGGGGGAAAGTGTTGCTGATAAAGTGTAATGGTGAGAAAACTTCATTTCTGCCCTAATTCATCTCATTTATCCTATTTACCTTCATTTATCATCTTTTACCCTACATTTTTCCATTTCTAAAGTCCCGTGCTACATTTCTTTATTTGTAGCTCTGCCCCCTACTTTAGGCCGCTTCATATATATATATATATATATATATGGCATAGACTGCAACTCACCCCTTCCTTACCTTCTCACATCGCAAAGACATAAAATCATTCGTAACACCATTCGCCACTTATAACTATGTCGATGCGATATAATGGGACCCACCTTCCCGCACGAGCCTTTATCGTAAACGATACACTCCTTTCGATTTAAAAAATTTATCGACACTCTATTTCCTTTACGCACTGCCAACCTCTCCACTCATCGCATTTCACACTCCGCAGAATATAACCTTACCCTTTGCCTCTTCCATGAAAATCCTGCAGATTGCGGTATGCGGGTAGGCCCACTTCCTTGCCACGTCATCCTCCCCTCATCGTGCATCGCCCACACTGCTCCTGCGGAGGATAACTACTATGTTTTGCGAAGTCCGAAGCGTAGGGAGGTAAATGCTAAAATGCTTATCCTCCGCTTACCACGAAATATAGTAGTTATCCTCCGCTTCTTATAAATAAATGCTCCTGCTTGCAATTTTTGATGTGCAGGAGGCCCCACCTTCGTCTGCCATTTCACCTTCCTCTCGCCGCAATCGCATGTCAATCCCCCGCAAATCTTATCACTTACCTCTTACTGTTTATAACAGAGGCTTTTGATTTGCGCTTTGCAATATGGATTTTTTCCCCACCTCGGCATCATGTCATCAAATCCCTCCCATGGACTTTCTCTCGCTCCTTGTAGTGTTAAACCATCCCATCGTGTTTTAGTGCCTCCGACCCCAGTTTAAGGCTTCACCATCACTTCCATCATCCCCCCTTCGTCTCTATCACAAACACAGGATTTTAGAAGAACAAAATAGGCATGGTATATTTAGTTGATCCAGGAAATATCCGCTAAAGAGAAAGGCACGCGCAACACAGTTGGCCACTTCACAACAGACTAAGTGGAAATCATGAGAATGAGGGAGTGGAGGCATTAAAAAATCAGGCGGAATTAAGTAATGGAAGACGGACTTCCTACATCTTCACAGCCACTCCTAGCCATACCATTTGAAGGCTCCCATAATTGGCCTCCTCTGGTCAACTTTTTCTTTTCTTTTTATTGTTAGATAGTGATGTTTTGTTGGTGAAATATCAATTTCACCCATTCCTGTTTTAATTCTCCCCATACATAAGTAATTGCTTAATGTACGCTCTACAAGTTGGGTAATATATTTTGATTTCATAGGTATGGGTCGATCATAAATGATTGCGATTGTAAACCCTAGAGGAGAACTCTATATGTAGTGAGTTCTAAGAAGAAAGAAAGGGATTCTAGAATTTTGAAGAAATTTGTTGTAGTTTTGTATGATTGTGCTCCCTGTGCTCTGAGACACATATTTGGGAGAGTTGTTTAAACTCAATATGATACAAAGTTGTTATTTGGATTCCAAATGGATCAATGAGTAGTATGTATCTGTTTTCTTATGTTATTAGTAATCTCCTTTTTATGTGTAATCATCTTTCATTCTCTGCTTTGATGGTTCGTGTAATGTACCTGCTAGTGGTCTGCAATTTTATTCATCAATTTATGTTTGTATAATGCTAAGGTGTTAACGCTCATGCATTAAGCTTTCTGTGCTCCCTTAATTCGCGCTCCACGAACCTCTGTTGTTGTCCATATCTCATTCATATCCGCTTCCTCTAAGTTCATGAGGGACATATTCTTAATCCTCTTAAGCCTGTCTCTTGTGGGTTCCTTCTCCGTTCTTACCCAATGCCTCTACATATTTTTAAAGCTTCTTCTCATTGTTTTATACTTGGCCCACTTAAAATCCATCAAGCCTCACAACCTCCTGAGCCCTCTCACAAGTATAGGGAATTCACCTGAATCAGGCTCAAATGGTCTTCTCCATTCTTGAACCACCAAAACCATTATTCTCTTGACCCATATTCTATCAGAGGAATTTATCTAGTTGTCCATATTTAACCTCTGATCTTAATATTTCCTAGGCATTGGTCTTCTACAACTCATGGCAATCTCTAGGAGCCACAACGTCTTTTTGGTGTCGTTGACGGGGACTGAATGAAGAAATATTTTCCCTGGGATACGACATTATCTTCACCCTTCAATTAGGTGAGCACGAAGAGTTGAGAGTTTCATATTCCTCACCTTGGGGATTCCACTGTAAAATAGTCCATATCAGTTGTAATCCTAGCTTACAAAAGGCCTCATACTTAATCAGATACTTCCCAACAGAGAACCCATTCTGTGTCTGATCCTGAAAAGATAATATTAAGGAGAATATTGAAGGAGAAGTAACCCAACTAGGCTGACCTGCCCTAGTTTACTCTAGAGGCTTCCCCTTCCTCATCTCAGAAAGCTGACATCTATGGTCCTAGCACCACAACCCGCGTACTTGAGTATTCCCCAGAAGCCTTTTCTTTAGCCAGTTCAATCATAAAAAACGACACCGAATTCACTGCTATTTCTTTACCTCCTTTGCACCCTACTCCTGAGGCCAAGGAAGTTAAAGAAGTTGTAGTATTCCAAAGCTTTGTACAGACCAATATAGCAACCTCTATCCAACACACACTTATTATACCACAACCAATTCATCTTCAAAATCTACCACCACCGCCCCTCATGGTTATACCTAGCTTCCTCCCGAATAAATATGCTCCATTGGCTTTACCTCAAGTATTGAATGACATGCCTCAAGATTATCTAAAGCTCTTGCCTCGGTTCATCGTGGAAGATAGTACTTTTGCATAGAGACATATTGAAAAATTTTGCGCCTTTTCTGAGAATGTGAATGTGGAGCACCTAGATGTGGTGTTGAGGCTTTTCGTCCAATCCTTGGATGGAGAGGCTCGAAAGTGGTTCAAATCTCTTGCCAATCACACAGTCACCACTTGGGAAGAAATGAAGAATCTCTTCACACTAAAATGGGGAGAAAAGAGGGACCATGGATATGTCCTCACAAAGTTCAATGCTCTCAAGAAGAGACACAATGAGGATGTAAAGGAATTTATAAAGGGCTTCAATAAGCTTTATAATAATCTTCCTAGTGAAATAAATCCTCCCCAAGCAGCTACTAAGGTGGTTTTCGTAGGAGCTTTTGAACCAGATTTTGGGTTCACCCTAAGAGGAACAAAGTATACATCTCTGGATCAGATCTAGACTGATTCATTAGAGGTAGAAGCAAACTTTGCTTCTACTGGTAAATTCAAAGGGAAGATAGAGCATGAGGCCATAAGAAGGAGTAGGGAGGAGGCTTCTACCTCTAATCAAGAGAGGGAATCATAGGAGTATATAATCAAAGAGATGAATAAGCTGATCAAGAACCTCTCAAATAAACTAGTTAAGCTTGAATTGGAGGCTAAGAATTCCCCTCCTCATCCTAACCAAATGATTCTGAACTATGGGTTTAATCCCCAGTACTGGAAGCCCCCTCTACAGTTGTTGCAACGAGAAAGGAAGGAGCAACAAGATCACATCCAAACTCCTCTATACCTGGAGGGGTAAGTGGACGAATAGGCTGAGGAACCCACATAGAGCCAAGGAGATCAATTCCTCGCTTACTCGGATGATGAGGAAGGTAAAATTACCTTGCAAGCGGGGCAAGAGGAGGGGAAAGTTCCTTCAGCAGATCAAGATATTGATAAGTACTGCAGGAAGTTCGTGGATTTCATGCAATCTCAACTCCACAGGAAGTATGATATTTGATCCTCCAAAAAGAGAACTCGAGGGCAAGAAAAAAATGAAGAGTCAATATCAAGAGAACAAAACCCTCCTAGTCCTGCTAGTAAATGGAAGAAGTTGTTAGAAGAATCAACCCCTCATAAGGACACAACATCCTCTTCCACAAAGCCAGAAGCTGATCCTCCCAAAGCTAAGAAGCCCTCATCTATACCCTTGAAACCGCCTGACCCTCCTGAAGAAAATTTCGAAGAAGCCATTACAAAAAAAGGGCCCACTCCCTTTAATCTCCAAGAATAATGACCCATGGTGGTTCTTGGACTTCATTTGGAAAACCAGTCCCTCCTGAAGAAGAGAGAGGTGATATTACCCTCCATGAAGAAAGAGAAGAGCTAGAGTATTTCCAAGAGGACAAAACTAAAAATAAACAACAGTCTGGTGATATAGAAGCAGGGGCAACAGAGCTTAATTGTCTAGATCCACAAGAGAACCTTTAGCCAGTAGTGTTGTATTCAAAGATTGAACACCAATCAAGTGTGCCCAATGAAAGCCAAGAAAGTTTTCCAAAAGAATACCAATCAGGTTTGTTGATTGAATATCACTCAAATATTCCTTCTGAGTGTGCAGATCTTGAAGAAGATCATAAAAGTTCTTCATTATTATGTTCTTCATGGGGTTTTGAGGAAACACAATATATTGTTATTAGTCAATATCCTTTACCTGAGATGATCGAGAGTTTGCATCTCCCCTGCAAGCCTTCGTATGACAAAAGAAATGATGAAGCACACACAAAGCAGTTGATTATAATGGAAAAGGAGAAGAAACAAGACTCGTCCTTGCTGTGTGAAGACAATCAGTGGCAATGCACAAGCAAAGCAGCAGTTTGGAACGAGGTTTGTTTTCTTGTTACAAATCCTCCAAAAAAATTCATGTTGCATGTTTACCATGATCCTTTGGTTAGTATATTGCAGCCATCAGTGAAGGAAGAATTTTCTAGGTTCATCAATGGAGCTATGGAATTTAGTGGAAGAGATAATTTACCACGTTTTAAACCCATTTCTCTACCTATCGGAATGCGATACCAATTTCAGTTAAGCACTCATTTTCTTTAGTGGTTACACTGGAAGTATGCTTATTATTTGATGGGATAATTTTTTATCAGACTAGGTGTAGGTAGGATTTCTAATAAGCTCAGTACTATGAGCATCTTTCCAGTTTCAGCATAGTTTAGATTTCAACATTCAAGGTTTTTAGGGTGTGGCAGTGATTTCCATTTTTATAGGTGGAAGTGCACAACTCAGTTGTAGTTTCGATTTAGGCTTCCAATATGCATTTGTGACTCCATGAGCCCAATAAAGCAGAGGAATTCAAGTCTGCAGGTTATCAATGCACTGATAACAACACATTGTCCCCAGATGGAGCCAATGTTGGCTTGTGATCGCACACAAAGTGGAGAAGGAGAAAGGAAGAGAAATCCTAATTGTCAAAGACCTTCAAATAATCAGTCTGCTTTTCAGTTCAGTAGAAAGGAGAAAGTGTTGCTGATAAAGTGTAATGGTGAGAAAAAATCATTTCTACCCTCATTCATCTCATTTATCCTCTTTACCTTCATTTATCCTCTTTAACCCTACATGTTTCCATTTCTAAAGTCTCGCGCTACATTTCTTTATTCGCAACTCTGCCCCTTACTTTAGGCCGCTTGATATATATATATATATATATATATGCCATAGACCTCACCTCACCTCACCCCTTCCTTAGCTTCCCGATCACAAAACCATAAACTCATTCGTAATACCCTTCGCCAGTTATAACTCCGTCGATGCGATATAAAGGGACCCACCTTCCCACACGAGCCTTTATCGTAAACAATCCACTCCTTTCCATTTAAAACCTTTATCAACACTCAATTACCTTTGCGCATCGCCAACCTCTCCACTCATCTCATTTCGCACTTCACAGAATATAACCTTACCCTTTTCCGCTTCCATGAAAATCCTATGGATTGCAGTTTGCGGGTGGGCCCACTTCCTTGCCACGTCATCCTCTCCTCATCGCGCATCGCCCAACACAAGTCATAACTCTTACCCCTGCTTCTAATACCACAACTTCCCTGGTTGAGATTTTGCGGGTGGTCCCACCTCCACCATGTCACTTTCGTCCATCACATATCTCTCATTGCAACTTTTAACATTTACCTCCCCCACACTTCACACTTCTCAAAACATAGTATTTACCCTTCGCTTCTTATAACTAAATTCTCCCACTTGCGATTTGCGATATGCAGGCTGCCCCACCTTCGTCTGCCACATCACCTTCCACTCACCACAATTGCACTTCGCTCCCCCGCAAATATTATCACTTACCTCCCGTTGTTTATAACAAAGGCTTCTGATTCACGATCTGCTATATGGATTTTGGCCCCACCTCCACACCATGTCATCAAATTCCTCCCACGGCCTTTGTCCTGGTCCTTGCAGTGTTAAACTGTCCCTTCGTGTGTTAGTGCCTCCGGCCCCACTTTAAGGCTTCACCATCACTTCCATCATCTCCCCTTCATCTCCAGCACAAAAACAAGATTTTGGAAGAAAAACACAGGCATGGTCAATTCAGTTGATCCAAGAAATATCCGCTAAAGAGTGAGGCACGCGCAACATAGTTTTCCACTTCACAACGGACTAAGTGGAAATCATGAGAACTATGAGGGAGTGGAGGCATTCAAAAAGCAGGTGGAATTAAGTAATGGAAGATAGGTTGCTTACCTATTCACGACCACTCCTTGCCATACCGTTTGAAGGATCCCATAATTGGCCTCCTCTGGTTAAATTTGTCTTTTATTTTTACTGTTAGATATTGTTGTTTTACAGGTGAAATCTCAATTTCACCCATTCCTATTTTAATTCTCCCCATACAGAAGTAATTGCTCGATGTACGCTCTGCAAGTTGGGTAAAATATTTTGATTTCTTAGGTATGGGTAGATCATAAATGATTATGATTGTAAACCCTAGAGGAGAACTCTATATGTAGTGAGTTCTAAGATGAAAGAAAGGGGTTCTGGAATTTTGAAGAAATTTGCTGTAGTTTTGTATGATTGTGCTCCATGTGCTCTGAGACACATATTCGGGAGAGTTGTTTAAACTCAATATGATACAGAGCTGTTATTTGGATTCCCGATGGAGCAATGAGTAGTATGTATATGTTTCCTTCTATTATTAGTAATCTTCTTTTTATGTGTAATCATATTTCATTATTTTCTTCTTTGATGGTTTGTGTAATGTAGCTACTGGTGGTCTGCAATTTTATTCATGAATTTGTTTTTGTATAATGCTAAGGTGTTAACGATAATGTATTAAGCTTGTTGTGCTCCCTTAATTCACACTCCACGAACCTCTATTTTTGTCCATATCTCATTCATATTCGCCTCCTCTTAGTTCACGGGGGACAAATTCTTAATCCTCTTAAGCCCGTCTCTTGTGGGTTCCTTCTCCATTCTTCCCCAACACCTCTACATATTTTTAAATATTATGCTCATTGTTTTATACTTGGCCCATTTAAAATCCATCAAGCCTCATAGCCTCTTGATCCCTCTCACAAGTATAGTGAATTCACATGAATCAGGCTCAAATGGTCTTCTCCATTCTTGAACCACCAAAAGCATTATTCTCTTGATCCATATTTTGTCAGAGGAATTTATACAGCTATCCATATTTAACCTTTGATCTTAAGATGTCCTAGGCATTGGTCATCTAAAACTCAAGGCTATCTCTAGGAGCCATAACAGAGACCAAGGAATGGTGGAATACTGATCTCAAATGAATTGGACCCTACAACCTTGGTGATGGTGTACGACCCACATCGGAGCGAGTGAAGCTTCTGGTGGGGTCCAGTGAGGTGCTCCTTCTGCAAATGTAGCCACACTTTGTCACCCAACTAGAAGCTATATGGTACCCGATATTAATCATGTCGTTGCTTGTACTTAGCATTGGCTCTGTAGAATATGTCATGAAGTTGTTGGTGGATGTGCTGAATGTGCTCAATGAAGTTGTTCGCCTTGTCAGCTTCAGACTGTACATGACCCAAATCTCCCTAAGTAGCCACAAATGAAATGGTTATTTCAATGGGACATAGTGGTTGGAATCCCAAGCCTACCTCGAAGGGGCTGTGTCCGGTTTAGTTGTGGAGAGCCTGATTATAATTGTGTTGTAAACACGGAAGGCTCTCATCCCATGTGAATGGCTTCTTTGAATTGTACATGTGCATAATGTGTACGATCATCCTATTGATGACCTCTATCTGGCCATCAATTTGTGGAAGGAAAGCTATGGAATTGGTGAGCTTGGTGTCTAGCATTGACCAGAGGTTGGACCAAAATGTTCTGAGGAACCTACTATCCCGATACGAAATGATAGAGTGTGGGACCCCAAACTGCACCCAAACTCGTTCAAAGAAAAGTTTAGTAGTGGCTTCTGTTGTGATATTCTTCTTGCAGGCCGCCATAATGGCCATATGTGAGAATATGTCGATGACCATGAAAAAACAATTGTTTCCATGCTTCGTAGAAGGAAATCCCGATATGTAATCCATGGAGATGGATTCCAAAGGTCGACTATGGGCAGGTAGCAAAGTATAGAGGCCTTGATTCTTGATGATCGGTTTGGAAATAATGCAAGCAGTGTAGGATCTGATGTACCTCCAAAATCCTTCTCGAAGGTTAGGCTAATAGAAATAATTTTGCAGTACAACCTATGTTTTCTTGACCTCGAAACTCCTTGCGACTCGGCTGTAGTGCGCTTCCCAAATGATCTTGGAATTCTCTCTTGAAGGAACACAAAGGTGTCCCAAGTGACATAGCACTACATCCTGGAGGTGAAAATTTGGAAATTTCTTACCCTCCAAGAGTGTCTTGTATGTGTGGCCAAATTACGGATCGTTCTTATAGAGAAGCAGCTAATCAGAAGTCCCATGCCCACAAGAGTTGACAATGGTGGTTAGTGCCATGATCGGTGGTCGGTTGAGGCAGTCTGCAACATTATTGGTGCTGCCCTTATTGTACTTGATGTTCAAATGAAACTGTTGCAGATATGTGGACCACATATGATGGTTATCATTCTGCAACTTCCCTTGCATCTGTATGAAATACAAAGGTTGGTGGTCTATGTGGATGACCATTTCCTTCCCAAAAATGTAATGCTTCCATTGTCGTCACACCTGCACAATGGAATACATTTATTTGTCATAAGTACGATACTTGCGGACTGTGTCAGACAATGTCTCACTGTGATGTGCCACTGGATGCCCCTTTTGAGTAAGAACTACCCCAATAGCATAGTGAGAGGCATATGTCTCTATCTCAAATGGTTGTTGCAAGTCTGGTAATGTGAGAACTGAGGCAGAGTAGAGGCGATGTTTCAATTCTATGAACGCCTTCTATTGAGATTCTGACCAAAAGAATTTTGCTTTCGCTCCTCCCTTGGTGACTTGACTCAGGGTCCAAGTGATATGAGAGAATCCCAACATGAACATGTGGTAGAAATTAGCAAGACCCAAAAAGCTGTGAAGCTCTGTTAGAGTGGTTGGGGCTGACCAATCCTGAATGACTTGGATCTTGGTTGGATCCACATGTACTCCCCGGTCATCAATAATGTATCCCAGATATTGAACCTTGGTCATGCCAAAAGTGCACTTCTCCAAATTTGCACACAACTTGTGTTACCACAGTGTTTGGAGGGCCTGTCAGATGTGGTGGAGGTGATATTCTCAAGTCTGGCTGAAGATGAGGATGTCATCCAAGTACACGACTATAAATGAGTTGGTGAATGGCCATAGGATGTCTTCCATCAGCCTCATGAATGTTGCGGGAGCATTCGTTAACCTGAAAAGTATGACCAACCATTAGAAAAGGCCCTCCTTGGCTTTGAAGGCAATATTCCACACATCGGAGGGTTCGATTGGTATACACTAGTACATATGGTCAATTTTCTGAAAATTTAGTTCCGACTGTTTTGACATATAGTCAGAAAGTTCCATAATTTTTCTCAATTTTTTTAACCCCACCAACAAACGTTGCTTTAGCAACGTTTCGGGAGTATCGTTGGAATAGCGAAGTTTTATGGTATCATAGGAATAGCGACATTTCGGGAGCATCGTCAGAATAGCAACATTTATTTTAGAATTGTCGGAATAGCGACGTTTTGGTTTGCCATTGGAAGTACAACGTTTTGGGATGCATTAGAAGTGAAACATTTACGAGCGTATCATCGGAATAGTGATGTTTTGGGAAGCTATTTGAAGTGTGAAGTTTTGGGTTGCTTTCGGATGTGAGACATGTATGAACGCATCGACGGAATAACGACGTGTTTGTGTGATGAAACCCAAGTAAACGTGTTCAGGTCAGGTCAGGTTGGGTCGGGTCGGGTCGGGTCGGCTCGTGTGAGGTCGCCCAAGGAAATGGGCCATTTGGATGGGTCAGGTCGAGTCAGATCATGTGAGGGCACCCAAGGAATGCATCCGGGTCAGGTCATGTTGGGTCATGTGAGGGTGCTCAAGGAACGCGTCCGGGTCTAGTCGTGTCAGGTCGTGTGAGGGTAATAGAGGAAACACATTCCGGTGGGTTGGGTTGGGTCTGGTCGAGTCGTAACGTGTGAGGCTACCCAAGGAAATGCATTCGTGCAGGTCGGGTCAAGTCATTTGACGACACCAAAGGAAACACGTTTGGTTAGGGTCAGGTCGTGTTGTGCCATACTATGAGGGCGTCCAACGAAATGCATTTTGGCCGGTCAGTTCAGGTCGGGTCGGGTTAGGTCGTGTTGGGTTGTGTGAGGGCGCCCAAGGAAAATTTCTTGGGTGGGTCAGTTCGGTTCAGGTCGGGTTGTGTCGTGTGAGGATGCCTAAGGAAACATGTTCAGGCGAGTCAGGTCGTGTGAGGGTGGTCGTATAAAAAATTCTAAGTTGTGACCACATGTGTTGCTTGTGCACTTTTTTCCGATCCTTTTTCCGTTTGCTCCCTCATGCGCCCTTAGTTTGTGTGGGTCAGATCATTCCGTGTGAGGGTGCCACAAGAAACATGTTCAGGTCGAATCGTGTGAGTGAGGCTGTATAAAAAATGCTAAGTTGTGACCGCCCGTGTGCCTTATTCACGTTCTTGTGACCCGTTTATCGTTTTCTCCTCGTGCCTTCGACATTTGGGCGGGGCGGGTTGGGTCGGGTCGTGTGATGGCGCTCAAGGAAACATGTTCGGGTCAGGTCGTGTCGTAGTGTGAGGGTGCCCAAGAAAATGCGTTCGGGCAGGTCGAGTTAGGTCAGGTCATGTGAGAGCGCCCAAGGAACACATCCAGGTCAGGTCATGGGTCCGGTTGTGTCATGTGAGGCCACGCAAGGAAACGCGTTCGGGCGGGTCGGGTCAGGTCGTGTCGTGTGAGGGCACCCAGGAAAATGCGTTTAGGTGGGTCGGGTCGGGTTAGGTCGTGCTGTGTGAGGGCACCCAAGGAAACACGTTCAGGTGGGGTGGGTCAGGTTGGGTCGTGTCGTATGAGGGTGCACAGGAAAACACATTCGAGTGGGTCAGGTTGGGTCAAGTTGTGTGAGGGCGCCAAAGGAAATGGGTTCGTGCGGGTCGGGTTGGGTCGTGTCAGGGCACCTAAGGAAATGCGTTCGGGTGCTTCAATTTGGCTTGTGTCGTGTGAGAGCACCCAAGGAAACGCGTTTGGGTGGGTCGGGGCGCATCGGATCGGGTCGTGTGAGGGCGCCCACTGAAACGCGTTCATGCGGGTCAGGTCCAGTCGAGTCGGGTCATGTGAGGGTGGTCCTATAAAAATTTCTAAGTATTTACCATCCCCGTGCCTTGTGCACGTTCGTGTGACCCGTTTTCCATTTTCTCCCTTGTGCCTTCGATGTTTGGGCAGTTCGTGTGATGGCGCCCAAGGAAACACATTCGACTAAGTGGGTTTGATTGTGGGGAAAACTCCATAGTTAAGCGGGTTTGAGCCATAGAGGTTCTGGGATGGGAGACCACCTGGGAAGTCCTGGTTATCGGGTGAAAGCCTCGGACGTAATGATTGATGCTATGTGATTCATTTCACTAGTTTCAATCCCACTTGTTCACCCCTATGAGCATCACCCGATGCAATGAGTACTAAGTGGGATATTAAAAAATCATGAAAAATTAGTAAGTTATGACTAAATCTCATGGAAATGGTCATAGTTGAATGACTTTCTTAACACAGTTCAATCCCAAAAAATGATATCTAATTGCCATGTCTTGTTATGGAGCTTCGACCCTAACCAATGTCTTTCCCCAGCCAATGTTTAACTAAGACCAACCAATATAATGTCCAAGCTTCGATACCAACTGAAATCTTGTCATTGTATTTGGGTCGAGTCAGGTTGGGTCATGTGAGGATGCCCAAGGAAAAGCATTTGGGTGGGTCAGGTCGGGTCCAGGAAACACATTCAGGCGGGTCGGGTCGGGTTGTGTTGTGTGATGGCGCCTAAGGAAACACATTCGGGCAGGTCGGGTTGGGTCAGTTCGTGTGAGGGCACCTAGGTAAATGCATTCAGGTAGGTTGGGTCGTGCGAGGGTGCCCAACAAAATGCATTCGGGCTAGTCATGGGGTCTGGTCGTGTGAAGGAGGCCATATCAAAAATGTTATGTTGTGACCGCCCATGTGCCCTCTACACGTTCGTGTGACCCGTTTTTCGTTTTCTCCCTTGTGCCTTCATTTAGGTGGGTCAAGTTGTGTCATGTGAGGGCACCCAAGGAAACACGTTCAGGTCAGGTTGGGTCGTGTGAGGGAGTTCATATAAAAAATGCTAAGTTGTGACCACCTGTTTGCCTTATGGAGCACGTTCGTGTGAATCGTTTGCATTTTTCTCCCTTGTGCCTTCATTCAGGCCGATCTAGATGTAGGTTCATGTGAGGGAACCCAAGAAAACACGTTCGGGTTGGGTCAGGTCGTATGAGGACACTCAAGGAAATGCATTCAGGACGAGTCGGGTCGTGTCGTGTGAGGGCGCTGAAGGAAACACGTTGGGGTCGGGTCATCTGAGGGAGGCCGTATCAAAAATGATAAGTTGTGACTGCCAGTGTGTCTTGTGTATGACTGTGTGACCCATTTCCCATTTCCTCCCTTGTGCCTTTGTTTGGGCAGGTCGGGTTGGGTCAAGTGGTGTGAGGGCGCCCAAGGAAATGCATTCGGGTTAGGTTGGGTTGTGTCGTGCCATGTGAGGGAGCCCAAGGAAACACGTTCAGGTCGAGTTGTCCATGTGCCTTGTGCATGTTCATGCGACCCGTTTGCCATTAGCTCCCTTGTGCCTTCGTTCGGGTGGGTCGGGTCATGTCGTGTGAGGGCGCCCAAGGAAACGTGTTTGGGTTGGGTCGGATCGAGTCGTGTCAAGGAGTTCATATCAAAAATTCTAAGTTGTGACCACTCGTGTGCCTTATGCACGTTCGTGCGACCCGTTTGCCATCTAGCATTCCTTGGTGCCTTCGTTCGGGGGGGTTGGGTCGTGCCGTGTGAGGGCGCCCAAGGAAATATGCTCGTGTCGCGTTGAGTCAGGTTGTGTGAGGGGGGACGTATAAAAAATGCTAAGTTGTGACCACCCGTGTCCCTTAACGTGCATGTTCGTGTGACCCATTTGTTGTTTGCTCCCTTGTGCCTTAGTTCAGGTGGGTCGAGTTGTGCTGTGTGAGGGCGCCCAAGGAAACGCGTTCGGGTCGGGTTCGGGTTGTGTCGGGTCATCTGTGTGGAAAGTTTTAAGTTTTTCATATTAAATAATTTATATACACCTTAATATCTTATTTATTTATATTCAATTTTTAATTTAAAACCATATATAATTTTTTTTTTAAATATTATTATTTACATTTAATTTTTTATTTTAATTCCAATTCCCGCCTCAAAAAAATTTCACCCTTCACCCCAACCTCCCTATTCCTGCTTGCATCGGTTCTTACTGCACTGCCCGACTTGACCCAGAAACTATCTGCCACCCGTATCACTGTTCTGAACGTGCTGTCATTGTTTTGTACACAGACTCAGGTTGAACCCGACTCGATCTTGCTTGACGCCCTAAGGAACCTGACTCACCCTGAACCTGAATGCTGAACATGTTTTCCACGACTCAAGCGTTTCGTTTCTTCGGCCACATTGGAGCAAGGTGTGGACCGAATCCATGATTTTACGGGCTCTAAGATGTTGCATAATCAGGTGAAAGGAATTTAAGACGTCAGGTTCTTCGAGGAAGGTTAGTTTCTTTTACTATTCAATGTTTTGAATTTTTCTAATTTTCTCATGTTTAATCGTGTTATTTATTGTTATTCTGTGACAACTCTGAGTATAATAAACAGTTTTATGTATGAATCGCTCAAGTAGAATAAAATGTGAGGTATATATGAGTTTCTAGGGAAAATTGAAATATAATCAAATTATCTCGTCCTAGCCGAGCCAAGCAAATAAAATAATGTTTTTTGGATGAGATGATTTGAAGGGTCTTTGGGTGAGGTATAATTGACATTACATGGGCAGCCACCACACGAATATGACCACTTCAATCACCTTTTGAGCCAGAGGTGGAAACCCCCAATCAAGTTTGAAAGTGGGGCTAAAGCAAGCTAAAATGGCCTTTGCAGAGGTTGCTAAAATGGCTTTTGCAGAGGTTTTGACCTAACCCACCCTCAGCCTAAGATGAAACAGAACAAGTCTTCTCATCAGAGATGGAGCACACCTCATCAGAACACCCACATGCCCATTGGAAGCAAGCAAACCACGTCTCATAATAAGTGTAACTAACCTACCTTCTTCTAGGTCTAAAGACTAGGATTCCTCCACTCACTCCATCTCCTAGTCTTTAGGTAGTAAGAAAAAGAAGAAAATATTGGGACCAGTGAAAAATAGTGTGCTATTCCAGAAGCAAACCCCGAATAAATGGAGCTTAGCCATTTTAGAGCTCGTAGAGAAGTTTCTCTCATTGACCCAAGACTAGTTCATATCTTATTTTAGACCAGTCATAGTCCTAATATAATAGTTTCCTCATATCCAACTTGTCATAGGCGTAATATGGATAGATGAACTAAAGGCTACTATATCATCATGGCAGTTATTCCCATTGAGAGACATTTTATCCACTCTTCCTTGTAGCGATAGTCAATTAGGACTAATGGGGGGGGGATCCATAGGCCCTCGTAGTCTCTTATTTCCTTTCAGTTAATTTTTCACAGGCCACAAAATTTCGAATTCATGGTTAAATTGGGCACCTACATGATGAATTATTAGCATAATTGATGGATCTGGTGTTTCACTCTTTTTTTTCATAATTTTTCTAGCATGCATAATCTCATATTGTAGATGTCCAATAGTTAAATTTCATAAAAAAAATACTTCACATTTGGCATAGTTGCAAGCACTAAAATTCCCTTCATAAGCATTGGTTCATATTTCACTAAATATATGGGCATTTTCCATCTGAAAAGGCTAATAAACTATTGGTTTTACGTTGGACTTAAGAACCTCATAGCTTTCTCACATTTCTATTCAACGTGTGTCCATCCTTTGACTACATTGTGGACTAAAAATGTTGAGTAATTTGTGAGATTGGATTCTAAGAATTTTTCTCTCCCTTTACAACATTTGGACTACATCTTCAAAAGTGAGTTGTTTTTATTGAGTGTTGTCATTTTAAGCTGAGACACTTTCTCTCAATATCAAACAATTAGGCCTAAGTTGACACAGGGATTCCCCTGTAGACTAGTCCTTCATTATGCTGAAGAGTGGAGAAAGACCACCAAAGTGACAATAGGTGGCTTTCTTAATATTACTTTTAACCTATTCTAGAAAATTTTAGGGCTTTCCTTGTAGGTAGAGATTTCTTGTTTTGGGGTTTCAATGTTCTATATTCTATTGAAATTTCAGGTTAGGAACACCATAGACAAGGACAAAGGCATGGGCACAAGGACTTCACTCCTTTTCCTTTTTGATCTAGTGGTTGTTTTAAATTCTCTGATCGAAACCAACCTCTACCCTACTGCAACATTTCCTTAGCTTCACATTCCACAACAGTGCCTTGTTCAAGTTGGCGTGACTTGTGAAAAAAAGGGAAATCGACTAGGATAGGTACCCTTAGTGGATGCAATAAGTATCATAACAATAAAAAATCAATTTATACCCTACTCTTCATTCTTAATCCCATTATGTGTGCCAAGGTCTCAATTACTGGAAATATTTTATACCATACTCAACATTATTAATCCCATTGTGTCTGCCAATTTATATTTAAAGTCTCAAGTACTGGAATCTTCCTGTATATTTTATGTAATAGCCCATCATTTCATTAGTATTAGAATTTGAATGTTTGGAAAGATTTTATACCATACTCAATATTGTTAAGGCCTTCTATTTGGGTGTCTATGCATGAGAAACTTGCTCATGCTTCTGCATGTTTTGAACTATATGCATGTGATTTTCCTCTTTAATTGATGAAGATCTAATTATATTATGTTATTACTTAGTTATAGTCTTATCCTCACAGCTACATGCCCGTGAATTCATCTCCTTTATTTGGACATGCTGCAACACTGAGTCGTCTATGTTCAATATTATTATATGGTTTGAGAAAAGGTGATTTGTTGTACCATTTCAGTATCATAGCATACTTGTCACTGGTGTGGTACGATACTATCCACTTTCACATCCAGATGGTTCAAAGTTTTGTATTTGAAAATTTATAGTCTACAAGTCTTATGTACATTTCGACTGTCAGATACTTATTTCTTCTGCTAGTTGTTTGCTGAGAAACTACTTGGAAATGTTATGTAATATCCCTTAAGTAACCATTGATTCAAAGATAATTTCTAATTATGGGTTTTGGATGCTACTTGTGATTATGGCTCTTAGATGTAGATGATTGGTGAGGCAAATTGATGATGCTTCTAATAGATCCTAGTTTAAAAGATGGAATCTCCCAAGAAATATAGATGATTACATTCAAACTAATATCTTCTCAATAATGCAAACCATTATAAAACAACGTGTTTCTCAATTATGTAGATGGATGCATAATAAAAAGGACAAAGTAGTGTGGAAATCATTCACATTATAACAATAGGATAAAATTTATTAAAGCGCTTTATATTAGAAAGAATTAAAACTCATGGGACAGTTAAAATGTGTCATGGATTTACTCCATGATATATCTGGAGTAAATCCAAATGTGAAAGCTGCAATTCCCCTTGCGCAAAGTTTTGATCTGCTGTCATCTCAGGGAGAAGATAAGTTCCAGCCAAAAAATATGACCAAGGTATGCTTTGTTCGAAACATTCTTGATGGACCTCTCTTTTTGGGTGTGATTATAATATTGGTCTTAGTTTGAAATAATTTTTCATTTTTCAACAGATTGTATTGTGTTTATTGTAGAGGGAAAGGCTTAGAGAGGAAATAAAAATTAAGAGAGAGCAGGATAGTGCACTGAGATTGAAGCAGAAATTAATTCCAAATGAAGAAAATATGGTGAGTATAATTGAGATGGAAGATTAACAGTTCATAAATTTGTAGTGTATGTTTGATCTAGGTTGAAAAGGAGCAGCTTTATTCCCTGTGTGCATTAGATGACTGTAGAGTCTAGACTGACTATTTATTTCCAATTTACAAAATACCTAGATTGAAAGAAAAAAGGAGATGCAGGAAATTAGAAAGCCAAGAGAGGTTTCCAAATGCCTAGCTACTAATGAGAAAGTTGCACTTTCAAAGAATCTAGGGTTAGTGCAGTTGAATGATATTAGAGTTGTTTAAAATGTAGGCAACTGCAGTTTGTTTAAAGTTATTTTTTTCGAATTTGGATAACTTTCGTGTGATTTTGTTTATATTTACTTCACAACTCCTTACTATAAATCAATATTTTTATTATCTATAGATGGCATTTTATTTTTTTTGTTGATATTGAGTAATGGAATGTGTTCTCTTGCAGGCATATTGGGTTAATAGATTGGAGCTTTAAGCTTTTTAATACTTATTAGGAAAGTTATTCTTATATATATTGCATCACTTGATTTCTTATATATATAATTATGCTTATATGCTTATATATATAACAACAGGCCTCTTATACGCTTGTAATCATTCATAGTTAATGTCAAGCTATGCCTCCTTCCATCATTGCTAGGAACTTGCACTCCACAAGTTGCCTCAATCTTCTGCTTTCTAGCCATAAAAGCTAAAGGGGCTCCTTGAGCACCCCCATACTTCTGCAGTCCATCAAGTGAAATTGGAATTTAAAAATCATGCAAAAAATACACCTTTGCATCTTCTGATACAAGAGCATCAGTTTCAACAAGCTTTCCATCATCCTCGGCAGTTTCCATTGCTATGGATTCCTATGCTTTGGTTGTATCTTCCTCTTTGTTAGCATCAATGTTGTATTCCACAAATTTCGCCTTTGTATCATAATAATTTTGAGATTGAGCCCAAATTTCTAAAGATTGAGGGGATTTCAATGATTATGTCGTAGGAAACAATGAGTATTGTACTTATGACATTCACAAATATGTGGGTTTTATTTCATCAATGAAACTGATGCTATGCCTAATACAAGAAAGAGAATTTTAATAGTTATAAAAATGTTGGATGGTCCCTACACACTCATTTTCCTTATTTAGGGTTTTATCAGACATTTCCCTCACAAGATGAGTTTCTCAAGGTAGTACTTGCAGTTGATATTATACCAATTTGTAGCTGAAGATATTTTATCGAAGCCAGAGATAACCATAAACACAACACATATGGGTGCCAAAGGTATGACTAGAGGCATTGCAACACTTAAAGGTAAATCGAAGCAAACATTCATCATATAGGAATGCTCCCATGCAATCACAAATAAATTCACGCCGATGCCAATAATGGGAAGCTCGTGGCATGAGATACCTTTGATATTTTTGGGTGAGTGGCTAGCCAAAAGTTTAATATTCAACTGGCTTGCCATTATTTTAAGGGATTGTTGTTATCCTGCACCAGGTTGTTGTTATTCTATGACATGAAAATACTTGGATCATAAATAATGTCAACCACTGCAATGCATAAATAACAACTGGAGTCAAAATAAGAATGAGCCTTTTTCATATTTATTTCTCTGGAACTTCCTGAGGTATTTATTGTAGAATTATAAAATCGAGACAAGCACAAACATATTAGCCTCAACAACCATATTTTTTGGAAAATATAAGAAATAATTTTGTGACATAAATTTGGCAAGGAGCCTTTGAGAATACTAGGTATCAATCAAAGGATACCATAGGAGGTACTTATATGATTGGATTAGGGACATTTCATTAAAAGGGAGAGATCTGAATATCCATAATTCGAAGTCTTTCTAAGGAATTCTTTAATGTTGAGGCGTTGTCTCTGCAGAGGAAATATTTCTACTTGAATATTTGGTAATAGGTATAAGAGTTTGGCTACATCAGTCGTTACTCCTTTATTATGTTATACCACTGTTATAGCAACAATAGTTCCCTAGAGGAGCCTTATAATGGAACTCATCAGTTTCCTTTCGTTCTAGATTCTCCTTGTCCCAACTTTTGCAACCTCAAATTTACCTCAGTGATTATCTAGTTTATTCCTTTCCCTATAGAATGCCTATATGCAAGGCTTATACTTCACAATTTTTCAAGCACGAAGAAGTGTTTGCCAATGTATCCCTATGATTGGAGATTATTAGCAAGCTCCATGCCACAATCAATACAAAATTCATGGTTCAAATGCCACAATTGGAAACCATTCAGGGTTTGAATGATTGAATACTTAGGTCCTCACGTTTGTTTGAATGCTTGAATGCTTTGGAACCGATGTTTTTTTTCCATCTACCATTTTGGTCGTTGGAATAGCGACAAACTCTTCAAATCGTCGGAACTGCAACAAGTGTTTCAAACCGTCGGAACTGCAACGAGCGTTTTAAAACGTCAAAATTGTGACGAACACTTCAAATTGTTAGAAAAGCGATGACAACATGGAAACATCGGAAGTGCAACGAAAAATTGGGAATGTAGGAAGAGTGAAGAAATATTGGAAACGTCGGAAGAGAGACGAAAAATTGGAAATGTTGGAATTGCGACACTACCAAGAAAACATTTGAATTAGTGTCGCTCTATTGGAAGTTATTAGAAGTGTCGTAATTACGACGGAATAGGAAAAAACATTTTTCCCCACCTCAAAGTGTTGCTCTTGGGATGCCTATGTGTCGCAAGAGAGACATTTTGGTTGTCTAAAATTGGACCAAATGTGCTAGTGGTACCTGGTGATACGTGGAATTCAAGTCAATATTGCTGAAGTATTTCACCCCTTTGAGTTGGTCCAAAAGGTCATCAATCCCTAGGATCGGGTACCTATTCTAGAAATTGATATTTTTCAGCACCCGATAGTCAATAAAAAATCCCTAAGTCTCATCCTTCTTCTACACCAACATGATCGGGCTCCCACAAGGCGATGGACTTGGCTGGATGTGACCTTTTTGCAACAACTCCTCAATTTTCCTCTTGATTTCATCATTCTCCATAAGAGAGCACCGATAGATTAGTCCATTGGGTAGTGACATGCTTGGGGTCAGATCAATGGGGTGCTTGACGTGACAGTACAGAGGCACCCCTGCGGGTGAGGTGAATATGTCCCTGTACTCATCCATGACCTTGTTCACTTGTAGTTGTCATGCGGAGGAGCCCTGTCTAGAGGTCGTGGCCACAATATTCTTCTTGTATTGAGGGAAGATCATTAGGAAAATAAATTTCCCAGTTTTGGAAATGAGCTTACTGCATTGTTTTGCAGTAACCAAAGAGATAGTGACAAGTGGTCGGGACTCATACACAACATGTCACTTCCACAAGTATGGTTGGCTTAATAATACATCACAAAAATCAAGAGGAGAAATGTCACATAATACCTCATCCGTGAATGGCTTGATCCTATAGGGAAGGCGACATTGTTGGCTTATGCGGAGATCTCGTCCTTTGTGAAACCACTCGATGGTATAGGACTGTGGGTGTGTTGTGGTCGGAAAGCCCAACAACTTCATGACCTCTGCTAAAATGAGGTTATTTTGGCTACCACTATCGACAATAAAATGTAGTGGGGAACCCTTTATCCACATCTGGGAGTGGAAGAGATGCTCCTCCTCCTCTGGATCTTCTGGTTCCTCCTTCTGGATCTTCATGGTGGCAACAGTGGCATTGGGCTCCACATCGATAATATGCTTCCCTCTATCATTCCCATTATCAAGTTTTGATTCAGAGTCTGAGCATGCATCTAATTCAGAAGCCTTCATCTCGGCCACTAGTGACTGCTTGGCCTGACACTCACTTGTGTTGTGAGTGGAGCTCTTATGGAACTCACACGAATTTCCTGTATCCTTCTTTGGCTTCGCAGTGTTGTTATTTTATTGTGGATTTGGAAGGTTGTCTTGGGCTGCCATGCCTTAGATTTTTCCTTTGTTCTGCGGTTTGGGGGCACCTTTCCCTTGCTTTCGATTCACATATCCAAAATCTCGCTTTTTTTTTTTTTAATTTCTACTCAATCTTGGTAGCATATCGGTATGCCGTACCAAGAGAGGAGTTGTCGAGGAACACCATTTCCCCCTGAATGTATCTGTGCAGACAACTACAGTACTTCAGCACCAAATTTTTCTCTAAATCTTTGATACCCAAATTTGTGACCAGGTTATGAAACAAATTCATCAGCTCATACACATCTTGATCCCTTTGTTTCCACAACGTATTCCATTATATATAATTGTCCTCATATCTCCCCACCGGGTAATATTGTTCCTTGATGGGGTCTTAGAAATAATTCCAAGTGGGTATGACCGAGAAAAGAGAGGATTCCCCCTCATCCTTTTTCTCACAGTAGGTTTCCCTCCAGTCCTTGACTCTGGACGACGGCTTTGAAGAATGCAAAAATAATCTTCTCTTGGTTAGAAAATTCATGAACCGAGAAATATCCTTCTAATCGATTCAACCATTTATCTACGGTGTCTGCATATATTGGGCCCTCAATTATGTGAATTTCAAAGTTTACTAGTACCATAAAAGGAGTGGCACCTGTAGAGTGACTGTTGGATGTAGATGCACTGCTGGTGGGCAACCGTTGAAGGATCTGGGCAAATTTATCCATCATCGCGTTCCTTTGTTTCTCGAGGGCCTCCTCGAGAAATATTTTGATAGCATCTCCTACTCCATCATGTTTATTTTCTTCCCCCATGATTGGTCATCGAGGTTTGTGAGGATGATCTTGTAAAGGTTCAACCAGATTGAGCCCTAACTCCTTATACCCTGACCTCGTTGGGGACATGCAAAGAAGGATCGAGAAAGAGCACACCGCTCTGATACCATTGATCCAGATTTACGCAGGAAAAAAATGAAATACAAAAATACACATAAAATCATAGATGCAACAAAAATAAAACTTCATTTCATTAATAACAATTAACTGATATATGCTTACAGATATAATGGAAATAAACTAGCTAGGGCAATGGTATCTTATCTCTGAGAAGAGATGTGGTGGCTACAGGCCTATGAAATGTGTTACAATGAGGTTCAAGGGCATATTTATTATTAAGAAATAATGGATAACCATAAACATCCAAAAACCTAACCCTAGGAGATGAAGCACCAACACTATGGGCCCCGTTTGGGTAAATTGGTACATCAATCTTCCCGGGGACATAACTTTGGCACACAATTTCCATTTTACGCGCACAATACCTCATTAGAAAGATATATTCGAGGAAGAAAAATTTTTATGTGAGCAAAATAGAATGAATTTCCATGTTGCCCCTAGTTTTCTCCAAAAAAATTTGTTTAGGGCCTCAAAACAGATCTAGAAGTTCAGGACCTGAAAAAATGCTAAAAATAGTAAATTGTGCTACAATTAAGGAAACTGAAAAAATGAAAGAAACAATGGTGGGGCCCAAAGTGGAATAGGTGGGTGGCCACCAATATCCACCTGGATCATTTAAGGAGTAGAAGAAATGGATCTAATTCTTCCCAATCTTTCAATTAGTTAAAAATTAATTAGAGCACACTTGTAAAGTTTTAATCTACAAGTAGCTTCACACAACAAAGGATAGGAGTAAGCAACAAGAAGAAAATAAACAATGAATTAAAAATGTTAATTTTTTGAATGATTAATGCGTCTAAGTTTGACGATAATTTTGAGGACGAGCCTATTCAAATTGTGGGAGTGTGGTGAATTTAGGTGATGCGGTATGACTTTGTAATGTTAACGAAGGTTTACCATTTTGAGCTGAATTTCGAATTCGTGTAGTAGGTTGGCGAGTCAAGTTGAATCAGTTTGGAAGTAAACAACAAATTTTGTTATGCTGCTTTCAGTACTTCAATATTCTTGCGAATAATTACAAAATTCTTTTTTGAATTTACAAAAGGAAAATAATAATCTAGCACATAACATAACCAAGATTTTTACAGGACAATAATATATAATTAACAAAAAAATTTCCAAATGAATGGATGTTGGCTATTCATCTAAAATATATTCATCAATTATAGTGGAAGGCTTTCTCTTCCCACCCATGCTATAAGATAAAACATATCAGACAATCTGAATCTAAAATATATGACCTCAAGATAAACAAACCCTTTAGCCACTACTTGAAGTGAAAGCTCATTTATTAACCTATGGAACACAAAATTCCCATGAAACCTTACAAACATGATTCCAGAGTAAGGAAGGAGTGGTAAGTCAAAGAAATCTCCAAAATAAGTGAAAACCTTCCATGCAGAAATCAAGTCGCCATGAAGGGATAACACATGTCCATTTTGAAATTAGCATATGTACAATGAGAAAAAAGAGTAACAACTACTATGATTACCAAAAAAGAATGCTACATAATGTAACAATTTCAGGAAGGTCTCCATCCTTCATAAAAAAAATAAAAATATTAGAAAATTTCAAGAACTTCAAAGAAAATGAAACTTTTACTAATATTAATTATATTCTCATGTCGAGAGAGAGAAGGATTTTGTATAAGACATGTTTGATTTCCTTTTAGCTTGTCTGGAGTACTCTACACAATTTTTTTCTTAAAACCACCATGAAATTTAATTACAACATCTAAAAATTTGGGTATTAGTAATTGTGATTGAAAGAATACGTCATTCTTGTAGAAAATTAACACAATGTGTAATATTTATTATCATTGTGATTAATAGGGTGTTTTTTTTGGGGGGGGGGCGTTCTCTATAGGCTCAAAGGAAAAATTGAATATGAGTATTCATGGAGTTTGGGGGAAGAATCTAACAATCATGCTAAGATGTATGCTCTCCTCCAAGGAATATTACTAGCCATGTCACTGTCAATCATATCACTTGTCATAACAAGAAATTCGAACAACACAATCAGGCATCTTTCTCTTGGAACTAGTCCTTCTGACCATAAAATCTCTCTTGTATAGAAGGATTATATATCTCTGAGTTTCATTCTCAAGCTATCAAATTAAACATGTTCCTAGAGAATTAAATAGTGAATCAAACAAATTGGCAAACCAAACATTCCAAATAATGCACGAAACTATGACTGTCAGTGGAACCATAAGGGAAGAACCAATTCCATAATCATCATTAATTAAAATACAAAGGGGAAAATGTGACATCCATCATGGATATGTTGCATGTCATAAACATAGTTCCAAGTCAAATAGGAGGGGACTCAATTCAATATGTCGTCATCCAAGACAAATCTCTACAGTAGTGTTAGATGCCTCACACAAACTCTGCAATGCCAAACTTGATACCATGAAGTGTATGGAGTTGGATGGGTGGGTCTGTATAACCACCATTACCATTCATTTCCACCGTGGGAATATGATGGATTGTAGAGGGGAAAATTTTTGAATGACAGGGAAGTGGTGACACATTAATTTATTTATGATGAAGACAACTTGCAACACGAACATCCCAACCTTCAAACAGACTAGAAATAACCAAATTTCATGCATAATTTTGGTTTGTAGGGTGAAATGTAGGTAGAGTATGCCTTTAGGCATGCTTTGTAGAGAAAACAGAGGAATTGTTAAAGTGATATCCAGGAAAATGAGAGTCTTAATCCCATTTGGTTCCAGGAACCCACTTCATAGTTGGTTTATTTAATTATATTTTTTTATTTCACTTTTGGTCAAATCTATATTCTATGGTCACATTGTTGGTCCAACAAGTTTTCATATCAAGTTTTAGATGGTTGGTTCATATCACTGATTTTTCTATTATTCTTTCACATCAATGGTATGGAAAGAAACATATTTAAGTTGAAATTTATCCAGCATCTTTTGAGTGCTACAAATATCTGATGATCATCTATCTAAATATAAAAGTGAAACTGGATGCCGTACCGAGGCAATTGCATCTGTACCTAGGATTTATACCAGCTTGAGACAAGGATCTGCAATAAAACATCTGTTGATAGCCCGATGGGCTAGCTTGAGTGGTTGAATGCTTTGAGGTTCATGTAGAAGGTCTTGGTGTTGATTACCTGGGATTTCTACTTTTGTAGAATCCCTAACTCAATGACCCTGCTAGGTCAAGTTTTGTAATCAGTGCTAACGAGTTTGCACTAACTACCATCCACAAAATTATTTTCAAATTAGGAATAAATTTTGGTGTTGTTGAGCCTCTTGTATCTGTTTCCTTTCCTTCAACATATTTGGTTCAAATCCAACACACATGATCTTAGTCATCAATGCAGAGAGGTACTATTCCTCACGCATTTTCTTGCAAATAGTGACAAATGCTAAGATGTGAAATGAGGACATAATAACAAAAATATTATTTAACATGGCAGATTAGGGGTAGAATTTATCTCAAAGCCAATGATATTCAACATGAATAGGCATATGCGAAAAAAAAAATTCTACATAAAATAATGAAAATTTAAAAATGGGAATCCAAAAAAGAATTTTCATAGCATGCAAAAATATTAGTAACTCGGGCATGAAAAAATAGGATAGTTGTAAATGATTACCTCTTGTGTGTCTCTATTGTTTGTCACTGGATTGTTATCATTTTTTCCAAGATAACAGGCTTGTTGTCATTTTTTTCCAAGATAATTTGGGGAAACTATGAATTTGGAATATCCTTTATCATATGCCACTTTACAGGGAAACGACTCCACTTGTCTCCAAATGTCTTTTTGCCAGAAATCCATGCTCTTGTCAAAATATACACTACCAAGCATATCCGCAACACCACATAATTGACCACTTGCATTGACCTAAATAATGCTATTAGCCTTTAATGTAACATAACAACATGAGACAGTAATAAAAACTAATGATATAATATAACCGTAATTCAAATCTACATACCTTGGACTCCTCAATTGAATCCATATGATCATCAATATTGAGGTTTTCCTTTAATTTCGTCACACTTGAAGAAATCTAAAGCTAAGGAATAACATTCCACTATCCATCCAGAAGTTCAAAAATCGTTAATCATATTGAAGACAAAAGAAGAGAAGATCGATGCGTCAGGCCCTTTGAAATTATGCATCCAAATAAGGATAGGTCTCATCACTACCGATCAAAAAAAGTACTAATACCCTTAGTAGAAACTTGGTTTATAACTAAAATTACTAGTTCCATAAATATATGAAACCACCTAGAAGAAACAAACCTAAATCACTCCCAATTTTTTCGAAGAAAAAAAAATTGATTTAATAAAAACGTTGAAAACCGAACAAATATTGTGGCTTGCGTGGTAACCCATGAAGATTGAATAAACAGTGATCTATAAAATGAAAAACACCAAAATTAAACAGAAAAAGGATGTCTTAAAAATAAAAAAAGATATTTTGTTTCCTCCTTTACTTTATTCAACTCTGCAGCAAAACTAGATCGCTTCCACTCCTGCTTTGGCTCCCCTATCGCAACATAGGTTGGTGACCAAGCCTTGCCGCTCAAAGTTTCCAGGATCGATTCTCGACCCCTTAGCTTAAAAAATAATAATAACCTAGCACTTTGTGAGCTACTTCGAAAACCATAAGAACATGAGGTTGAATTCAAAACCCTTTGATTCGATTCTTATATAGATGAGTTCAAGATTTGAAATTACTCATAAATGCATTTAAGGAAAATAAGAATTCTAGATTGAAACACCCTGCTAACCCAAAAGATAGAATTACCAGCTGTTGGTCCTTACTTCCCTTCTTCCTTCTTACTTATTTTAGTAAGATTCAACAGATTGTATATGATAAAGAACAATAAGAGCCGCAAAGAAGAAATTAGTAGTGAAGAGTCTTACCTCGATCACTTACCTCGTTCTCGTTCAAGAGGAAGGCTTTCAAGATCTTATTACCTCGTTGAAACTTACCCTATGAATGAAAGGGTCTTACAAGGAACACAATCACCACTCAAACATATTTCATTATAAGTAAACGCCCCAACCAGTCAGTAAAGCCCTTCCTCTCACTGAAGCCAGTAGGAACCTCTCGTACATTGAGGTTAAATCATTTTTCTTTCATGCACGAATTTTATAATGCGCAAGAATTTTAAATTAAATTTTAAATCAGTACTAATTTAAAAATATAGGTTTGTCACGCTAAATTTGCATGCATGAAAATTGTCGAAGGTATTGATTCCCAAGTTCCAATCTTTTTTCGCGGAGAGGAAGGCTGACATCTTGATCAAAAGAAAGCACAAAAAGTTTCTCTCTATCCGGACACATAGACACACCAAAACCAACACTTTGATTAAGAGAGGGGGTGGCCTTAATATTTATTTCAAGGCTATTTTGACTCCTTAGCATCGATTTTTACACCATCGTTTCCCAACTCTTCTCCGAGTGGTAGAGGTGACATCCGAACCAGTCCCTATTTCTCTTCCACTAGTACAAAATGGCTAATTAGTTACTAAAAAAATGACTAAAATTTTCATATAAACGACCATTTTTGAGTTAGTGACTAGTAGTATTTAATTCATAGTATGTTATAATGCAACCAACTTTTAGTCGTTTTTAGCTTAGTCATTAATTGGTTGTCTCAATTTTATCATCTAGTAGTATATTTAGTCATAAATGTGGTCATTAATTTAGTCATTAATTGTCACAATTAATGACCAAATATACAACAAAATATAGTACTATATGATCACCCCAAAAAACCAATAAATGACCAAAGAATTATGACTAAAATGTTTTTCACGTTATAAGATACTGTAAATTAGCTACTAATAGTCATATATATGAAAATTTTAGTCATTGTTTGAAACCAATTAATGACCAAATAAATATGACTAAATTTTTGTCGTGTTATAAGATACTGTAAATTAGCTACTAATAGTCGTATATATTCAAAATTTAGTCATCATTTGTAATCACAAATTTATCACTAGAAATAGTCATATATCTTTTTTTTGTAGTTTCATATTCATTATATAAACGACTAATTTAGTAGTTTATATTTATTTCATTACTTTCATTAATAATCATTATAAATGACTAATTTAGTCGTATACTCATTTTATTTATGTAATCATTAATCAATACAAACTACTAATTTAGTAGTTTTAGATTCATTTTATGTGTTCATTATTAATCAACATAAATTAATTAGTATGTTTTTGCAACTAAATTTTAAAAATGCCATACAATGTGTATCTCCATTTAATATGAAAACGAAAAGTTTCATATGTTAATTACAATACTAAACAATATCAAGTACAAATATAAATAATTTCAACCATATAAATTATATTATATGAAATTTTAAAGTATTACAATATGAGTTTCCAACTTAATATTGCTTGGAATACAATTTACACCTGAAATGACGTTGCAATCAATTCAAAACATTATGAGTGTGTTTCCAAGGAATTGCAGGTGAATTTTCCAACTCTGAATACTTGACCATCAGTCTCTATGTGTGTGTCTTATGCGGGATATTGGATCTAAGGGTATCACTAGATCGGATCTCTTCTCTCTCCCTTTTTTGCATTTGTCACTCTAGTGTTATTGTTCTCCTCTTTATTCAATTCCTGATTCTTACCATCAATATTGAGTTCATTTTCTGAAAACAAAAGAAAATACAATGTTGAGTGTAAGACATGAAAGAAAATGAATGCTAGAATATAAACTAAAGTATACTACAAAAAAATTATACGCCGTATACATCAGAATCAACAATGTCAAAGCCATTTTCCCCCATACAAGAAAGAAACTCGAACAAGTTTTCTTCAGTTGAGAGATAGTGGCCACTATGTGACTAGATGACCTGTATAAACAAAGAAGGTAAAATGTCACCATAGAAAATAACACCTTAATGACTTATAAGTAAAATTTTATTCAACCTTCGGGGAAATATTAGTCACAATCATTTCAACTTATAAGTTACATGTTAAAAAGCTCAAGTTGTAGATAACTTGTGAAACAAATAATCTATGTGATGTTTAATCCTTGTCGTCTTATTCGACAATAACATTTCATTTTCTAACACATGAACTTGGTCAAGTATATAAACAACATGTACTGAAATAAAAACATGAAAGTAAACTTTTATGATAGTCATGAAAACATTTTAGCACAAAATAGTTATAAGGATTCCAATCAATATTGTGTAATACTAATTTCATCTTCAAGCTTTGGTTATTTTTTAAATGGACATGATACCAAGTATTTTCAATTTCGTATTTAAAAGAAAAAAAATAAAAATAAACGTTCAAAATACAACCAAACAATAAAGAGAGGATATCATGGAATGTACATTGCAATTATAAAAAATCTCCTTACCTTTTTATCGATGTCTTGTCTGGCATTCTTAAAACATTTGATTGCCCAAAATAACCATGAGGTGAAAGAATGAAAACATTAAAAACCATAGGAATACATAATAGAAAAATTTCCAAAGTTGATGGCTCAAGTGCCTGAAGGATCTCTAACAACAAATTAAATATATCCAAGACATGCTCTGCATTGTCTCCCCATCCTTTTTCCAATCACATTTCCTATAACCTGCCCACAACAGATTCAAATAACAATAATATGAAGGCATTGACATTTATTTTTATATTTTATATCTATAAAATTTGAATTCGATTTGTTTTAGGAACATATTAGTTCATAGTTAAAGCCTTATTGACATATGAGAAGATATCAATCAAGTTATAGACATCAGAAAAATCCACCTCAATAACGTCCTCAAACAATTTCTACAATATCAATATTTTTCTTGATGTGATATCTTGGGTAGAAAAAATATATTACTTATGTTCAAACTCTATATATCGTGTATTCTTAGGCATCTTTTTGATATGTTCCTCTACCTTTACCAAAGCGAACTGTAGCCTGGTTAAACTTTGTATCCTTTCATTCAACATCAATTTCTGCAAGATAAATGTCACACATTATTATTTTCCATTTCTCAACATGCTACATATGATAAATTAAAAGTCACATAAAACCAAGAGAAAACCCTTTTTAAACCAAAATAAACAAACAAACAATGTCTCTAATAAATCTTCATTCTAATATCAACAGATGAAAAGAGACTAGTGGACCATTTTTGTTGTTGCTTGACTTTGCCTATTTTTGTTATGAAAGTTCTCGAGCTTCAGGAACCAAGAAATGTGAGGGAAATTGTAAATGTGAAAAAAATTATGTTGACCTTTGTAGACTTCTTCAAAATTATGTGAATGATGCCATTTTCGGATGTGATAAATCTCATAATAAGAAATGGTCACATTGGATGCAGAGATTAAATATAAAAAATTGTGGACATGGCATGTATTATAATAAATTGCATTACAACGACTGCCATGGGCCTCCACGGGTTATAGGTCCTCATTCTGTTAGTATTGATTATGAAAGAGAGATGGAAACGATAAGTATGGGTGGTCCTAGTTTGTATGGTGGCTATCTTCAAACCAAGGTCGTCATCTTAATGAACCTAGGTTTTGACATGGTAAACCTGGATCTAGTTCTCACCTATTTTCATTCCATCATAATTTTTCAAGACTCAAGAGGAAATAATGGGCCTTCAACTTATAATAGGGTCGTTTTTGAGGTTATAGATAAAGCTTATCCAAGGAAAATGGATTTTTGGGCTCCAAGAGATATGGATAATTTAAATGATAACAATCATATGTTTTTTTCTTGAGATTCAAATGTAGGGATACATTTTGTGGATTTTACTAATAGATATAATGAGATAAATAATCCATGAGTAACATCTAGTGCCCATTGTGATTAGGGAAATACTCGGAGATAATAAGACTATTTAGGTTCAAATCAAATATGGTGTTGATTCTTGTAGCTCCTCAGTTGAAATCATGTGTGACTGAGGAAATATTTTTATCTTGTAAACATCATAATATCCTCACTGTAAATTATAAAAAAGAGATCAATTATGATCACCTTTAATATTTTCTTTAACATTTTACTATGCCATTTTTCAAACTTTTTGTAATTTTCTGCGTAATAAATTTGAAAACTTTTGGTCCTTATGTAATTTGAAATTTCACATATAGAGATACTATGGATTAAATATTCCCCAAAAGGAAATGCATGTTTTAATTATTTAATTTGGAAAAGTTCAGATTTATTTAAGCATCAATATCTTAATGCATGTTATGTAGCATACTAGTATACTATATGAAAGTAAACATTCAGTTTCTTCAAGATAGTAAAAATTAAATCTCGATAAAATAAGTTATATTTCTATGCTAGACAATATTCATAAAATATATCTCAACATACAACTTGAATTCTATATCTAAAGGTACAAAAAACATACCTGTTGTCTTGGAGGGGGGATTTTGTCGACTGCTGGTTGTGTAGTCAAAGTTGTCGATACAACAACTCTTCACACACGTGGCACAAACATGGCTACAGGTTGGATATATGAATTAGCAGTCACTCTAGATGCAGTCACACCATTATTGTACTGAGAAAACTTGGCAGGTTGAGAAACTTGTTGTGCCAAAGAGGTTATTCCAAGCCCTGATGGTACGCTTTGTATGGGTGTCATAGGAGGAATACTACCTACAACATAAAAAAGACCCTGAACCACTAGAGATGATACTTATATAGGTTTAGAGAAACATGGGGTATAGATCTTTGCATTTGGATTAAGCTTGAATTCCTAAAAAACAAGGCCAATATTTTCACAACTTAAATGACAAGAATCCATGACTTGGGTTTTCTTTACCAATGTTCTAGAAAAATCGATAACAAATGCATATTATATAAATAAAAAACATAATCAGAACCCATTTTCTTACCTTTGCATTGGGATTTAGTGAAGAATTCCATAGAGAAGATACTTTAGATGAATTCGTGGATGACAACAATACAAATGATGATGCAAAATAGGAGGTTGGCAACTTAAAAGCTAGGAAGCCCGACTTTCTTGTCCTACTCGTCAATGTTAATTGTTCTTGTGGGGAAACAACTTGGGTAGATAATGCACCTTTGCTAGAGGAGGCGGGCCTTGATGATTCAAAAACATCATCTGGCTCACATGAAAATGCACATAAAGCACTCACGGAAGTGGTAGGTAAAGGGTGTGTATGAGCAGCAAATGGAGAATGCAGAAAAGAAAATGAGATGATAGAATGAACCACTTTTTATAGAAGTATTGTATTCTTTCCATAATTGAAAATAGTTGTGACCTGACCGCTCTGCCTTCACAGTAATATTGATCTATCTATAGAAGGCAGTTTCCCATAATTAGTACCATTGATATAAAAATTTATCAAAGATTTAGGGAAAAAAAATAGTGATGATTTGTTTTATGGAAGACATAAATACTACTAAACATGTTTTCTTAAAAGAAAAGCTATGATTTAGATTTATTCCAAGTATCAAATACAACCTATTTAGTATTGGCCCAAAACCCAGCCAAAAATGTTGAAGGAAAACACTCAGACCATAAGAAGCACACATCCATAGGGAGCAGTTTCGCATACACACTTGATACATCTGAAGGGAACATTCTTGGTTCCTTTTGCACATAAAAAATATTATTACAACATGTATGAAACTGAAGATAGATAAAATAAGATGATTTTATTAACATTCAAAAGTAAAAATTGAGTTAAGTCACAACTCTATGACGTTGAACCTAAACTAATCCTACAGATATTATTAACTACGTAATAAAACTAGGTATGATTGACCTCAATGGAACTAAATAGTAATAAACTAACAAGGGTCCCACAGAGTACATGAATTCGCACATAAAAAAAGGACTTATATTAGCATGAAAAAAACATTATTCATTTAGATATTGTCAATCCAAAGAGAACGACAACATTTACAGATCAAGTTACTATGAATAAATATGGAAAATTATCATTGTACCCATCACAACACTTCCTTCATGCTTATGTATTTATTAAGGGCAATAATAGGAATTTATGATCATGTAATAGCTTCACACACTTCTTCATAAATATTATGTCTATAATTCTATATTACCCCAAAGTTCAGAGACAATAAGCGGAAGCAAGGGATGAGGATGTCAACACAAAATATAAATAATACAAGCAATATATTTAAAAAATAAAATAGTATAGAAGGATCTGAAACAATAAGAGCAAGATTTAAACAAAGAGTAGACAATTGTAACACATTTACTATAATGGGTGAATCAACAATTTTTCATTAGAAGAGAACCCAAAAAATTTAGGTCATTTTGGACAGATCTATATAGTTTTGTGATGAGAATTGAACTAAGGTACCTGTCTTAACATTTGATCTACATATACAACGAGTTTTGAACCAACACCCTATTGCTAACCTATTAGGGTTTTGAATTGGTAATATTGCAAGGGTAAACCAAGGATTTTCCCTAATTAGTGCTAAAACTATGGTTAGGTTTGGTTTTGGATAAGGAGTTGAAAATGTCTACAATGAAGTATGTAAAGGCCATAGGCACGATTTTTCTCCTTTGTTGTTAGATAGCCCTTGGTTAACTGTTGGCTCTTCCTTTGGCTCAAATTACATGAAAAAGAAGTATCTATTTTGTAAAGTCCACAGAAGGCTTGAACCTGGCATCATTCATTGAGATACTCTACATCCTTAGGCCATCCATGTCACTTGAATTTCTACTTACCATTGATTTGAAAGTTAACTCTGTGGGCAACATTAATGTGACAACATGTTTTCTGAAGGATTTAACCCTGTACAGAAATTATCTACAAACGAATCTTAAAACAGAAAATAAATAATAGCAAGAGAATAAAACATAAAACAGATATACACAGAGATTTTCCCCTGGATCCCAAATTGGGACAACCAACTTGATTTTTCATTATATTCCTTTTAGTGTTACAACACATATATATATACATGTCGAAGCATACATAAACCCCAATCCATTAACCCTGGATTAGAACATAACCGTAGTTCCCTTGACTAGATCTACAAAATACTAGGGGCCGAAAACCATCATCTCCCCAAAAAAACCATGTGCAAACTCATGCACAAAACCATGGGTGGGTCCACCTATGAGTGGGTCCACGCGTGGGACTAATCGTGGAAAGAATATAACACGTACCCAATATTTTCCCACTTGTTGTTTTCTTTCCGCAGGGGGGCACAGGAGAGATTAATAATCAATCCAGCTCTGCAACACCCATTGTTTCTCTACACTAAGAGAACTTCTGAGTGCTCACAGAATTCATCAATGCATCTGCAACATTCTTCAAAGTGTCCGCCTTTACTAGCAACACCCTTTTATCCTTAACCATATCTCTCAAAAATTGATATTGAACATAACGTGCTTTGTCTTTGAATGATAAGTAGGGTTCTTAGCCAGGAAAATTGTACTTTGGCTATCACAGTCTATCCTTATAGCTTGCTGCACCAACCCCATACTTGAACACAATCGCCGCAACCAAACTGCTTCCTTGCTTGCATGAGTGGCTATCATGTATTCTGCCTATGTAGTTGAAAGAGCCACTACAAACTGTATTTTAGTCATCCAATTGACTGCACCTCCAAATAGGCTAAACACATACCCACTTGTAGATCTTCTTTGGTCCAGATCTCCAGCCCAGTATGCATCAACAAAACCACGAATGTCCAAAACTCTTTCCAATCCTGGTCTTCCCTGGTAGCACAATCCATAATCACTAGTGCCATGCAAATATTTGAAAACCCGCTTCATTGTTGTCCAATGTTCCTTCCCTAGGTTTGACATAAACCTGCTCAATACTCCCACTGCATGTGCAATTTTTGGTCTAGTACAGACCATTGCATACATCAGGCTACCCACCGCACTTGCATATGGAACACGAGACATATCATCCTCTTCTTCTTGTGTCTTGGGACACTGTTCAACAAACAACTTTACACCTACAGGAATCAGAACATTCACCAGTTTACTATCATGCATATTGAACCTCTGCAATATAGTCTCGACATAATTCCTCTGGTTTAACTAGAGCTTCCTCTTTGCCCAATCTCTCTTTATTTCCATGCCCAAAATATATTTTGCAGCACCAAGATCCTTCATGTTGAATTTGGAGAACAGTTGGGTCTTCAAATCTTGGATAATTTCTTTGTTATTTCCAATCAACAACATATCATCCACATACAAGACCAAATAAATAACATAGTCACCAGCTAATTTAAAATAAACATAGTAATCCTCCTTGCTTCTAGTGAAGCCAAGTCCCCATATATAGGTATCAAATTTCTGATACCACATCCTTGGTGACTGTTTTAACCCATACATAGACTTATTTAACCTGCATACCAGTTCTTTCTTCCCCTTCACCATAAAGCCTTCAGGCTGTTTCATGTAGATCTCCTCTTCCAGATCCCCATGAAGAAATGTTGTCTTTACATCCATCAGTTCTACCTCAAAATAAAATTTAGCAACCACAGATAAAAGTAATATAATAGAAGTAGCTTTGGCAACAGGAGAAAAAATATCACCGAAAGAAATTTTCGACACCTGGGAATAACCTTTTGCTACCAACCGAGCTTTGTATTTCTCCACCTTTCCTTCTACATTCATCTTCTTCTTAAACACCCATTTTCTCCCAATGGGCTTCCTTCCAGTTGAAAACTCCACCAGATCCTATGCCTCATTTTTATGCAAGGATGCCATTTCATCAACCATGGCCTCTTTCCATAGTTTTCCATCCTCTGAATCTACTGCCTCCCTGACGGTTCTGGGATCATATCAGTTATAGTTAAAACAAAATTTGAACATAAAGTAGATGGAATATACCTTTTTGGTTTTCTTCTTTCCCAAACTAATCTTCTTACAGATAGAGTTTGTGGCTCTTCCTCTTCTGAGTCTTCTTCTGTTGTAGAGTCTGATTCATACTCCTTTAGCTCAAACTCTATCTTCTCAGGTTCCTTTGGTAGGAATTCATGTTTAACAACATCTTTCACCTCTCTAAACACCACATCTCAAATACACAACTTTGTTTTGTTCCAAAGCTTGTAACCCTTTAAACCATCCTTATACCCAATAAATATGCACCTTTCAAATTTATTATCCAACTTGGTCCTTTTATCCTTTGGAACATGTACATATGCATCACATCCAAATTCCCTCAGATGTGAAAGAGATGGTTTACTACCATTCCATACCTCATGTGGACTCTTATCCTCCAACGCTGATGAAGGTGATCTATTAACCAAGTAACATGCAATTTCCACTGCCTCTGCCCATAATTCTTGTCCTAACTTGGTACCACTGAGCATGCTTCTTGCCTTTTCCATCAGCGTTCTATTCATTCTTTCTACAACTACGCTTTGCTGAGGTGTGTATGGAGTAGTCTTTTGCTGTGATATACCACAATTCTTATAGAACTCTTCAAATTCCTTCTTGCAGAACTCCCCACCATTATCTATCCTCAGCACCTTCATCTTCTTTTTTGTCTCGTTTTCCACAGGAGCCTTAAATTATTTAAATCTATCAAAGACTTTAGATTTCTTCCTCAAGAAATATATCAATGTATTCCTTGAGAAGTCATCTATGAATGAAACATAGTACACAAACTTACCCAATGATGGAACCGACACAGGTCCAAACACATCATTGTGCACAAGCTCTAATATCTTGTCTGCCTTCTTAGCACCAGAAGGAAAACTCACCCGATTCTACTTCCCATACACACAATGTTCACAGAAATTGAAATCTATTAGACATACCTTCTACCATACCATTTCCATGCCGTATCCGAAGGCCCTTCTCTCCAATATGTCCAAGCCTTTGATGCCATAGCATGGTCTTTTCTCCAGAGACTACTAGGCTTTCTGCTCCACTTTCTGGAACCACAGAATTGTTGCACCCATCAATAACAGTGCTGCCCTGAAGCTTGTAGAGAGTTCCAATATGAACTCCCTGCATTAATACCAGTGCTCCCCGAACCATCTTACAGGTATCTTTCTCGAACACTGTTTTTACACCTGCATCATCCATCTTGCTTACAGAAATAAGATTTATGGCCAATGCAGGAATGTGTAGAACACCGGGAAGTGTTCTAATCATTCCACCTTGCAGCTTCAGCTTGAATTTTCCACATCCGACGATTCTGGCCTTCCTATCATCCCTTAAGAGGACATCACTGCCATCATATTTCTCATACTCGCATAACCACTTCCTATGGGGAATGAAGTGAAAGGATGCACCCGAGTAAATCAACCATGACTCATGATCTACATGTGTATTTGAAGAAGAAGCCAAATACACATCCCCATCTTCATCCGAGGTGGTATTTGCCTCTGTAGAAGGAGCATCATCAGATCCCTTTCCTTTCTCAGGAGCTTTAGATCTGCAGTCCTTTTTGTAGTGCCCTTCCTTTTCGCATTTCTAGCACACCTTTACAAACTTCTAGGATATTTAGATCTCCCTCTAGATTTAGATCTGCCACTCGAAACCTTATTCTTGTTTCTATTCTGGGACCTTCCTCTTACAGATAAGACATATCCATTATGACCTTCCATATTTATTCGTCTCATTTCCTCCGACAACAAGGTTGAGACAATGTCATAAAAACTCAAGGTAGTTTTATTGCTACCTATTGAAATAACCAGAATTTCCCACGAATCTGGTAGAGAACACAAAAAACTGATGCACTTATCTTCATTTGAGATTTTAATTTGAACAGATGATAGCTGGCTTACCACAATATTGAAGGCGTTCATATGATCTATCACTGAGTCTGAATCCTTTATCCTTAGGCTATACAACTTTTTCCGCAAGAACAATTTATTCACCAGAGACTTAGATTGGTACAAAGTCCCAAGTTTGTCCCACAAATTCTTCGCCGTAGCTTCCCTAGATACGTTCAACAATACCAAATTTAAGACACACAACCGTATTGTGCTCTTCGCCTTCCGATCCAACTTCTTCTAGTATTCATCTGACATTGTCGTTGGTTTAGTACCTGGATCTACCGTGATCCATTGATCTTTATCCACCAGCAGGTCCTCCATCTTGAGCTTCCATAACTCAAAACTCTGACCATTAAATTTATCAATCTCTATCTTTCCACTGCTCTCCATCTTATTTCACCGCAAGAATCAATCCCGTAGATCTCCCACTAAACAAGGTCTACCTCAGGCCCGAGCAAAAAACCCCTCAACAGCAAAGGCGTCCCCTTGAAGCTAAAAAAACTCTGATACCAAATGTAGGTTTTAACCCTGTACAGGAATTATCTACAAATAAATCTTAAAACAGAAAATAGATAATAGTGAGATCATAAAACATAAAACAAATATACATATATTTTCCCCTAGATCCCAAATTGGGACGACTAGCTTTATTTTTCATTATATTACTTTTAGTGTTACAACACATATATATACATGCCGAAGCATACATAAACCCCAATCCATTAACCCTGGATTAGAACATAACCGTAGTTCCCTTGACTGGATCTAAAAAATACTAGGGCCCAAAGACCATTGTCCCCTAAAAAAAACCATGTGCAAACTCATGCACAAAACCATGGGTGGGTCCGCCTATGAGTGGAAAGAATATAACACATACCCAACATCTTCTGGGTTTTAAACCCAGGTCTAAGCACACAAATTTCTTTAATCACTTGACCAAGTGCTAAATAAATTAATATTTGTTTGATATTGAATATAGAAATTTATATTTCACTATTTCAAGGTTTTTAAAAGCGAGAAGTAATTAAAATTTGATAGAATCCTGCATTTTTTTAGATGCATCATATATTACTTCAAGGGAGAATGACATCATGGAGAAAAGAGAGGTCCAACAATCTAATGATAAGAATACAAGGGAATTACCATCCTCATTAAGCCAGAAATTCTAGAATATGAATCTATGCACCTATAGGAAGGGACTAGAATGAAAAAAGTTGAAATTGTCTTGAACAAGTAAAAATAGTTCCTGTTTAAAAAGCCTAAATTCCCCAGTGCTAAGAGGGGATGGTTCTTCATGAAAAGTATCCTTACACTGATAATTCTAATGTTGCACAAAATTTCTGGAACATGGGGATAAAGGAGCTGGGAAACGCACTTGAGAGTCATATGGAGACACACCCCCAAATTTCAGGGGCCTCATGGGGGACAGGGGGATGTTGGTGTCCCTAGCATAGTAGACCCCATCTCTAAATGACTGTAAGTAGGAAGGGACTCAAAAGGAAAAAAATGAATTGGATTTAACATGTAAAACCAAGTACACACCAAAATAAGGTGGATATTAATGTGCACATCAATCCATATGAAGTACTTAATGCAAACAAGCCAGCTAAACACCTTCGGAATGGCAGTTCAATGAGATCCATTCACTAGATCTTGGAACATTATTTAAAGGTATGGTGATTGAATTTAGACTGATCCCCTAAATTCAAAATAAAGTGGATACTAATTTTCACAACAATCAATATGAAGTATTATATGCAGATTAAGCTACATCAGAAGTATTATATGCAGATCTAGGTCAATCGTGTTTTTCCATGATATTCATGCAAGATGGAGTATTGGGCCTGATTTTCATTGGTCTATAGAGTAAATTATCGTCTGATAAGTGGGTATTTTGATGCCTTTTCAGTGTCAAAATATGGAAGTAGCTCCCCAGATCCAGAATTGTTCACAATGAACATATCGTGAGAATGAAGGGGCCATTTCAGCTCTAAGATATGCTAGCCAAACCAGTAGGTTTGAAGATTTCTCATACTATCATTATTAAGAGAATATAGGAAGCTTGGAATAGGGCTTCAATTTGTCTTTTATGTAAAGGACATGGGAATTTCAGAGGCTACTGCAGATTAGGCTACAACTCTTTCTTGTATTTAGATGCTACTGCTTAAAAATTTTCATTGAAAAGGGGTTTTTGGGTAAGGGGGCGCCCTTTGGGATCAATCCAAGAGAAATTGGAGGTCTTGGAAATTGATCTCTCAAGAAAAGAGATTACTCAGATCAGATTATGTTTCAAAATAAGAATCACAAAGCCTCATCCTCACACAAGACACTTCTACACTGAACAAGCTGGTCTAGATCTATAAACCTTAACAAGGCTCTTCATGTGTTACATCCATTCACAAAGACAATCACCAAGTGGAAGAATAAATGAATTGCAAAGCCTTGTACCTGCAAAAGATACACATGAATTGAATAGGAAAAGGGATTGGATTTGTTTCTATAGAAGGCTGGCTTGGATCTTTAAGGCATGTCAGCTTTCATTAGAGAACTTTTGAGGTCTAAAATGGGCCTCCTAAGAAAAATGTACAACAAAAATAAACTTTATAATAACCAATAGGATTCAAGATGATGATGTCAACCATGGGGGATGATCCACCATTTTCGGGGTAAAAATGTAAAAATATTAAATAATAATAAAATAATAAAACTGCTTTTTCAACTTGTATTTTCAACCTATCTCTCCCTATGGTTTTACTCAAATTTCAAGTGGGAGTACTCGTTGGATGCAAAATTTAATTTATGATCCAATGAGTACCCATGTTGCATAATTTTGATGGGCTACATTAAAAATAGAAATACATGAAAAAACGTGATTGCAATCACGTTTTTCATGTATTTCTCATTTTTTGTGTAGTTTGGTCCATTGAAAGTATGCAACATGGGTACTCCTTGGATGAGAAATAAAATTATACATCCAACGAGTGTTCCTGCTCAAAATTTGAGTAAACCCATAGGGAGATAAGTTAAAAATACAAGTTGAAAAAGTAGTTTTTTCTTTTTTCCCTCTAAATTTGATGATGTAATCAAATATTATTTTATTATTTCCACTATTATTTTATAATTTCCTTAGGAGGCCCATTTTAGACCTCAAAATTCCCCTAATGATCAGACTCTTTGTGTGTTACATCCATTCAAAGAGATACTCAGTAGGTGGGATACAAGATTTGCAAAACCTTATCCTTGAAGAAGACATTTAATGGCAGTAATCCAACCTCATCTAGAGGGATTGACTTTGGTGCTATACCAAGCCAGTTTGGATCTTTAGGGCATGCAAAATTTAACCAAGCTCTTCATTTTCCATATCCATTCACAGAGATACTCAACAGAAAGTTGAAATTGAGAACAAAATGGAAGTAGA